>VXAZ01002962.1:0-22620 GCA_013399875.1 Gymnorhina tibicen
AACGGGGAGCGGTAACGGGGCCGCCCCTTCCCGCCCCAAGCCCGCGCTCGGGGGTCCCTACGAGCCCTCAGGACTCGCAGCCTGCAGGGAACCCTCCCCCCCCAAAAGCCCCGGTTTTGACGGAAAACCGGCGCTCCCGGCCGCGTGGTCCCGCCTCCATCCTCTTCCAGGCGGGATTTCTCCAGCCCCCCCGCTGGATTCCGCTCCCTGCGGGGCTGCAGGGGGAGGGGGTAGGCTGAGGCACGGTAATTAATGCTAATTAATGACTGATGAACGCGTCGTGTTTCCCCCCCCGCCGCCCCCGCTGCGGTGTCACTGGTGGGGTCAGCTTGGGGTGGCGACACCTCCAAACAGCCCGAATCGGACCCAAATTCACCTCCCGGTTCTGTGTTTGCGCCTTTACACCCACACGGGCGCATCCGAGGGCTTTAATCCTTCGGGGTTCCCGCTGTGTTCCCTCCAGCAGCGGGGCAGAGCCATCCCGGGGAGTCTCCACGGGGTGTTTGGGGCAGCTCGGACCGTCCCAGGCTCTGCTTTCCCCCGGAGATTCCCAGCGGGGCAGCGCATCCCGTCACCTGCCGGGGGAAAGATGCTTTAATTCCCGGCTCTGTCTCCCCGCCGGGGTTTGTGGCAGGGTTTGTGGGGTTTGTGGTCGCTCCTGGCCGGTTGTTTTTGCCCCTGGAGTACACACGGGGCACGTGGGCCGCGTGTCTGTGTCAGATCCGGGGAGCTGCCTGCTCGCCGGTGTTTTTATTTGAGTCGGGAAGCCGCTGACGAGCAGTCGGTGGAACGAGTCGGGCAGGTCTTGGCCGGGCTGGGGAGAGGGACCAGGCTGTTTTCTCGTGGGTAAGGCCGGCTGCTGGGATTCCGGGGGTTTTGGGGAGCGGGTTTGGGGTGATCCTGTGTCTCCTCGACCCGCTGGGGATGGGGCTGCCTGTGGGAGGTGAAGCTGAAGCAGAGGGTGGAGGATGAGGAAAGGCCTCCCGAGGGAGCAGCTCTGCTTTCTGGGATAGGGACAGGAGCCTGGAACGGCCGGAGCTGTGCCAGGGGGGTTTAGGGTGGATAAGAGGATAAGGTGCTTCCCCCAGAGGGTGCTGGGCACTGCCCAGGCTCCCCAGGGAATGGTCCCGGCCCCGAGGCTGCCAGAGCTCCAGGAGCGTTTGGGCAGCGCTGCCAGGGATGCCCAGGGTGGGGGTGTTGGGGTGTCTGGGCAGGGATGGATGGTGTCAGGGGTTGAGCTGGATGATCCTTCATCCTCTCCAGCTCGGGAAATGTTCTCATGATCTCAGTTCTGTGATCATGCTCTGGAGGCTGATCCCGCTCCTGGATGATAATGGCAGCGCCTTAAACAAGCTCTGATCTAATTATTCCTGGTGGGTCAGTGGGGTCAGGGAGGCCTCGTGGGGAGCTGGAGTTGTGATTTGGGATGTAGTGGGAACAAACACTGTGGGCTGTTGTGGCTGAGGGTGTCGTGGGTGCTGTCAGCTCTGCGGCATCTGGGATTCAGGAGGTGGCAGGACAGCGGTGGTGACCCTGCCTGCTGTCCTGGGGAGGCTCAGACCAGCTCCCGGTGCTCTGGTTCACCCTGAGCAGCTCCATAAAACAGGGCTGGACCTTTATTGGTGCAGCAGAGCCTGTGCTGCTGCGTGCCGAGAGTTTCCTGCTTCCTGGTCGGAGCAGATGTGGGTCAGGCTCCGGGAAGGCACGGAGGGATGCAGGAACGAAGGGATGCTGAGGCTGCGCTGCCCGGCCGCCCCTCTGCCCACGCCGGTGCAGCCACAGGAATAACTTTGGCTCTGAGGTGTAATTTCCAGGCTAATTTTAACGCTTCCAGCACCCCACGCGCGTGTCCCGCTGCTGCCACGCGGGGAGCGTTGGCTGCTCCTGGACTCTCCGGCACTGCCAGGTCGGAGTGTGGGGTGTCCCAAGGGCTTCAACATCAAAGCCTTCGCCTGCTCTTTAATTTTCCCCCGAACAGCTGCTCCTCTGGACTGGGCAGTTGCCGAAGGGGGGGTGAGAGGTTTGCTCCCCCGCCTCACCTCTGTGTCCCGCAGGTGCCAGTGTCGATCCCTCTCGGTGTATGTGTGGTAACAACATGTCTGTCCCCCTCCTCGCCGACGCTGTCACCGTGTCAGGGGCAGAGCGGGAGACCGCCGCGGTAAGGGCTGCACCCTCCCTCCCTCCTTCCCTCCCTCGCCTGCTGCTCCCCCTTGGAAAACGGGGAGCTGCTTCCATGAGGTTTAGCACGGGGCAAGCAGGGCCAGCGAGGGCTCTGTGGCTGTCCTTGGGCTGGGCTGTTTGCTCCAGTGTGGGAGCTCGGCTTGTGGAGGCAGTGGGAGTTGGGGCTGATTGGGCTGTTTAAGCTTTTAAAAGCAAATCTCCCAAAGGACCCCCCCTCCAGTCCTTCCCTGGGGTCTGCAGGCTGCCTTCCCTCCGCTCCCCGAGGCTTAGGGGTTGCTGGAGCTGGAGATGAATAGCCTGTGGAGGTGGATTTGTGAGTTCTTGGTGATACAGGGAAAGAATTCCTCCCTGTGAGGGTGGGGAGGCCCTGGCACAGGTGGCACAGAGAAGCTGTGGCTGCCCCTGGATCCCTGGAAGTGTCCAAGGCCAGCCTGGACAGGGCTTGGAGCCACCTGGGATAGTGGAGGGTGTCCCTGCCCACGGCAGGGGTGGCACATGGGAGGGCTTTAAGGTCCCTTCCAACCCACTCTGGGATTCTGCTCTGGTGCCATTCCTGGTGGGATGATCTGTCACTCTTTGTCTCTCTGCTGTGCAGAGGAGTCCAGACCTGCCCGTGGCAGGATGACATCCCTGACCCACCCATCCGCCGTGCTCCAGCAGCACAGACGTGCCCCGAGCTAATTTGAGCCTCTCCGAGTTGGTGACTAAGTGTCCATTTGCCACCTCCCTGCCAGCCCAGCCCAGCCCAGCCCTGCCCCCTCCCAGGGCACGACTCTCACACCAGCTAATTCCCTTCCTTCTCTGTTTAACAGGTCATTTTCCTTCATGGCCTTGGAGACACGGGGTGAGTATCCCTGGAGCTGGCTCCGGCTGGGGCGTGTGGTTTGCCAGATGCAGATCCCGGCCTTTTGCTGCCGCTTTCCCCTGGGGGCATCTCCGGGATTTGTGTGGGGCTTTGGGCTGGGGTCGGCAGCCATTCCTGCACCAGCCTCGCAGGGAATGGCAGGGAATTGCTGCCGGCAGCTGTCTGCACTTGAATATTTATGATCCCGGCAGCCTGGCAGCCCCCCACCCCCCGCGGGTGGATTTTGTGCTGCCTTCAGGGATTGCTGATAAGCACTGCGGCTTTTCCAGTCCTTGGCAGGGCTGGCAGCCGGGCTGGGCCTGGACCAGGGCATCTGTAATGTGTGAGGCCACCTTGGAGGTCCCACGGTGGTGACAAAGGGCTCCTCCCCGTCCAGGAGATTCCCTCCTCCCTGTCCAGGAGATTCCCTCCTCCCCGTCCTCCCCTGCCTGCAGCTCCAGGGCTTTGTGTGCTGCCTGCCCTCAGAGGGGATCGGTGCTGGGGGCGGTTCACGGGGGGTTCAGGCTGATGGGGTGGGTAAAATAAGCTCAGGGGAGGGGTTTGGGGGGGCAGCAGCCTCAGGAAAATGGCTTGGACAAGCCTTGGACTCTCCTCCTGTCCCTCCCCAGGCACAGCTGGGCCGATGCTCTCTCGTCCATCCGCCTCCCCTACGTGAAATACATCTGCCCTCACGCGTAAGTGCTGCCCTGGGGGGGCTGGGGGGACCCCTGGGGGGCCCCGAGGCTGCCAAGGCTCCTGGGGGAGGCAGGTGGTGGCCTGAGCCCAGCAGGGCTGCCCAGCCAGGCCGGCTCTGCTGCTGTGGCCGGTTCCTGCTGCAGGCAGAGCTGTTCCCGCAGAGCCGAGCAGCACCAGAGGCTCTTTTCTTTCTCCTCCTGTCCTGTTTATCCCTGGTGGCTGCAGGGAAAGACAAAGGCCCTGGAGCTCCCTGTGCATCCCCTGGTCAGGCAGGAGGGGGCTCAGAGGCAAGGGGAGAGGTGTTGGTCCTCTGCTCCCCTCAGACCTGAGCTAAACCACCCAAAATGTTCCTCCGCAGGCCCCGGATCCCGGTGACCCTCAACATGAAGATGGTCATGCCCTCCTGGTCAGTGCTTTGGGGGACAGGGCTGGGTGGGACCCTTCTGGGGGAGTGAGAGGGATGGGGAGACAAAATCCACTGCCCTGTGGGGGTCAGGGAAGGGCAGAGCACACCCAGCTCCTGCCTCCCTATGCTCAGGGTGCTGGGAGAGGTTTGGGCTGACCCTGCTGCTTCTCCCAGGTTTGACCTGATGGGATTGACTCCGGATGCACCTGAGGATGAAGCTGGGATCAAGAAAGCTGCAGAAAACAGTAAGGAGCTTTGGGGAGAGGGAAGTGGTGAGCTGCTGGGTGCCTCTCCCTCGCTGGGACTGGAGCAGGTGTCTTCCTTCCACCTCTCCTTTGTTTCTGCTCTCCTGCGATCCTGGCGAACCTTTCCCGTGGGATCTCTGGCACCTGCCTGTCCCTGCTGTGCACCCCGAGGTGTTGGGTGATGCTTTTCAGCCCCCCTCCCCTTCCACTGACCCATTTCTCCCATCTCTTCCAGTTAAAGCAATCATTGAGCACGAGATGAAGAACGGGATCCCCCCCAACCGCATCATCCTGGGGGGCTTCTCACAGGTGAGATCAGCATCAGGACCCCAATTCCTGCTCCAGATCCTCGTGGGGAGGTGGTGGATGGGTGAGCTGGGTCTGAGGCTGTCCCTGGATTCCCCGTGGCACTGATTCCACCCTCCCCTCCTGCAGGGCGGTGCCTTGTCGCTGTACACGGCTCTCACCTGCCAGCACCAGCTGGCCGGGATCGTGGCGCTCAGCTGCTGGCTCCCGCTCCACAAGGCCTTCCCACAGGTATCCCACGCCAGGGATGGGGGGATTTCCCACTGGAGCTCTCCGGTTTTCCAGCAGCTCTCCCTCGTGCAGAGGGGAGCTGCCGGGTGTTGTGATGGGGACACAAAGCACCTGCCTGGTGTCCCCTCACCTGGGCGCACCTGAGCGTCCCCTCCTCGCGGCAGGCGGCGAACAACGGCGTGAACAAGGACATCGCCATCCTGCAGTGCCACGGCGAGATGGATCCCATGATCCCCGTGCGCTTCGGGGCCCTCACTGCCGAGAAGCTCAAGTCTGTCGTCACCCCCACCAAGGTGCAGTTCAAAACCTACCCCGGCGTGATGCACAGTTCCTGTCCTCAGGTCAGTGCTGCGGGTGCAGGGAGGGGATGGGACCCCCTGGGTGGTGATGGCTGATGGGACCCGTGGGAACGGCCTGGAGCTGTGCCAGGGGAGGGTTGGGATGGATTTTAGGGAAAGGTTCTTCCCCCAGAGGGTGCTGGGCACTGCCCAGGCTCCCCAGGGAATGGGCACGGCCCCGAGAGCTCCAGGAGCGTTTGGGCAGCGCTGCCAGGGGTGCCCAGGGTGGGGTTGTTGGGTTATTTGTGTAGGGCTGGGCTTGGATGATCCTTGTGGGTCCCTTCCCTTTGGGACCAACCCCAGCACTACTGTGGGTCAGGCAGGGAGGGGAACACGAGATACATTCGTTCCTGGCTTGCCCCGGGGAGGCTGCAGAGCCTCGTGCCCCGTTCCCCCGGCCTCTGGGGAGCCCCGGAGCCGACGGGCTGCGCGCTGCCCGCAGGAGATGATGGCGGTGAAGGAGTTCATCGAGAAGCTGCTGCCCCGGATCTGAGCGGAGCCGCTCGGGACTGTCGCAGGGGAGGGTGCCGAGGCCACCGCCCGTCTGTCCCCGTGACCCGCCCGCTGCAAACGGAAGCCATGGCCCCCCCCACCGCACCTCCCGCCGCTCCCGCCCTCGCACCGCGTCCCCCCCGGCCGGGGGTGCCCGGCTGCCCCGCTGCTCCCGGAGCCCACGTCGGAGCTGGCTAAGGCGAGTCTGGGAGCGGCCTTTTCTCTCCTGCTCTGGCTCCGAGCGGTTCCCGGGGGGGAGGTCACCGTCCCCTCGGCCCCCCGCGGGGCTGGCACGGCGCGGGTGAGGTTTTCCTCTCGGGTTTGGGGTTTTTGTACCAGTATTAGGGGCGGGACGNAGAGCTCCAGGAGCGTTTGCACCTTCCACCGCTGCCAGGGGTGCCCAGGGTGGGGTTGTTGGGTTATTTGTGTAGGGCTGGGCTTGGATGATCCTTGTGGGTCCCTTCCCTTTGGGACCAACCCCAGCACTACTGTGGGTCAGGCAGGGAGGGGAACACGAGATACATTCGTTCCTGGCTTGCCCCGGGGAGGCTGCAGAGCCTCGTGCCCCGTTCCCCCGGCCTCTGGGGAGGCTGCAGAGCCTCGTGCCCCGTTCCCCCGGCCTCTGGGGAGCCCCGGAGCCGACGGGCTGCGCGCTGCCCGCAGGAGATGATGGCGGTGAAGGAGTTCATCGAGAAGCTGCTGCCCCGGATCTGAGCGGAGCCGCTCGGGACTGTCGCAGGGGAGGGTGCCGAGGCCACCGCCCGTCTGTCCCCGTGACCCGCCCGCTGCAAACGGAAGCCATGGCCCCCCCCACCGCACCTCCCGCCGCTCCCGCCCTCGCACCGCGTCCCCCCCGGCCGGGGGTGCCCGGCTGCCCCGCTGCTCCCGGAGCCCACGTCGGAGCTGGCTAAGGCGAGTCTGGGAGCGGCCTTTTCTCTCCTGCTCTGGCTCCCAGCGGTTCCCGGGGGGGAGGTCACCGTCCCCTCGGCCCCCCGCGGGGCTGGCACGGCGCGGGTGAGGTTTTCCTCTCGGGTTTGGGGTTTTTGTACCAGTATTAGGGGCGGGACGTGCCCGGCTGCGGCGGGAGGAGCGGGGCAGGGCTGGGGCACCTCTGGGGCTCGGAGCTCTGCCCTCGGTGGCCGCTCTTGGCCTCCGCTCAGGCGACTCACGGGTTTTCAGTCAGAGCTCAGGAACCCGGGACTCCCCTGCGGACGCCTCCAGGCCCCGGGGCAGGCTCTGCCCTGGGCTGGCACCGCCAAAGGCTGCCCGGGGCCGGCGGGGAGGGTCAGTGCAGCTCCCGCACCTCCCGCACGGCCCCGCCTGTCACACACGCACACTCCCCTCAGCCATCGGCCTGGGGCAGCTCTGCCCTCCTGAGATAATCACCTCCTTCCTCCTGCTCCTCCTCCTCCTCTTGTTGCTTTTACAATCTCCATCTCCTCCTCGGCCCGCGGGGGTCCCGGAGGCATCTCCCACCCCCCAGCCCAGCTCTGCACCCTTGGAGCCCCCAGGCTTCGTTTACACTCACGGAGCCACCGGCCCCGTCTTCAATGTCTCTCTTGCTGCTACTTGTCCTTCCCTGTGCACTTGGGCTGGCTCGGGGAGGGAGAGGTGAGGTGGGGTCCCCGGACCCCGGGTTTGGCTCCTGGTGCAGCTGGAAGGAGCAGCTTTGCTCCCAGCCATCATCTCACCAGCATCTGAGCCCTGGGTGCTGCCGTGCCCCATCCTCTGTGCTCCCGGGGGTCTCCCTGCTCCCCGGGACTGGGGGCTCTTGCCCCCTGTGTACAATCCCCGGTGTCCCTCACCTGTGGCTCGTCCCCTCCCGAGTGCTGGCATCGTGCTGGGGCGGGGCCGGGCCCGTCCCCCTCAGCTCCCCGGGCACAGGCCCCGAATGTCTCCTCTGGGGGGGCTCCTGGCAGACCCTCCCCTCTCGCAGGGCCCAGGGCAGGGCCCTCGCTCTGCCTTCACCCCCCTCCTGCCCCGGGCTGAGCCCCCGCCCGGGGCTGATCGTGGCTTTTAAAACACCCCCACATTCATTCCCCTGGCCCCAGGGCTGGCCCCGCTCCCCCTGCCCGGCCCCAGGGAGCCTCTGCCCGGTGCCCCGGGGCCAGCGAGGCGAGGGCTGCCCTGGGGGGCTCTGGGGGGGCTCAGCCCCAGCAGTGCTGCCCCAGCCCTGCCCTCCCCGCCCCGGGATGCACAAAGCAATAACAGCCCTCCCGAGAGTCGGATCGAGGGGCCCGCCCTCGGCTGGGCTCTTGGCTTGGGCTTTGCTTGGGGTTTTAGTTTTTGCCCCTTTTAGTAAGTCTGAAAGCAGCAGAGCTGCTGCTGGCACTGGGGGGAGCCCGGCTCTGCCCCTGCCCTGGGCTCAGGCCTGCTGGCTCTTCTGTGCTGTGTTTTAAAGCTGCTGTGCCCCTGCCACCCCACGCTCGGCTGGGGGGCATGGGAGGGTGGCAGGGGTGGGACTGCAGCTCTTTGGGATCACCAGGGGCTGGCTGGGCTGGGACTGCAGCTCCCTGGGGGTGCCGAGGGCTGGTGATGGACAGACTGACCTGTTTGACTGTGAACTGGAACCGTGTGCGATGGGGGGGGCCCGGGACCATCCCTGGGGGCCCCGCTGGGCCCCTCTGCAGAGCATTCCTGCTCACTCCCTGCCCGAGCAGTGCCGGGAACCCGGGAGGGAGAACGGCTTCTCTCCATTCCTCAATACAGCTTTGGGTTTTTTTCTTTTGGTTTTTTTTTTTTGTTTCTGTTTTTCTTCTCTCTCTTGTCTTCCTTGTACATCTTTGGGGTTTTTTGTGTGTGTGTGCGTGCGTTCCACAGAGAATCAAGGTGAAATAAATCCTGAACCTATCCCGGAGCTGAGCTGGCGTCATCCCTGGCCAGGCAGGACGAGAGATTTGAGTGGAGAGTGGGGTTGGCACAAGGCCCCAGGGTGCCATTTTTGGGGGCAGCAGCTCTGGCTGAGGGGAAGCAGAACAAAGCTGCCACTTAGAAAGTAGGAAAGTTTATTTAAAAACAAATCAAAAGCTCAATTCATAATTTAGGAGCATAAGTTATTCATCCAGCCGCCAGCACACGGGGCCGCCTGCGTCATCCCTGCCCGCCGGCGCCCCGGGAGCTGCCAGGAATAAATAGGAGCAGTGTGGGCCAGGGGGGCAGAGCCGGCTCCTGGGCAGCCTTTGGCAACGGGGTTTGGGAGGTGGCTGCCGCAGGAGGCCAGACCAGGCACTGAGGGGCGGCTGTGGGCAGCCAGGCCAGGCTGGCACAGCCCTGGGCAGGGGCTTCTCCGGCTCAGCAGGAGAGGGGGGAGGTGAGATTTGGTCCCCAAAACCATGCTGGGGGCAGGGATAAAGGGGGGTGGAGGAAGCCCTTGGCCCTGGAGCCCAGGGCTGGGGAAATGAGCCACGGTGGCCTTGGAATGTGAGTGGTCCCTGTGGGAGGTTCCTGGTGCCCTCTGTGCCAGGGCAGAGGCAAAGGTGCCTTGGGCTCCCCTTGAGCCCATGGGGCAGGAGGGAACGGGGGTTCTGCTGCAGTTTGGGCTCAGCAGGACTCTGATGCCCCAGTGCTGGATGCAGCCACTGCCCAGGGCACAGGGAGGGCCCGGGAGCACCTGCTCCCAGCCAGGGCTGGCTCCAGCCCCTGGGCATTCCCACGAGGGGTTCCATGCCTGGGGTGCCACACCAGGCCCTGGCTCTGTTCCCTGTTCTCCGTTGTGGTTCTGCTCTGTGAGATGCAAGGGCCTGGGGGGATGAGGATGAGGGCGGAGGGGAGAGGCTGAGGATGCTCCAGCCTTCCTGCCCTGTGCCAGAGGCAGGAGGGGGAGCTGGAACTGCTCTCCCGGGATGCTGACAGCGCTCTGGGAGGGTGGCAGGGCTGGCTCAGAGCTGTCCCCGGGCCCGGCCAGCCCTCGGCCACGGCTCAGTTCTTGCTGAAGCCCGTGGGGTTCTGCAGCTGCCACCGCCACAGGTCCTCACCTGGAACGGGGAGAAGGGAGGTGAGGGAGGACAGGGAGCGGGCAGTGCCCGGCGTGCCAGGGAGGGGATGCCCTTACACATCTTGTCCAGGCCAAAGGCAGCTTTCCAGCCCAGCTCCCTCTCAGCCAGCGCGGGGTCAGCGTAGCAGGAGGCCACGTCTCCCTCCCGCCGGGCCGTGATCCGGTACTTGATCTGCAGGGGGAGCGGCACCGTGGGCTCCAGGGGCTCCCAGAGGGGCTGAGGGCCAGGAGCTGAGGGAACGGTGCCAGAGCTGTTGTGGGGGCATCAGGGGGTCTGTGGGAGCAGCTGTGCCCGTGGCCCTGCAGGTCTGCCCTTACCTCCCTCCCTGAGGCTTTCTCCATGGCCCGGACCATCTGCAGCACGGAGTAGCCGGTGCCTGTGCCCAGGTTGTAGATCTGGGAGGAGGATAAGGGACGTGGATCAAGGGGAGAAGGGCCAGGCCCCCCTTCAGCCCCCGCTGGGAGCCCCACACCCCCCCAGGGCTGGCGGCACCCCAAGGCTGGTACCTTGCAGCCACAGTTCTCCTTGAGCTTCTTCAGAGCAGCGATGTGGCCCTTGGCCAGATCCACGACGTGGATGTAATCCCTGACTCCTGTGGGGACACAGAGGGTGAGGGCAGAGCCTGGGGCGGAGCCAGGGATTTGGGAATCTGAAATTCCACCCGTCCCGTGACGTACCCGTTCCATCGTCCGTCTTGTAGTCGTTCCCAAAGACGCTCAGGAATTCCCGGCGTCCCACGGCCACCTGCACAGAGGGACAGGCCCGTGGGAGCCCCGTCACCCTGCGTCCCCTCCCTGTGACCCCCCAGGGGCCGTGCGGGGCGGTACCTGTGCCACGTAGGGCATGAGGTTGTTGGGGATCCCCTGAGGATCTTCTCCGATCATCCCCGACTCGTGGGCGCCGATGGGGTTGAAGTAGCGCAGGAGGACGGCGTTCCAGTCCTGGGGACACACGGACGGGGCTGCCCGGTCACCCCCGTGGGGACAGACCCGGGCTGCAGCCCCGCGGGGCGGCTCCTCACCCTCTCTGCTTTGCAGAGATCCCGGATCATCTCCTCGATGAAGAACTTGGATTTGCCGTAGGGGTTGGTGCAGCCCCCGACGGGGTGGTTCTCGTCCAGGGGGAGGTACTTGGGGTCCCCGTAGACGGTGGCGGAGCTGCTGAACACGATGTTCCTCACGCCGTGCGCCTTCATGGTCTGGGAGAGGGGGACGGCAGCACCACCCAGCTCAGCGATCCCGTGCCAGCCCTCCACAGGCACGGGCAGCGCCTGGGACAGGGAAGAGCCCGAGGGAACAGCGCAGGACCACTCCCGGCTCCTCTCACCTCCAGCAGCCGGATGGTCCCGGTGAGGTTCACTCTGTAATATTCCAGAGGCTTCTGCACTGACTCCCCCACGGCCTTCAGCCCTGCAAAGTGCATCACGGCCGAGAAACGGTGCTGCAGGGGGCAACGGGCTGGGCATCAGTGCCACGGCAGCAGGAGAGGGCAGCTCCAGGCAGGAACCAGCCACAACTCCCCCAGGAGCTCGGTTCGGCCAGCCCGGGGGGCTCCACGGCCCACAGGATCGTGGCGCACAGCGTTTCCTCCCTGCTCCCGTGGCTCCCACCCCCAGCACGGACCCCGCGAGCCACCCAGGGCACTGCAGCTCCTGCTCCCACCTTCCCGAAGAGCTCCTGGAGCGCGGCCTCGTCCGTGATGTCGAGCTCCTGGAAGAGCACGGGCTGGCGCACGATCTCCTGCACGCGCCGGAGGCTCTCGGGGAGCTCCTCCGATCCTGGGGGATGGAGGGGAGTGAGGGATTGCTGGAGTCGGGCACAGCCCGGGCCGGGCCGGGGCTCCCCGTACCTCGGATGGCGTTGTGGAAGTTGTCGATGACCACGGGCACGTATCCCGCCTGCAGCAGCTCCAGCACGCAGTGGCTGCCGATGTAGCCGGCGCCGCCCGTCACCAGGATCTTCTCTGCCATGGCTGCCTGCGGGGGGAAACAGCCCCAAATCCTCTCCAGCTCCGGCGCGGGCACGGCTCGGACGCTGTCACGTCAGCACGGCCTCCAGGTACTTCCCGGAGGGACGGGCTGGGCAGGGCTGGAGCGCTCCCGGCCAGCCCGGTCACACCTCCCGGACACGGAGGTGCCACATCCCGGCCACAAGCGCTGGGTGTTCCTGCTAAACCCAGCCGAGGTCCTGGGCTCACCCATTTCTCTCAGGCTTTACCCAAAGGGCAGGACTTCCCACTATTAATTAATTAACTGATTGAGTGATTGGGGTGGTGTCCAGAGGGGTATCAGCTCCGCTCTCCCCCCATTCCCCGTTTTTCCCCCAGCCTCCCTTCCCAGCGCTGGCCCCACCCCACGGCTCCTCCGAGGCCGGCGGACTTTGGGGCGCTGCAAAGCGCAGCGACGCTTGTGGGACCCGGGGCTCCGGCCCCGGGAAGGACCCGCGGTGTTCCCAAGGGATGCGGAGCCAGAACGGGGAAATTTCCCCCCCCCAGAGCTGCGGCCCGGGCCGGAACCCAACCTGAGCCCCCCGAGGCGCCCCGTGCCCGGGGAGCAGCACCTGGGCCAGGTGGGAGAGGGCGGGGGAGGCAGAACAGCGCGGATTTCAGCAGGGGAGCGGGGACAGGGCCGGAGGGGCCGGGCCCGGGGGGCAGAACGTACCCCGGGCACTGGATTTGTTCCAGGGTCTGGAATTGCCCCGGGGCTGGATTTATCCCAGGGCCTGGAATCACCCCAGGAGCCCGCGGATACCCCGGGGCTTTGGGCTCTCCCTCCCAAAGGAAGCAGGGCAGGGCAGCACGTCCGTCCCCCTGCCCGCTCCCCGGTCCTTCCCGGTTTCCCCCGGTTCCCTCGCTCTCTCACCCGCCGCTGCCGCCGCCGCTCCCGCTCAACCCCGCGCGGGGCGCGGCCCCTTTAAGGCCGGGCCTTGGCCCCGCCCCCCCGGCGCCACGCGCGCGGCTCCTCCATGGAAACGTGTCACGGCTACGGGGCGGCAGCGCGGACAAAACGCCGCGGAGGGACGGCGGCCATTGGTGCGCGCGGGGCCGCAGCGCCCCCTGGCGGCGGGAGGAGGCCGCTGCCCAAGCCCCGGTTCATTGCTGCTCATTAGCGCTCATTAGCGAAGGGGCGGTAATTGGTACCGTTTATCCGAGTGACGTGCCGGGGCGGTGCACGCAGCCTCACACCCGCCCCGCCCCCTGCCAGGACAAGGCTCCTGCGCTGCTCTCCAGTCTCACAAATGAACTCGTCAATAAATTACTGGAAATAAAAGAGCTGGGGGCGGTTCCCAAGGACCCGATGGCTGCGAGGAGCAGCGGGGTTTCACACTCTCTGCTTTTTGGGGGTGGAAGGAACTCCTCACCCCCCCACCCCACCCTGCTGCAGCATTCCCACACACAAGAGGCACTTGGAACCAAACCAGCAGCAAAAGCTCCGTAGCTGATTCAGATGAATCAAATTTTTAATAGTTTAGACTATTAAATAAAGTGTTTATTACTCCTGGTATTTAGAGGTATCTTACAACAGATACACAGTCCAGTACCACAGTCCCTGAAGGCCGAGACGGCCCAAGGCTGACACCTGGAGCACGAGGGAGGCTTTGGGCTCAGCCTGAGCGTCTGCAGAGGGGCGAGAAGGGACCAAGGGCAAAGCCTGACCTGGACAAGTGCCCCAGCTGCAAAAGCTGTGCCGTGGCCTTTGCTCTGCAGGCAGGAGCTGGGGGGTGCTGGTCTGCTCAGAGCTTTTCTCAGCCCCTCCACGTCCTCCCTTCTCTAAGGCAAATGGTGACATCCTCAAGGTCCAAGATAATACAATATAATAGAATATTCTTCCATTTCTGCATAATTCTGGTGGATTTTGAGTTTCCTCTCAAATGCTGAGCTGGGAAGGAGCTCAGGAGATCAGAGAGGAATCCCGGCCACTGCTGGATCCTCGGTTTCTTCTCGATCCAAGGAGAAATTCCACTCCGTGTCACAGTCTGCAGGATGCCTGAGACACCTTGGAATTGGTTCTTCTGTTGAGAGCATTGCAAATGAAGGTGCCCGTGTCCATCAGCTTCTGGAGGTCCACTCCCTGCATGGGAAAGGCACAGGACACGCCTTGAGGGGCATCTCCCACCATCCCAGGCTGCTCCAAGCCCCATCCAACCTGGTCTTGGGCACTGCCAGGGATGGGCAGCCTGTGCCAGGGCCTCCCCTCCCTCACAGGGAATATTTTTTCCCCAATATCCCATCTAACCATGCCCCCTGTCAGTGGGAAGCCATTCCCCTTGTGAAGTCCCTCCCCCAGGCCCCGTGAGCCCCCCCAGCTGCCCCCACCACGCTCAGGCTCCCTGGGCCAAATCCTGCCCCGTGCTGCGGCCTGAGCAGAGCCCAGGGCAGCTGCCACTCACCGTGTGGATGCCCAGCCCGTTGAGCATGTACACCAAATCCTCTGTGGCCACGTTCCCAGAGGCTCCCTGGGCATAGGGACACCCTCCAAGGCCGGCCACGGAAGCGTCGACCACGCTCACCCCCATCTGCAAACAAACCCACAGTCAGGGGCTGCTCCAGGAGCACCAAACCTGCAGTTCCCAAGCAGGAACAAAAAAACCCAAGGGAAGATGCTTTATTTGTGTGGCTGCCCCTGGATCCCTGGAAGTGTCCCAGGCCAGGCTGGATGGGGCTTGGAGCAACCTGGGATAGTGGGAGATGCCCTGCCCACGGCAGGGGGTGGAACGAGATGGGCTTTAAGGTTCCTCTAACCCCCCCATCCCCTGAGTCTGTGATCCAGAGCAGGAACCCTACCTGGAGGGCTACCAGGATGTTGGCCAGGGCCTGTCCATAGGTGTCGTGGCAGTGGACAGCCAGAGCCCCCACGGGCACCTCCTTCATGACCACTGTCAGCATCTCCTTCATGCTGCCGGGGGTGCCCACGCCGATGGTGTCCCCCAGGGAGATCTCGTAGCACCCCATGGAGTACATCTTCTTGGAGACCTGGGCAACAGCCAGCACGGGCACTGAGAAGGGCATCCTCCCTCCCCAGAGCTGCATTCCTGCTGTACCATGACTCCCTGGACACTCTTCTCTGGGATTAAAAACCTCCGGGTGCCCAAACCTCCCTCAATTCCCCTGTCCCCTTCAGCTGGATTCAGTCTCTGAGAGCCTGGGACCTTTCCTTTGGTTAAATGGTCTGACACATCCCCCAACGCCCACCTCACATCCCCAAAAATGAGTCAAAACCCTCTCAGGAGTTCCGGCTGCATTTATGACTGACTCACCTCTGCAACTTTAGCTGCAGAAATCTTCCCTTCATAGGGACATCCAAGGACACAGGAAACGTACCTGTGGTTAAAAAGACCCCACACTTTTAGCTGGAAAAGGGCAGTGGGATTCTACTGCACAAATCACTCAGGACTTGTACATTTTCCATGTCTATAGGATGGGAGAATTAATTTTATATTCCAGAAGCCCAGTGGCCAAAGTTAAAGGATTTCAACAACTTCTTCTTCCACGGGTGTGAAAAGTTTGCCAAGGGCTGGGGGGTTTGTGATCTGTGCATTTCCACGTGGGATGTTTGCCAAGAAAATCTGATCCAAACCGATCCTGGATCATTCCAGAATGAGCGGTTACACGCCGGGTGAATCCCAGCAGGAATCCCTTACCCCCTGACGGGAATGCTGGCTTCCCTCGCTGCCTTCATGACCTCGTCGAACCTCTCCAGGCTCTCCTCTATGGAGCAGTTGATGTTTTTCTTGGTGAACAGCTCGGATGCTGCCCCAAAGATTGACACCTCTTTGGCCCCTGCTGCCACCTGCAAACAAAAAATTCCCAAAGTGGAATCACAGCACCACTAGGGGTGGAGAAGACTCCTGAGATCAGAGGTCCAGCCCTTAACCCAGCACTGCTCTTAAGTCAAAGCCAGGTGATTTATCTCGTGAGGGAAATGACAAACGGAGCCACAACTTCAAGATTTCATGGCCAAGTGTCAATTCAAGGGTTTCAATGGCACCTCTTGGTAGAGATGTCTCAAACCAACCCCATAAAACACCTCTCTTTACAGAGGCTCTTCTCTTCCTAAATAAACCTGCCTTGCTTGTTTAGGCTTGAAGATCTGGGAGCTCTTTTCCAACCTCAGAGACTCTATTATGTACGATCTCTTGACTACAGTTCTCTCACTTTACAGAAGTATTTTTCCCCCAAGTAACCCAATCCTTCCCTCAGTTCATTCTGCAGCAAAACCACCACGACACATCCGAGTTGGCCTTGGAAAGGGTGAAGCCACAGGTGCAGCAGCAAAGGATCAGGAGGGACTGAAAACACCACGATGTGGATATTCAGGTTTTCCCAGCCCTTACCGCAGCCTGGAATCCCTTCAGGTTTGGAGTCAGCACAGGGTAACTGATCCCAGGTAATTTATTAATCCCCTGCATGACCTCGGTGTGATCAGCCATCTGCAAAGCAAACCAGGAAAGCTCTGTGAGGGTGACACTTCTGCCAGTCAGAAAATCATCATTAAAATTCCTTTTTATAAAGGGAACAGAAATATTTAGGGACCAGAGCCTCTAAAAGCAAACAGAATTGCACACCCTGTGAGGGGTCAGGGGTCACGCAGCCAGGCCAAGGTGCACAGCCAGCTGTTTGTGTGTGACCTGTCTGTGCCTTTGCTCTTTCCCAGGCTCCAAAGGGGAGCTCTGGGATAATACACCTCCTCTGCTGGTTCTTGCCCACTAACGGGGAATTTGGAGCAAGGAGAATCACTGGAATGCCCAACTTCTAGAACACACCACTGCAAATCCTGTCTGAACACCGACCTGAGGAACCCACTTGGGGGACACGAAGCTGGTGGCCTCTATGACCTGCAGCCCCGTCTCTGACAGCATGTTGATTAAATTGATCTTCACTGGCGTGGGTACAACATTCTGAAAAGAAGAAGAAAAATGACCTGAAGTTATTAATTTCACGTTATAATTTTCGCCGAAAAAAAAAAAAAATTCAACATCAAAAAGGCAGCTTTTAAAGCAAAAAAGAAGCCCCGTTGGTGGGCACAGTGGGACTTTAGTGGGATTTGGCTGGAGAACCCCCCGGGAGGTGCTGGGAGCCCGGAGCCGCCGGTACCTTCTCGTTCTGGAGCCCGTCGCGGGGTCCCACCTCCACCACCTTCACTCGCTTCGGGTACCCCCCGGTGGCCGCCGCCGCCGCGGAGCTCACCTGGCACGGAGAGAAGGGTCAGCCGAGCCCCCGGAGCCCCTGGCCCCGCTTGGCTCCGTCCCGTTGCCCCTCGGCCCCTCCGCCCCCCGGCCCTGACCCTCCCGGCGCCTCGCCCCCCGTGCCAGTGCCCCCGCTCCCTCACGGGCCGCAGCGATCCCGCCCAGCGCGGCAGCAGCCGCCGCGCCGCCGCCATGTCCGCCCGCGATCACGTGACCGCGCCCACCCCCGGCACGTGACTCCGGCGGGGGGCGTGACCGCGGCGCTCACGTGACCGCGGCCCCGCCGCGCTACCCGCGTGGCACCGGCACCGGCACCGCGGCCCCTCCGTCCCTTCGCTGCCGTCCGGAGCCACCCCCGCGGCCCCTCCGTCCCTTCGCTGCCGTCCGGAGCCATCCCGTACCTGTCCCCAGGAGCCCGTGTCGCACTGCGGCATCTTTTCCCTCCGGCGCCGGCACTGCCCGGCCGCCCGCTCGCCGCGCACTTATACCGCGGCTTTCCCGCTGGCCGGCGCGCTGAGTAAACACGGCGCTGTTTGTTTTGGGACGGGCCCCGCTCCGCGCCAGAGGTTACCGGCGTGATGGGCTTGTGAGGCAAAGAGGCCATCGCTCTCTTGTCCCTTTTTTTTTCGTTTGTAACGGCGTCATCACCGGAGCCGGGCGGTGCTCCTGCGAGCGGGTCCCTGGCACTCGGAGCCGGTTCTCCGAAGCCGGGGCAGCTGGATGTTTGTCCATTGAGTAACAGCCCCCACAGCACCGGCTCCGCACGCGGCCCAGCCCCGGGGCTCTGCCTGTGCTCAGCTCCAAGCGTTCTGGCAGGTTTTGCTCGGACAGAACAAAACCGAGCCCTTCTGCGAGGCTGTGGGGCCTTTGCGACAGCCTGTGCTCTTGTGAGCAGTTCCATCGCTCAGACACACATCGTTCAACCCTCTGTGAGAAGTTCAGCATCCACGCAGGAAACCTGCTCTCACTGGAAGTTCAGAAGTGCAATTCACAATGGTGGAGTCCCTTAAATTCACTAAGAACAAAACCTTTTCTTGTCTGCAGCAGAATAGAAATACAAGTTTGCTGATGGATTTGTATCCTGTTTTTTACAGATGATTTCCTCCTGATCTCCTCCAGCAAGCTTCCATTAGATTTATTCATCATGGAAGCAACACCAAAGTAACACAAGGCAACAAGAGATTGGAGGAGATTCTCTCGAGTGAAAAATAATGTATTCAACATGAAAAATAAAAATCCTCTTGGATTCAATCAAAAAGAAAGGCACTGGGAGATGCTGTGTCCCCCCCACAGGCATCACTTCACACCCTCGAGCTTCACAGCCCAGCCGGACTGAGGAGGGAGAGGAGATGGGAGCATGTAGGGCAGGGTTATGAGCATGCCTTTCCCTGGGGATTTCTGCCACTTCAGAGTCCCACCATACCCCAGCAGTGTCACCTGCAGAGGAAGGAAGGGGACACTCAGCTGGAGCTCACCAGACCCCCCCTTGCACACCCCAGCATTTCCCCCAGGCCAGAGCAGCCCTGCGGGTCGCCAGCCGTGGCTCACGTGGCACAAGGGGTGACACACGGGGCGTTTGGAGGCCGAGCCAGGCCCTGGTTTGTTGTTTGGGGTGGTTGGTTGGTGCTGATGCTTTGCCCCTGTTTGTTCAGAGCAAAGGACACCCGAGCACTTGCGTCACGGTGACATCTGCCCCGAGCAGGGCAGCGCGCCTGAGCTGAATCCGGCCTGCAGGAACAGCCACTCCTGCTCTGGGGATGTTTGCTTCCCTCCCCTGCCACAGCAGGATCACAAGACTCCAGGAGAGGAGTCTCTGCCTGTTCCCTGGCAGCCAGGAGCCTGTCCTGGCAACTCCTGTCCCGTGTTCCACGTCAAGCGAGCCAAGGCCTGGGGAACAGCCCGGGATGCTGCAAGGATCTGCAGGGAGCACACAACTTCCCCACTCCCCCCAGGTCCTAAACGAAGCCAGGCTGGTCCTTCCCAGCCCACAAACGCCCCCAAATGGGCTCTCAGCGTGTGCTGTCCTTTTTTAAATCCCTTACCTGTGTGCCTGGGGATGGAATGGGCGAGGACAGATGCAGGGAACTGTCCCGAGGCCAGAGCAGGAAGATGGCAAAGACCACTGGTCCCTTGGAGGTGTACCTGAGGGAGCAGGAGTTCAGCAGGGTGAGGGGCACCAGACACAAACTTGACCTTTCCAGACAGCACGAGAACTCTGCCTTGCCTTCTGTCACCACACAGGGGTCACCTACTTGCCACTCATTCCAAAATCTGTCCCTTTGGACCCACAATCAGCCCCTCAGCGCTGGCTGATGAAACCCAAACAAAGTCCAAGTGTGCAAATGTCATTGTCAGCCTGTCCTGGCCTCAGCCAGGGTGGAGACACGGCCTCGTCCTGATCCCTATTCTACATTTCCGGGCTGAACACACTGGAGGAAATAAAAACAACTCCATTTTGTCGGCATTTCTGGCCAGGACCACTGCTTAAACAGTCCTGACAGCCACAGCGTGGACCTTTTGAAAGGAAGGGTTGTTTTTTTCCTGCTGAAGTAAAATGGATGAAATTAGGATGAAATCCTAATTGCAACACTTCAGAGTGTACCAAATTTAGGAAAAGGTAAGAAATAAACATCAGCTCAGCCGGTCTGAGCAGCAGAGTCCTTACCAGACCGTGTCTGTGGTGTTCTCCATCTGCACCCTCCAAGGCTGGGATTCATAAATTGCTTCCCCATTGGTGTCCAGCCACCTCCCAAGGGCCAGGAGTCTTTCTTGGAAGATGGGGGCAATCACCCCTTCTTTTGTAGGTCCCACATTGAGGAGGTAGTTGCCACCCAAACTCACA
This sequence comes from Gymnorhina tibicen, assembly GCA_013399875.1. Classification (NCBI taxonomy): domain Eukaryota; kingdom Metazoa; phylum Chordata; class Aves; order Passeriformes; family Artamidae; genus Gymnorhina; species Gymnorhina tibicen. The sequence goes on from VXAZ01002962.1 coordinate 19,761, forward strand.
GTCTGCACCAGCTCCTGTGGCAGACAAAGCAAGGTAACAAACTGCGTTACCTTCAGCTCTGACAGCACAGAAACTGAGGAGTTTTATCCTCCATCAGCTGCTCCCCAGAAGCCTCTGATCCCCAGTAACCCTCCCCCAGGTTATTTTGATTTCAGCCTTCTTACCTCAAGCATACTCATTTCATCCATCACCTCAGCGAGGCTCATGCTGCTGCGATAGCCCCAGGAGAGCTTGTCCAGGGAGGAGCACATCTCCCACTTGTGATCCGGCAGGGTGCCTGGCCTGTACTTGTCAGCACAGTTGTAGAAACCCCCATGACGGCAGGAGCAGCCCCGACCCCAGCGATCGTTGACAACCACGGTGTCCTGGGAGACAAAAAAACAGCTCAGGGCACAGAACCTTTTGTTCTTGGGCTGTCCAGCTGGCAGTCACCCCCGCCTCAGGAAGCACCTAAAAATTCCCTGTGTAATGGAAACCCTTCTGAGAAGGCTGAATCCCTCTCCAGGAGAACCTCCCTCCGCTCACTCAGGTAAGGAGCTGAGGCAACAAAGCTCCTGGCCTGAGCCGCCCATGAGTGTCCTGCAAAGGACAGCGGAGCTGTCGCAGGAGCACAGCCAAGGTTCTTGCCAGAGAATAAAACACATCTGGCAAATGTCAAGGAGATTTCTGGTTTGCTCACACATCTCACAGCTTCCTGACCTTCCACACCCACCCAATGCCACGAGGGACAGCAGGCGCCGGTACCTTGACGGGGCTGTCGTTATAGAGCCAGGCAAGGAAAGAGGTGGAATTCCAGTAGGAATCTGGAGCTTCCCAGTCCCCATCCGACCAAATCAGATCTGGTTTGTATCTAAGGGAGATGGATGTTGTTTCAAAATGGCTTTTTTGCTCCTGCCACACTGTGTTTCTCGTGTGTGGAGTCGTTTCACTTCCCCTTCCCACTGCCTGACATCACCAGGAGGTTTTTGCTTCATTTTCCGCTGCACACAAAGCTCTAAGTGAGGTCCTTGCAGCAGCAAAGAGCAAGGTGTTGATCCACAGCTCAAGAGAGGGTGCAGTTCTTCCAAAAAAGCAGAATTTGGCACTTCACAGGCGATTATGAAGCACATTCTTGAGCTGGGACAACGACCTACGAGCCCAAGCCGTGTATTTTTGTCAGCAAGGGAAAGCAAGGCAAGGATGCAGATTCACAGTGGAATCACTCTTCTATTCTACTAAAAACTGAGCAGTTTGCTCCACTTGCAGCCACCCTGCACAAAGGCACGATTAAAGGGAATTGCTTTTGCAGGAAAAACTTGTCCCTGCCTTATTCTACAGATTAGACCTTCCACAGGGCAAAAGTGACCCCCTTTTCTAATTACCACAAACCATTCCTGGTTAGCAAAGAGAACTTGCCTCGGCAAAAATTAACATTTCTCTTCTTTGCACCCACTTTGCATCTTTCTCTACAGAACTGAAACCAGGAAATGCTGGTGATTCTGAACTGGCTGTGGCTCTTACTTTAAGACAAGGTCATAAAGCTCTGGCATCGTCTTCTTTAAAACGAAGCTCTGGGTCTTGAAGCCACTTTGTTTGTCAGCGAGGTAGAGAGGGTTAAACCACTCCATCAGGGAGTGATACAGCCCATAACGGAGGTTGCTGAAGGACAAAGCACAGAGGGAAGAGTTGGGCTTCAGTGGGGATTAAGAACCAGTGGAAATTAAATTAACAGCATTATTATTTTTCCATTAATTGCAAGCACTCCATTTTTCACATTGAACTCGGGGCTTCCTGCTGTTTGTCAAGCGCAGCCAGGAGGATTCACTGCTCTTGGCAGAAGAGCCCTCTGGCAGGGCCGTACCTCTCCCTGAGGGCTTCTCCCAGCTCTCCCACCAGGTCTCGGTGGGGCCCCGTATCCACGGAATTCCAGTTCCAGGACACCGGTGAGCCCCAGTTGGTGAAGCCCTCGTGGTGCTTGGTGGTCAGGACCACGTACCTGAGGGGGAAAAAAGGACTCGGCTGGGATAGCGAGAGAACAACTGGGATATTTCCCAGCCTCACCGCAAAACCAGTCACTAAACCAGCAAGGCACTGGATAACCACGCTGTGAAGAGCCCTCTGTCACTATCCTTCAAATTTAGAAGCAAATACAAGAATAGTAGAGGATTTTAGTGGATTTTAATGCTGGAAAAGAATGAACAGTCAATACTTAGGTAGAAGCAAGACGTGTCATCTCCTCAGCACCCTGGGCATGACCCCTCAGGGATCTCCGCCACTGCTCAGGGACCCCCAATCCCTCAGGGATCCCCAGACCTGCCCCTTCCATCCCCTCAGAGACCCCTGCATCCTCTTGGGAATAGCCCCATATCCTTTCCAAGCCTTTCCATCCCCTCGGGGACCCCCCAGGCCCGGCTTTCATCCCCTCAGGGACCAGGGACCCCCAGACCCACCACGCATCCCCCTCAGGGACCCCCGGCCATGGCACTCATCCCCTCAGGGACCCCCAGGACCCTCCCATCCCCTCAGGGACCCCCGGCCATGGCACTCATCCCCTCAGGGACCCCCATGCCCTCAGGGACCCCAACTCCGGCCATCGCCGGCGCTGACCTGGCCCCGGCCTGCCGGAAGAGCCGTGCCCACTCGCGGGGCTGGAAGTCGAGGGCGGTGAACTGGGGCGCGAACTCGGCGTAAGTGGTGCCGGGCGGGAAGCGGCGGCGCACGAAGCGCTCGTAGGCGGCGTCGTGCTGGCCCTGCCAGTGCCACCAGAACCACTCGGAGCCCCATGCCGGCACGGAGAACACCCCCCAGTGCACGAACACCCCCACCTTGGCGCGGTCGAACCAGGCCGGCAGCGGCCGCGCGTCCAGGCTGGCCCAGTCCG
>VXAZ01002980.1:0-10391 GCA_013399875.1 Gymnorhina tibicen
TTTTTTGTCTGTTTGGTTTTTTTCACTCCAAAAAGGGTGAGTTTTAAGTGATTTTGACTATGATACCTGGAAAAAAAAGTTGTGAGGCAGATGACTTCAGTTGGATTGAATTCTGGGGCTCTGGCTACATCATTTTAAGTTACAGATTAGTGTGGGGATTTGCAGAAATTTCTACCTCTATGCAAGAGTGAGGTACATTTAGAGGACAAAAGTATTTTGCTGTAGTAGCAATACAATTTTTTTTTCAGGAAAATGGTTGTCTTTCTTATGCAAATCTGTAGCTGATAATTTTTTGTGTATGGTAGTAAATTACAAAGAATTGAAAATCCAGAATCGCAATTTCATCTGCAACCACGTAAAAAAACCTGAACAGTCCGCCCCTCTTTGCATCCCATCCCTACCCTCTGCCCATCTTTCATTTCAGAGGCAAAAGGTGGGTAGGTACATAGGTAAATAATTATTGCAAAGAAAACTCTTGAGAACTACTACACTGTTTGTAGTTGTGGCACAGTGCTGAGAGTTTTAGGACCGTTCTCCAGCAAAGTGGGGAGAAGGAAAAAGATGACACGTCATTCATCATGACAGCAATTGCAAATGCCAAGCAGAGTTCTTGCAAAGTGCTTCCAGAAGAAAGAGTTTACAGTGTATGACAAACCGCTTGTTAATAGCTCCTTCTTGAGATATTGGATTGAATTCATGCTACTTGCCTGAGAAATGCAACAGCAGGTATTTTCAAATATCTAGAAGATGTTAAGACATTAAGAAAGTTTTAAGGAAATGTCTCAGTATTCTCAAGAGCTACACATTCTGGTTTTTTGACTTGTGCATGACAAAGGGATGGAACTATGTTCCACACTTGAAATTCTTTGTTCGTTCTTGAAAATAGCTACCCCTCAAACTTTTGTCCTTGTGAAAACTGCATCGACTTTCATTTTTTAAAAGATTGATTGAATTTATATATTGATTTAATTCATTTTCAAATGCTGGGACAGTTAAAGAACTGGAGTCAAAATAAAATTACCCATTTGTATAAGTTTGTGGAATTTACAACAAACATCTCATTTGGATGAGATTTTTCAAAAAAGATTTTTTAACACCACTGTCCTTTAAAACCCCAAATGGTATAGTTGGGGAAGATATAAATCAGGTAGATCAACACTTGATTCTTAGTGCTGCCACTTATGCCTCCAACTAATAGAAGATGAATATGATGCTTATTAAGAAAAGTTAGATTAAAGGAGATAGAATTAGCACTACAGATCTCATAGAAAACCTAGCTTTTATTCCAGGTATTTCATAAACCAAAACTAGTAAGTGCTTTGCAGTCAAAAAATGTTCGTCCAGTCTTTTCTCCTTTGGTATTGATATGCTATATAATCAATTTTAACTATTCAGTAGGAGGAAGTTACTATAAACAGGTCTTGCAGACTAAATGTGTTTTCAGGAATAGTGAAAGGATGAAATTAGATGAAAGATGAAATAGACCTTTTCAGTTCCAAGAAGAGTTGATAATGCCTGTTATGGGTATGCTATACTCAAAGAACTGTTACGGCCAAAAAAAACCCCATAAAGGTTCATGCAGAGCCAAGAATTTATTTTTAACCTAATAATAATGTTAGCAGTCTAAATAAAATAGAACTGATTAGTTTTGCTAGAGTAATAATAAGTTATAGTCCAAATTCCTACTGAAAAGCCTTACTATTGATGTCGTTAAGATTGTTATTCAACTCTTAAGGAATAACTACTTTTTTCTTTGGTGTTGTGTTCACTGTTAAGATCTGTTGCATCACAGGGTCGACTGTACTTATCTCCATCAAGCAGGGAAGTGGTGGCAGTCTATCAGCACCCTGAGTTGTTTCCAAAAAGCCTTCAGTTCAGGTGTGTGTACAGGATCCCTTCTGCCTCACTGCTGGCATTCAGGTGGGACTACCTTTACCTGCTTTCTTATCACAGTCTGCTTCTTTCACTGATTCCCAACTGAAGTTTGAATATTGCACCAAAGCTCCTTCAACTTTATTTGCCATAAGGGGCTACTGCTCTTTAGGCATATAGTGAATAACCTGGTCTGTCAAAACTTTAAATTAAAGTTTATTCACAGGGGGTAACTAAAGCTAGGAATTAATCATTAGACCAACAGAGAATTATTAAAAGGAGATAAAAGCAGCTCAGGCCAAGGCAAGTGCAGACAAGTCCTGAGAGCTCCACAATCAGGTCGACACAAAATCTGTAGCCTTTTACTAGTCATGGAAAAGGTCATATTTACCATCCTACTGGCAGGGAAAATTTGGCAGCAATGGTCAGGTGAAGCTCACTGAAAGAGAAGATTGCTTCAGTAGATTATGCAATGACAGAATTTGACTGTTCAGTCATTATAGTTTGAAAAGAGGAAAATCATTGAACAAGGCCTAGGATAAAGCACAAAAAATGGAGGGATCTGAATAAGAGATTAAAATTGTGAGGTCAGAAAGTTACATTAAAAAAAGTATTATGGCAATTAAAGCACTCTGTAGGTGGGGAAAAAAAAAAAGTAATATTGGCAAAAAAACCCACAAACCCAAACAAAAGCCTACACAAACTCACACATTTAAAAATTACCATGAGCTGGATGTCTCATGAGTTGAAGCACAAATTTTTTGTGCTTTAGAAGTATTGAGATGAATTTTCGCTGAACATATGGATCACTGTACAAGAAACTTAGGTGTGGGATTTGTTTTGGAAATTGTCATATCCAAGATACCGCTCCAAGGGATGCATCTTGCAGTGCTCCAAGCACTGGAGGTTCCATGCCCATCCACGCGGGAAGGATGGGTACCGATGTCACACTAGATGGCGGTGTTGTTCACTGAGCGTGCCGCCTTCAAGCCTTCCTGTGGGAACAGCTTCTCCAGGGATACATCTGATTCCTGCTAAGTGATAACTTACCACTGTGTTGACAGCTAAAATGAAGTAATGCACATCTGGAAAAAAAACCAAACAAACCAAAAAAAGACTTGACTTCATATGATAAATCAGGAATTTCTGTGTAGACTGGGTATGAATTTGGAAGCTCAGATATTGTTGAATGCATTTCATGTTTGATATGACCGATGAAAAAGCAGATTATATTAGAAAATCACATACTGATCACATGCAGAATTGTACGCGAGTTCACAGTGAACAGCAAAAAGTGTTTTAATTCTACATACAGACCTGAAGGAATTATCCTAACATTTAGTAGGTAGAACAACAGGTTTCTTATAGAATGGTTTAGGTTGAAAGAGACCTTAAAAGATTATCTAGTTCTAACCCCCCTGCCTTGGCCAGGGACAATTTTTACTTGACCAGGTTGCTCAGAGCTCCATTCAACCTGTCCTTGATATGTTGTTATGAATTCTCATTCCTAGAACGTGCTTTTCCATAGAGATAACACATTCCAGGCAAAATGGATTGGTAAAGACCGGGGAAAAAGAAAAGGGAAAAACATTATTTCAAGAAACACACCTTGCTGTTCTTAAACAATTTCAGTTGTACATGCATCAGTCATTCAAGCAAACTGTCTTGTGAAATTTGTAGAGTAATGTAAAAAGCAAAATGTCATTTGCAGGAAAAGCCCCTTTGCATATATTTCATTGCAATTCCTTTCAGTGATGACAGTTACTAAATTTTAACAAATCTAAAAGCACAAAAGAGTGCCACATGAATGTAAAGATGGAAAGAAGTCAATCCAGCATTCAGTTCCTTCAGTAAAACTCTCCAGGGAGCAGAGAAGATGCTAAGACAGTCTACCCAGACTTTTACTGCATTGTTGCTGACCTGGCTGCAGCCAATTACCTCATATAACCTCACAGAAGAAAAATGGGATTTTATTCTTTAAGACCTAAAAGCCCCCAAACATTTTAACAAAGTCCATTTTTGTAAAGTCTAAAAGCATAATCCTAGAAACACCAGATAAAATATAGCCTAGCTGTGGAGACAGGTAACCTACATTTGAGTTTGACTTTCCCGAATCCTGACATGTTCAATTTCTGCCTCTTTGCAAGGCTACCTCAGTTTTTATAGCAATGAAGAGCTTTTAACATTTCACTCATGACAGCATGATCTGGGTCAAGAAAGCAGTAATCCCTCAAAGAGCTTCCCTGAAAAGCTGAATCCAGCAGAAGTCCTGATTAAAGTTTGTACAAAAAGCCACGGACAGTGCAATGAGTGGAGTAACAGAAACAGTCAAGTTTTAACAGTGCACAGTTTCTGTGTGGTGCCTGGAAACCCAGTAGCAGTGGTTCAGGACTTTGCATGAAACTAGAAAGGCAGAGGAGTACTAGTTGAATGTAGGCTAGCCCAAATTCATTGATGAGGAGAGAGCTATAGAAAAGGTGTCCTAGAGTATAGTATTTTTTCGTATTTCCAATAGATATATGGAGATACTAATGCCATTGTACAAGGTATTAATGAAATATCGTGTCAAAATCTTCATTTATCTCTAATCTCCATGTTCAATATGGAAAAGTTCAAAGCTGCTAGAATAACCATTTAGGTTGCAAAAGACCTTTAAAATCATTGAGTCCAACTATAAATAGGCTCACAAAGGTCTGTGCTTGTGAGATCTTTCCTTCCCAGAAAAAATTGTCCTTGCTGGTTTCTTCAGGGTATGTTAAGAAGGTGCAATAAAGAGGAGAAACTGGCGAGATCCTGCTGGTAACATCTTGCCTGAGACTGTGACAAAAGCTGCTGACAAATTCAGAGAAAATTTGGCATTGTGTACTGAGTAAGCCAGTGGATCCCACTGAGTACTTGTGGGGTTCCAGGATAAAGGTGTTTGCCTCAGAATGTCACATAATGTGTATGCTCAGCATAAAAGTGAGATATGGCATACAGCCACATACTGCTCCAATTCAGGTATTAGCAAGAGAGAACATTATGGAGAAAAAGAAAATCTTTCAGATTTTATAAAACAAAGGAATGCTAACAGTGAGAACAGTGCCACTATTGTGACTGAGGCTTCTGGTAAGCCAATTAAAGTTTGTTTGTCCCAGTTATACTGAATTTTTAACTGGAGTCTGACACTATAAATGTAACAAACTGAAGAAGTCCCATTATTTCCTGCTTGCAGGGCCTTGTTTGCATGTTTTTCCAGAGTTAAGAGAAAAGCCACAATAGTTACTTTGTGCAGCAGAGGAGCAATTCTTAGAAACTCTGGCATTTGCTAATAATCTGCAAGAGTGTGGAAACCAAATGGCAGCTATTGCAGTGAAGCAGCACAAAGCTCGCTCAGCTTCTTTTCATAGTGTCACTTATATTTCTTAAAAAGGGAAAACAAGCTGAACTAGTTTTCTGGTATGTCGTTGTTTCGCCCAGTACTTTTTTATTCAGTGTTTTAAACCTTATGGATCAGAAGTGGTCAGGACTTGCTTGACCTGCCTTGAGATCAGCCACAGGACCCATGTCTTATAAACAGAAGAAAATATTTGCTTCGTTTATGCTTATAGTTGTAAAATGTGGATTATGTTGGTTAGAATTTGTACACATTTCACTTGAAAAGTTAGTTTGTGATGCACAAGATATTATGATGCTTAATACACTTATCTTTTCTCACAGAACTTCCATTCATCAGAGTGAATTCCACTGGGTTCTAAATTTTCATAAGTTTCAGACCTACAAAACATATAAAACACCTGAATACAAAATTTAGATCCATAGAAACTGTGCTGACCCGCCCCCATAACTTGGGCTTCTAAATTCTCCTGTGCAAGTCAGCTGCCTCTAACATATTTTCCAGAAGACAAAGTGTCTGCTTCTGGGCATATCAAGATCTGACTATATTTCCACAATGCTAAGCAATTTGAAGATTTATTTCAGACCCATATCAGCAGAGAGTAGGCTCTTTCTGTCACACAAATAGTGGGGTCTAATCCTGCAGGGGCTTCTTACCCTGTCCTTGATATCATTCCAGCATAAGCAATCAAATTAATAAAAATCTGTCTGCAATGTTCAATACAAATATAAAAGCCTGGAAATTGCCCACTAATTTATTTATTTTGGAATGAGTAAAACAAGAAAGCCCATTCAGATCAATGGCTTCTATCAAGCTTCTTCCCGAGACACCAAATCTCCCCATGCTGCACCAGAGGACCAAGGGCTTTCATCTGTGGGTATAAATGCCACTCCCAGCTCCAAAGTTCAGGTTAAGTTTTGTTTCAGTCCACTCCTCCATCATTTTTGTTTCTTTACAGAAATGCTCAAACTATATAAAGTACATGTAAACACCAAGATTAGAGTTAAGTCTGGTGACAAATTTTACCCTTCAGCAATCTAGGACAATTGCATGTTTCAATTCATTTGGAGAAATGCTAGACATCCCCACATCGTGTCTCCTTTGGATCAAACCATCGTGTTTCTGCTCTGTAATGACTCTGTAGTGTATGGCTCTGTGGCACTCTTCTCAAATTACAACAGACTTGCCTCATTCTCCACAAATCTTGGATATTCAGCACTTTCAGAAACTAAGTTGAAACTGAGTCTAATTTATCCTACTGGAAGACAAGAACAACTTCAATAAAATCAATTAAATCACACTAAGCAGCAGATGGAATCCCAGCAGAGTACGGTACAATATTTGGTAACAGGAAAAAAACCCCCACCTTTGTAATTCTTAAAGCAGACTAAGTACTGTAATAGCAAAATACATTTTTATTTTCTTGGATTTTTCTGTGTTTTTATGTTTTCTTCTCAGGTCTGTTCAGGATCTGAATTTGCCAGTGGAGTGTGCCAAGGGTGTTTTCCTGTCCTAGTTACCAAACACCTGAAGGGCATGAAAATTCTATCTTGGTTTAAATGCACTTGAAAAACAGGTTAAATAAAGGTAAATTGTTCTCCAGCTCTTTTCTGTGGTGCAAAATGCTCATACTTCTTTAAAGATATAAACTGTATGTCCCCACTCTCCTATCAACATGGCCTTATGAACATCAGTAAGGAAAGAAAGGTGTTTGAAGGTTTTTACTCTTCCCAAATGCTGCTTCTGTTTATCTACTGATATAACAATATCTTTCAAACAGCCAGAAGGAAAAAATACCCTATTTTTTGTATCAAATAGTTTGCTTTAAGTATTTTATATACAATGCCAAAGCAATTCCTCTGAGAATTTCTGACAAAAATTTCCTGATAGAGGGACCTTTCTTGAACTGAAAACTATCAACATCTCACTCAAGAGAAAGGGAGTTCATAAAACTTTGAACTAAATGACTTTAAACTTTCAGGAATAAGTCAGAGTGCATTAATTCTGCCCAGACAAAAAGTATTACTTAATATTTAAAAATCACTAAAAAAAATATTCTGGATGGAATAATTGTTTATGAGAAGACAGACAATAAAATATATGCAAAAAGTAAAATGCTGGTAAAAGCAACACTGAGAAGGAAAACCTCTAAGAAGCAGTTTAACACATGGTTTAAAATTATAAAGGAAAATTAAATACTCTTAATTAATATCACTTTATGACAACTATCTAGTCATCTACGAAATCCTTAACACTGTGTATTTGAAAAAGCCAGAAGAAATACCTTATTTAAAATCAGTAATATTTGATACCATTTTGAATTAGAAGGCAAAATGTCCATAGAAAGCATAAAGTCACTTTTCTCCTTTTGACTTTCTCCTATACCAGTGGCACTCTAAATTAATGGTTTGAGTGCAGCTGAAATTTAAAAATATTTCTCTATTTTCCTAGATAACTTCCTTTGCGAAGAAGTTTTTTTGTGACCACCACTAATCACAACATTAGTATCATCCTCCTTATTCACTGTCTGGTGCTAGAGTATGTTGATGTAAATGTACTTTGTTACTCACTGGATAGTGGAAGGGAAAGCCATGTTACAGGTAAAATGTAATTGGACTCTGTGAAATCCTGACTTTAGATACTAAAAAGACATTTAACTCTGATGAAATTAAGTTGGGGGTTTTTTAATGTAAAGGAAAGGCGTCACAATTGTTCTGGTCAGTGTGAAAAAGAATATTACAAAGCTATGCTCGTTCTACAAGCTAAATGGTTCTCAGGTACATATAATTATTCAAACACTTATACTATTTTGACGGTCACAATTAAAAAAAAGATTGCCTTGAACATGACTGGCAATACTACATTATCTGAACACCAGAGTTGTTGAATTTCAACCATGTAGTTCACTTGTATAAACTAATACTTAGAAAAATTCTTCAGAATTACTGAAGCTTAGAATAAAAAGAGGACAAGAGTTTTCTATTTTCCTGTTTTCTATTACATGCCTATGTGTCAGGAAAAATAGATATTTGAAGAATTGAGAGATGATTTGGAATTATATCAATTTGAAAAGATTAAAGAGAGAGTGGGAATATAATGATATCAACTCCCCAAAAGCTTGTCATTCAAATGGAAGTATATTTGGAGGAGCAACAGAGAAATTTAATTCTGTTATTTTCATATTACTAAATTATCACCTGTCTGTGAGGTGTGTAAATCATGATCAATCTCAGTGAATAAAAATCTACAGTCAGCAACTGAATCTCTAAACAAAATAGGGTTTAGTAGATCTTAAAAATAAGTTTTCTAGTCAAAAAATTTTAAAAAAAGCAATAGCAGTATTACGGTATTAACAAAAGCCTCACATTTGTTGAACTGAGAATATTCAGTCCTCAGCACATTTAAAATGTTTAGAAAACCAGAAAAATACTCTTTGGAAGACCAGGCAGTGCATTAGACATTCTCATGTATGTGTGATGATCACATAAGCCCTTCATTTTTTAGGGTAAAACGCATCAGATATTTAGATCTTCTTGAAGAAGGGCTTCATTTATGTACAAATATTTCTAGTTTTTCTCCATTATGGCAAGTAGATAACCAGCAGGTCAATCTCTCCTAGGAGGCCTCTACCCTTAGAACATCATAGCTTTACTGTGCCTCATGCACATTTATTTACATCAGTAAACAGAATGACGGAAAGAATGAAAAATGGGAATATACAATCATTTCTGCTATCAGCACAAAGGAAGATGACACAAGTAGCAAGATTTCTGTTACAGAACTACAGGTTATGGATGCCAAAACCAGTATTAAAAGTGATAATGAAAAAAAATAATGAAAAATAATGGAAAACTCAAGCAACATTTTAACTTTGAGCAAAGTTCCTCAGCCCAAGACAGCATTGACTGAAATTCTGCTAGACCCCGTGTTTTAGAGAGTTGTGGGTAAGGTTTGGTTTGAAATCTGGAACCAAGGCTTGTCTTCACCACTTTCTGTGCCCAAAACCACTGAAGATTCCCATACTAAACTGAAGCTAATGTTTCACCTGCTTTGTTAAGCCACAAAGTGCACTGAACAACTTTCACTATTCTATCTCCCTGTACCTGTCAGCACAACTGGCACGTGAAATAGCAAGAGGTAAACATAAGATGAAAGTACTATAGAGCTTCTGGCTTTTGTGTCCTACAGATCTTGCTTGAATGACGTGGCGATATCTCTCTTTCACAGCTTTCCTCCTTGGTACACACAAAGTGCTGCTGATAAGGGGTACAAAAGACTAGCTCTACAAATATACCCATTCTCCTACAGAGTAAACAAAAAGATGCAGAAAAATTAGGCAAACACCTCTCTTCAGTGAAGTGAATGAAAGGTGTTCTATTTGGGTTTTAAAAAACAGTAAGAAAGAGGAAAATATCTCTTTACCACAAGACCGAGGTCACCCAAGGTAAATAGAGCTTAGCAAAACAGGTAAAGTAAAAGCAACATTTTGTGGAAATGTAATATGATTTAAGATGAAAATGATTAATCGTTTCAGCCAAAATTGATTTGAGCATCAAATACAACTCAAAAGGTCATGCTGATCTAGTGGGAAAGAGGATCAGTCCCATAGCTAAATGTTGCATTTCAGGTTACAAGGTAAAAGACGATAACATATTAATGCCAGTAGGACCAGGGAAATGATTGTCCCTCTGTACTTGGCACTGGTCAGGCCTCACCTTGAATGCTGTTTCCAGTTCTTGGCCCCTCACTTCAAGAAAGACTTTGAGGTGCTGGAACGTGTCAAGCACTGGAGCTAATGGAGGGTCTAGAGAGTCAGTACTATGAGGAGCAGCTGAAGGAGCTGGGGTTGTTAAATCTGGGAAAAAGGAGGCTCAGGGGAGACCTTATCACTCTCTACAACTGCCTGAGAGTGTAGCCAGGTGAAGCTCAGCCTCTTCTCCCAGGCAACCAATGACAGGACAGGAGGAAACTGCCTCAAACTGCACCAGGAGGGTTCATTACGAAGAATTTCTTCACTGAAAGTGGTTAAGCGTTGGAATGGGCTGCTTGTGGGATTCTGTTTTGAATTCCACCTGTTGATCTTGCTGTGCCTTAAATCATTCCTCCCCTGCTGGGGGAGGACTTCTGAGTCCTTGCCTGGATT
>VXAZ01002980.1:10511-53467 GCA_013399875.1 Gymnorhina tibicen
TACCTTACATAATATTCTATCACCTTGTTCACACCGCAGTGTGTTCAAGTTCTTCCCAGAGAGTTGGCAGCTTTCTCCATGGACGAAGGTCAAAACCAGTGCTGTCCAGGGGGGTAAAACTCCTTAAAACAGGCAGAGAAATATTCCCCGCACTCTGGACTCCCACAGCTACTCATGGAAGTGGTGGAGTCACCATCCCTGGGAATGTTCAAGAAGCAACTGAACATTGCACTCAGTGCTATGGTCTCGTTGATGTGGTGGTGTTCAATCAAAGGCTGGACTTGAAAGTCTTTTCCAACCTTACTGATTCTATGGTTCTAAGACAGCACGAATGCCACCCCAGATGTCCACTCAACTGGAAATACAAAGGACTCAGGAGCCACTGAATGGTGGAGGAGAGGATATGGAGGTACAGCCTGAAGAGCACTAAAATATGTAGTTCTGCTCTGAAAGTATAGGGAGAAAGTTTATTTGGAAAGAGTATCCAAGTACAGGTCACAAGTGTATCTCCATACTTAATCTTTACAGTCAACATAGTGAAAATGGATATTTATTTACAATTTTAATTAAGACACTTAAAAACTAATTTTGCTGTAACTTGGAGACTTAGCTCCTCTTCCCTTCTCATTTATGCAGTAATTTTTCCTTATTCTGTTACTTCTACTTGTTCAAAGTACTGGCTGCAACATTATTAATGATTTAGCATAGGACTACTGAGATGGGGGTGAGAGGGGGGAAGGAAACTTCTTGTGGCAGATTCCAGGAAGTTACTGGGGTATGGTGAATTGTGGTTTGCTTTCTTCTTGAATCTCATACAAGGAGAGTACCGAAAAAAATTACTAGGCAAATACATTTTTTTTTCCATGGGTTTAATGACAATTAAGAGGAAAGCATATACCTAAGTTTTCATTACTAGAGAAAAATATAAAAAGAAACACTGCAAAATGAGAGAACTATTGTCCATCCTTGTGTAAAGGACACATACCTTGAGAAGATTAAAAATAAGAACATTACCATCATGACTAGTAACAGGAAGCTATTTTTTTCATCTATTAGATTAAAATAAGAACAAGTTTAATATTCATAAGCTAGAAAAAGCAATTTTTCATGCATTAGTTCTAAACAGAAAAAAGCAATTTCAGTATCTTTCAGTCTTTTATCAGTAACTGAATTTGTCATACTTTGTGAAAGATAGCTCACTGAAGACAGTTTAAAATCATTTTTAAAGTAGTGGCACACCAACAGGGCATTTAACCCATTAAGAGGTGACAGGCAGGGTAGATTCAAGTGAAACATGTATTTTTAACTCCTGTTTATGAATTTTTATCACTGATGTCAATAGATTTTTGACACGTAGTCTTGTTAGTACTTTCTCTGAAAATTTCTTTCTAGGTTACTATTTAAACAAAACAAACACCTCTGGCCCCTTCCCCCAAAAAAAATCCAAAAAAAACCAATCAAACTAACACCAAATCCAAGCAAAACCACCCCAATATAAAACCCCTTGAACAATCTCGCAGTTGAATTACCTGTGCTAAGGAACGTAAACGTATCTTAGATGATGATCTCTTAACTCTCAGATTACAGATATCAGAATCTCTTCCTTCCTCAATATAACAACGAAATAGTTCACCACATTTTGTTGCCTTTACTGTGTTCTGGTCATACTCACTGACTTTAAAATAAGTCCTAACATCAGCATAAGTAAGATTTCGCTGCTTTCTTCCAAATTTATTATTATGGTGATACTTTAAAGCACTCTAAGTGCTGATTTTTATTTTTTTTTAACTCCAGTGTTACATAAAATAGATTGGTAACGTGTGGAGGTAGGAGTCCAACACCCTCTGACTAGGTTCTTTTAGAGGTTCCACACTGGAGGATTTTAAGTTTAATATCAAATTTACTCGATGTAATTGTTGTTTCATGACATTTTGATTTAGTGGTGTGTTACAGCAGCACACTGAAATCATAACAGAAGCATGATGTAGCTACTGCAATATGCAGTTGAATCACCATGCAAACATGGTTCCATTACCAGTCCCTGTATTCTCATCATCACACGTGCTGGGTGTGTCAAGTCACCAGAAAGGAGTACAAGGGTTGAAACAGGTCAAGCCCATTACTCTTCGAAGTTCATTTTAGTAGCTGTCCAGTTTTCAAAATTAACATTAGGCTGAGCCACACACACACCTTCTCCCCCCACGCTGCTCTGGCCAGCTCGGAACAGTGGTCTCCACTAATTATCCCAGGGAAAGCTGTTTATACAGCCTGATGACTCACTGGTAGAGTTGTGTATCTAAGCCAAAGTTTATTTTTCAGTCCCCCTAAAAATGCAGCTTTCTTTACAATAATTGGTCATTCTTGACATTCTTCCCCGAGCTCATTATTTTTGCCCTTCTCCTCTGAGTCTTCCTCCATTGTGAGGAGATTGGTCACAGTGAAACACTGTCAGTGTGGTGCAAGTGCAAAGGTTCTCAACTGCTGGGCTTCATTTCACATCTCTCTAATTAGTGTATGTATGTACAGAATGACTTTTTCCCCTCTCTCACCTCATATGCTCTATCTTGTTGCTTTCTGAATTTGGCTGAAATGAGGATTTTTAGATACAAAGTCTGTTTTTCCTCATTTAACAACAGTATTCATAAAAAATTTAATTCATACTCGTGGGTCATTACAGCTAAATAATGTTTAAATATGTCCTTTTTTAAAAATTCCTATGTGTTCTACATTTTAGTTGCTAATCTCAAAAAAAAGTTTTCAGTAGGTTTCTTTAGGAACTGCTCAGATGAAGACCAAAATGCAAAGGACAAACTGATGAGAGGTGAACAGGACTTTCTCTATGTTAAAGTGTTTCCTTTGAAGACATGACCATAGTTATGACATGAGTTCTCCTATCTCAAATTGATTAGTAAGTTAACAGATCATTTTGTTCCACTACTGAACTATACTATAAATGCCTGGAACAGTTTTACTAGAAAAGCTGAGACTAAGGATACACTTAAGTGGCTATGTTCACATTTGGACACATACTCAGAGTGGTAAGAGATCTTATCTACAGTGGTTTTCTCAAGTCCTTCCCTCTGCCACAGCTGTTTTTCAGATACATCAAAAGGAGCACTTACCTCTGCATATTTCATCCCGTGCAAGTTCTACAATCAGCTTGGGATTTCCTGGAATCCAAGAAACATGTTCCAGATTTCAAATGAGAATATCCCTAGTTTAAAGTGAGATATTCAGAGCTAAGGATTTCAAGTGACAAAACATACTCCTTTTTGAGTTTTGCTTAGGCCATACGTCAGCCAAACCGTAACACTTGCAGGTTTTACATTAAACTCCATCAGAAACTTAAACAACTAAAACAAATTAAGTCTCCTATTGTTTCCATCCCCAAGTCATAATGATAGAATCACAAGACAACTGAGGTTTGAAGGGCCCTTGGCAGGTCTCTAGTCCAACACTCTGCTAGTCACAGCCAGTTCCACTAAAGGTCAGATAGGCTTAATACAGACAGACGTAAAAAAACGCCAAGGATGGAGACTGCATAGTCTCTCTAAGCAACCTGCTCCCACGCTTGACTGTCATTGCAGCTTTTCCTTATATCCAGTCTGAAGCTCTTAATTTATACTGCTGTGTCTTGTCCTCCTGCTGTGAAGAATCTAATCCTGTCTCTTTTATAACCTCCCATGGGTACTGGCAGGCTGCTCGTAGGCCTCCCTGAAGATATCACCTCTCTGGGTTGAAAAAGCCCCTTTATACCAGCTTTCCTCATAGAGCGCTAGCAAAAAATGGAAAGAGGTTCCACCCCTCATTTAGATTAAAGCTTTCAGTTAGGCCATCTGTATTTGAGAGAGCTGAACTTCAACTGTAAGAGATATGAAAGCAACCATGGTGACCAAATATTTGTTTAACTTCACTGAAAAACAATGGTGAGAAGTTGTGACCATTGTTTACACACAGAGTCTGGAAAATATTGTCAAAAAAGAAGTAGAATTATTGAAGGCAAATAATAATAATCACGTCACTCAACCTGCTGGTCATGTCTCTCTTGACGCAGGCCAGGATGCAGTTGGATTTCTGGGTTTCAAGCGCACACTGCGGAGTCATATTGAGCTTTTCATCCACTAACACTCCCAAGTCCTTCTCCCCAAGGCTTGCCTCAATCCATTCTCCACTCAGCCTGTACTTGTGCTTTAGTTGTGCTAATAGATGAGCTTTTCATTGTAGCAGCCAAAGGAAACCTTTCCAGTTACTTAAGCTTTTCTAAAAAAAATTTCATTCCAACTACATATTGTTTTGCATATATATAAATACATCTAATTTCATACATCTATATAAAATAATCAGTGCTTTTGAATAGTCAGTTTTACTTGCCAGCTCAGTGTGGCTGATTGGACGATTCACCAAAGTCAGGACTGTTTAAAATTTATGGGGTTTATTCTCCTTTTGTCAAGCATTTTCTACATACAGAACATTCACGTGGTATAAATTACAGAACAAAAAATGCATGAGACAGACTACCGCAACTGAGTAACAGACAGTTTACATGATTATTGTTTGTTCACAATGGAGAAGAGTTCTTAAAAAGGAAAACAGATTCAGTAGCTAGAAATGTAAGCAAATTTTTATCTCAGTTAAATCTACTTACCAGGAGGTTCGCTCAAGCTAAAGAGAGATCTACTGTACCACACAGGGCAGAATGCTCAATGCACACAAGATTACAATGCTAGAAAATTCCAGATTTCTAAGCAATTTTACACAATCTAAATTGCAGTAAAACTTTGTTTAAAAAAAGGTATTTTTTTTCTGATTGCCTTCAGTAAATGGAGGTCAGTTTAAGAGCTTATAAGCATTCTTTAGCAAAAACATAATAAAAATAAAAATACTCTCAAACTTCTAAGTCATCGTTCTGAGTCTGGATAGATGTTCACTGCTGGCTTTCTACTGACTTATTATTCTACTTATGGGAATCTTATTTTTCCCATTTACATGTTTAACCAGTGTTAGAATACTAAGTAAACAAACTATAAAAAAATACGAAGTTTTTGTTGTTTGGGTTTTTTTTTTTTTTTCACTAATCCAATTGGATGCATGGACTAGAAAACCTGTTGAGCTAACCAAATGTTTTAACAAATAGGAATCAATGGTACAATGAATAAGGAAAAATGTTATCTACTGGTTGTAGACTTCAGTTCTTTGCATTTTCATTTTCTTAAAATGCATTTTCTATATTTTTAATTAACAGTTTCCTCAATGATATAAGTGAAGTTTTGTGATGCCAGGTTTTTAGAATGTGGTATACTCTGAAGAGTTGTGCAATATTTCTCTTCAGTAGACCTGAAACTCCTTGCCAATGCCACTCTGATAGCTGAAAAACCTAACATCTATTTTTTCTCTAAAAAAAGGTTAAGGTTCTGCAAGCAGCTTTCTCAACTAAGACACCATAAAAATAAACTCCAAAATGCAGTGATCAGAAAACACTGCAAATGTAAGTTCTCTTTTTTTTTTTCCTGTCCATGTATGTTACACAACTTGACACCAGGAATTTGGTAGCAAAACTTTCTTTCCAATGACAGGCAATCCTGTAGCCACAGTGGGAATAAATGTTATCATTTCTATGTTTGTCTTTCTTGTGAGACTTTCGCTTCAAGGCACAAAAAGATTTAACAGTGGACTGGACAGGACATAACATTTCAGCTTAAGGAGTCAAAGGTTGTTGTACAACAGCTCTTGCTTTGTGTCTGAAGCAAAATAAAACAAAATTTGAATCATATTAAAGTCTTCCATTTACAAATACAAAGTATCATATTAAATTCTCTGAAGCTTTTTTGGTTGTTTTTTTTTCCTTCTTCTTTTACAATAACTTATTATCCTTATCATGAATTTCAATATTTAGTTATTTCAGTCAAACAACACAATCTCAGTTGATAATTAATAAGGAGTACCATTATAAAATAGCCATCGTTTTAGTCACTTTTAAGTGGAAGTTGATTCAAATTGTGTAGAAATAACAAAGAAATAACAGGTATAGAAGGGCCTACCAATTCAAAATTAAAATTGTGTAAATTTGAAGAATGGTGTAATTTAAGTGCAATGTACTGTAAAACTATTAACTCGGTAAATATCTAACACCGATCCTTATGCTTCTCCAACCCATATTACTGTGTTACCTCTCTCAACTTCAGTGATTTCACAATTTAACTTATTGAGCCGTCCATCCAGGATAAACAGAGATTCCTTGGAAGGGGTCATGAGATACTGACCAAAAAGGCCACTGTCTTTTATAAGACGGTTCTTACTGTTCCAAGGCCATTCGCCGGCCTTGATGGGCTCCTTCAGACTCTTCACCATCTTAACCTTGCCAGAGGAGAGCTCCATGAAGAGAACGTCAGTTTGTGTGCTGGAGCTGCAGTAGACATTGTATTGGTGAGCTTCAGTGAAGGATGGCTGAAAAGCTACATCAGATATGTGCAAGTTAGTGTGAATGTCAAATGCATCCTGTATTTCTCCTCTCACTGTGATGGCCTGGATCCTCATGAGGCCTTTTGCGTCGTCAATGCTGAGAAGGTAGTGTCCGTCTGGGGAGATATGTGGCGCGCCCGTCACGTCGCCATTGTATCCAATCACGGAATCGGTAACGCTATCCACTATCAGCTGCGGTAGGACAGCCCCGGTGGTATCAGGCTTACAGCAGACAAAAAGGTATCCTCCAAGATGTGTATAAGCCAGTGACTGAGGAATGCAATTATAATCCTTTAAACTAATTGTCTTGATGTACGACATCGTTTCTAGATCAATTTTCTGCAGCATGGGATCATCCTTATGAAGAATATACCCAAACCTGAAAGGAAAAGCAGAAAACCAAAGTCAGAGCTACTGTGTGCATTATATATGAATAGGGAAAGACACCATGAGCAAAGGAGACGAGTTAATACGTGCAGCGGTGTATTGCTACATATCTCACCTTCAGATGTTTCGGATACTAAGCAGTTTATAATATTTAATTTTTAGTGTTCTTGTAATTTAGAGTGCATCAAAAAAAATGCCTAAAACCCATTTATCTAGTTATTGGGAAAGTTCATTTTTCCTACTGACATGAGGGAAAAGGTAAACATTACTTTCAGCATATCTATTCACTTCTTTTACAAAAGCCAGGAAGGAGAAAAAGATTAAATATCAATAGATAGTACATCCCAGATATTTGAATTCAGTTCATATAGCTCTTCGACTTACTTGGGAACACCAGCTTAACCCAGTGCTCATTGTTATTCAGATAATTATCTGAATCTTTCTTATTTTAATTCAATACAAATGAATATCATAGAAGGATTTAGGTTTATGCCTCCTAATTATCCAAACACCATACTTCTTACAATTTAAATGACCCTCTATGCTCTTCCATACATCAAGGAACTTCACTGAACATGCATAATATGGTTAAAATTTAAAATCCTAGAGCTGATTGTTTGTAACCTTTTAAATATAAATTAGATTACTATTCTTTAATGTTAATGTATAAGTTCTGACTGCACAGTCATTTGACTAAATACCTATATATATGCCAAAAATGTATTTCTAAATATTATGGAGTCATGTGGAAGTATATTGGCTTTACTTATCTAAGTAGCTTTCACAGCACTTTTCCCAAACAGCTCTTTTCCTTTGGCACATTTCTTGGCATTTTCCTCTGAATCTTTGATCCTAAGAATGAGGCTGCATGATGATATGTATAATCTAAAAATACCTTTCACATCCTGTCGATTTAAAGCCCTATGACAGTCAGAATGCTCCAACAACTAAGTTGACAATAACACAAAATTTTCACACTATACTTGCACACACAGTATATTATTTACTAACCAGTGAACCACCAAAGTACAGGCAAAAAATGTTTCAGGATATTGTTCTGTCAGCTCCTCAGTATAAGACAGGGTGAATTACATTTGCACTTTCTACTGCATTGATGTAAGAACACTTAATTTTAGCCCCACCTTCCAAAATCCTTGCATACTGCTTCAGTATCATAAAAGCACAGAACTAAAGAATCATTTCAGTTGGAAGGGACCTCAGGATTTCATTTGGTCCAAATCCTGCCCAAAGAAGGGCCAGTGTGAATCAGACCACCCGTGATTATAATTTGAGCTGATTATGAGACCATTTTTGTCTTCGATTATTCAGCCACTTATAAATACATGAATTCAATCATCTTGGTTAGAAAAGTGTGGGGGAGCTTTTACGAAAGTTATGTCTGGATAACTTGACAATTACCATTACTTCTGTATTCATGAAGTCTGCTGTTCTGTCATAGAAAAGATTAAGTTCATCAGGCAGGATTTGATTTTTAGGTTTTTTAGCCACATAGTATCTGTTTCCTAATCTTTTTGGGTAGCCATAAAGTCATTGATTCCTGGCTCCATTATTAATTAGTAAGCATTTGTCAGCTATAAGAGACTTTTGCTGTACTATGTACAGAATCATCCTGTAGTATAAAAGGCTAAATAGGTAACAAAACTGACATTTCCCGTGTCTCCATGTTTAATAACCAATGTTAGACACATGAACAGTGGTTGCAAAAGGACAATAGAATGGGATTATTGATTGTCTTTTTACATAACAATGCACAGCAACTATCAGTGAACTATCCAGAAGTGGTCAAAAGAAAATAAAGGGAAAATACCTAATTTTCAGGTAAATGTGATGACAGTTACTGAGTAACTTAATTTTCAGCTATTGTAATGTTATTTAATCTATTTTAATAAAAGTACACAGTGCAGAGAGTTTTTGCTTTACCTACTTTTGATCTCAATTTCAGTTGCAAACACACAGTAAATATTTTGTGTTTGAGATTGGAAAGCTGACCTTGGGTTTGAAAACATTTTTTCTCTTTCGGTATACCAATATATAGTCATGGGAAAAATCAGGAAATCTTTTTTAAAAGTGAAAGAAAGGGCTCTCACAGAGTTGTTTCTAGCTTACATGAGTATTAAACCACAGACTTAGATCCAAGTGAAATTTTCCAATATACATAAACATACACCAAATCCATACTGTGATTTTGAAAATACAGCAGTCATCATCTACATGATTAAATATATAAGTGTTTTTTAAAATTTGGCCTGTTGTTCTCTGAAACTGTATTAAACATAGTAATAAACTGTTTTGTGAAAAAAAATCAGTCATTTAACATTTTATTATATTTGATAGCTTTTATTCTATATATGTGTCCATTTCATGGTACCTTTATTTAATTCAGGAAAAAGACTTAAAATTTCACTGTATGTTTTGAGTTGCATTTTAGTTTCTATCCTGCATGAGAGAAAACACAAGTAATCTTAAAAAAAAAAGTAATCTTTTTTAAAAAACCCAAATGAGTTCTTAACCATTTTCTACCACAAAAAAAATTTAAAACTCTAATTAGATATATTTTAAACTGGTCGAAACACAAACCATTTTTTTTCGTTTATCATATATCAACCAGACAAGTAAGAAGAAGAAATCTTTGTGCTGTTTGACAATTTATTATTTTTTTAAGATTATTCCAGGTCATAAAAATGACTTTTTTCTAAAGTAAAATACAAATGCAAAACAAGATTAGCATCAATTATCTAAATCAGCAAATCTTAGTTGCCGATTTAAATTGTGATTAAAATGAAGGATTTAAATCAATTTGATTCAAAGATATCTACCTTGCTTATGATTATTTCATTAAGCAGTGCTAATGATCAATTTATGTGATATTTTTGCATTCAAATGTTATTGATTTCAAGAGGAATATGTAAGTTGCTGATCTTTGCTTCTCAAATATTATTCCCAGAATACATGTTTTTGAGCCACAGGTACACTTAACCTTTGTTAACTTTGGTTGCATAAACCATTTGATTACCACATCTGAATGTGTTGCCTCAGGTTAAAGAAAAGGTCTTGCCTCCCTTCCCTGGGGGTAACATCAGCTGAAGATGTGGAAAGACTCATGTTTGAGACCTAGCTTTCCCCACAGAGGACACTGCCATTGGTCTGTACTCCAGCTTCTCATTACCTGGTGGTACCTTCTCTCAGGCAAATCCCCTAAACTCTGCCAGTTCAAAGGTTTGCATAAGCTTTCCCCAAAGCATGTCATTAAGATAAATTTAGCTACTGCGGAATAATTAAGATCCTTTAAATGTTTTTTGTTCAATAAGCTGTTTAGTGTGAATGAAATACCTTAGGAATCACAGAAGAATGTGGACATAAACCGTCTCACTAGCACAGGCAGATTTAAAAAAAAAAATTATGCTTGTCCACAGCAAGGTTCTCCAGATCTCCACAGTTACACATTTTATAACAAATCAGCTGATAACATATCATGTCTCAAGTGTTTTAATCTAAACTTCCCAAAGAAGTCTAGTTTTTTGTATAGCTTTATCTATCTCTTTCTAATATTTAGTTCACAGTTCAAAAAGCCACAAGTAAAAAGCTCACAGTATCTTGGACAGATTGCTCCTTCGATGTAAACAGTGGCTTCAGCTTTAGTAATTGAGTTTAACTGAAAACTACAGAAACTGGCTTCAACATTCTAACCACCTTATCTGATGTTGTATTTATTGCACTTGGGAGATCTACTGTACCTTGCTTTGAAGCTATTAAGGAACTTGATTTTATATGCTACAGCAGCTAACCATATGTATTCTGATAATCAGTTATACCTGAATGCCTGTATCTTTCTTTTAAAGTGTGAAAAGAGCAGTTTAATACTTTTTTTCAGTGATTGTTTATTTTCAACTTACAATTATTTACAGCTATCTGTGCATTCTATTTACTTCTGAATTGGAAACAAAGGTTTGTGAGATATGCTCTCTTTCCTTCCTTAAAGTATTGACTTTTCTAGCCCTGATAAAATATAATTCTATTTTCTTGTAACATAAACACACAAAAGACTTTTTTGCTTTATAATGTTTTCTAGTTCAAACTTTTAAATGCCACTACTTTGGACACAGATATAAAGTTAGGCTAGAAGGTAATGTTTCTGGAGCTGAATAAACTAAAAGATCACTTATGTGAGCAGAATTATACATTGAACTTAAGTAACAGTTTTTACTTACTGATTTCAAAGTACTGCACAGATATTAAGAGTGTAAAGAAAGCTGAATGGCTGGCCTAAGGCTATATAATAACCCACTGGCATAGTCTGGGTGAAAATACAGGTTATCTAAGGCCCAACATGGTTTCTAACCTATCATGCTACAGGCTACCATTGCAACTGAGGTACTAAAGAGACAGATGTGAGAAAGTACATACAACAAAAATATATCATTTTGAGTAAGAGTATACAAAATCACTCTGTCAAAATAATGTTTTTGATTACTAAAAGTAGACAAAAATTTGGACCCGGCTGGGAGAGAAGTTGGTAAACCTTCATGAAGGATCTACCCTTCCCAAAACCAGAAGTACAGCTGCCAAAATTAATTTATTAGAACTAACAGGATTTTATCAATACTACTGTTTAAACAATCCTTTCTTGGCTGTCATACTGCCTGTAACGTTTCAGTGCTCCAATTAAAATTCAGTAAAGCTGGACAGGGATGTAAATACTCAAACAGCCCAATAATACAGATAAAAAGAAGGGGGAGGAAAAATAATTTAAAGCTGCCAGTCTTCTTGGGTGTAAAAGGATTTGGCAAGCTGTGTTTGATATGTTTGTCTGCCTGTCTCAGTGAGAGCTGTGTGGCTGGAGTTTTGAGAAGCTGAACAAATCAAGAGAGGTCTGTTCCTGTGCCTGTGAGCTTTGTGAGCCTGATTCTTAGTCTCTGAGAATCGCTAGGCAGAGGCGTAAGGATGGAAAAAGTAATGAAGTTCTGGAGGGAAGATACAGAAGGGAAAAGGGGAAGTGAAGAAAACTGATAAGAAAAGCTAAGATTTCCATGTCTGGTATAGTTTAAAAAAACCAAACCCAACAGAAAAAACAAAGAATGAGAAAATATACTTTTGTTACCTAAAGATGAGAAAGTATTTTCCAAGCCACTGGAAACTGAGGAAGGTGATAAACAGGTTTTTTTATAGGGACATATATCTGTCAGGCTGGATAATTTGTTCCTAATAATTTTGAAAGAGTTGACTAGCTCTTAGCATTTTAATAAACCTCAGAATAACAGGAAAATTTGGAAAGTCTAAAAAAAAAAGATTGTTGAAATATTCATAAGACAAAGTCAGGTATTCTAGCTAAGCTGAACAACTTGATGCATATCCAAGGGAAATAATAAAATAGATGATATGAGAATGAACTACAGAAAATCATGAATATAACGCAGTCAACATGGGTTTATGAAAAAATTAACTTTGTCAGACAAACCTAATTTAATTTTTTTATTAGAAAACTTTCTGAATGTAACTGAATATCAGGAGGGCATAGCTTTCTTAGAATAAAAACTGACACCTGAAGGAAAAATAATCTATCTGTAATAACATGTAGTTGTCAATGCAGAATCATCATTTTGCAGAAAATTCTTGGTACAAAAGCTGATACTTCACAAAATTTTCACAGATGATTTGGATGTAAATATGTGTCCATGACACTTAGGTTGTAGGTAGTGACAGCAAAATCATTATAGTCAGTTGCTCATTCAAGCAAAATGTGTTCAGAGGTAGCCAAGTATAAAGTTGAGCAACTTCACGTGTGAATGAGGAATGTAGGACATGAACACAGAACCGTATCCTAAAAAACAGCAGCTGTAAAAGGATTTAATGATCATAGCAGACATGCAAGTCAGTATCAAATCTGAGTCTGAGTCAAACACAAAACCAAGACCCAAAAGCCTCTGTAAAGTCCTTGGAGGTATATCCAGGGAGAGGTGAGTAACAATAATACAACAGACTCATATTTGTATTCTGACCTGGGGACACTAAACTGAGAATACTTTATGGTTTGGTTTTTTGTGGGTTTTTTTGTTTCATTTTGTTGGTTTTTTTTTTTAATTTCTGCCCTTCTACAAATGAATATTAAAAAATTAAGGACAAGGACAAACTTGAAAATTATTTGTGGAATGCAGACAATGGTTTTATGCAAGAGTCTGAGTCCAATATAAAAATGGCTGCATACTGAAACCAGACAACTTTAAATTAGGAATAGGTAATTTTTCCTAACAATAGGGACAATGTACCATTGCAACCAACTACCACAGATGTGATGAATTTTCTGTGGTGGGAATCTCCAGGTAAAGATTATACTACTATCTACTTAGATAAGTAGATGTAGCTTGAGAAATATCAGATTCATTATCTGAATTGCTCAAGGACTATTTGAAGTGCTTAAATTCTAAAGATATACAGAAAGTCAGAGAAGATGTTCTCACGGTCTCTTCTAGCTGATGGATATATGAAACACCATTTTTTTGGCTTTGTTCATATAATCAAAATTGCATAGGTACAATAGATTTTTATCTTATACTACTGATTCATTTGATGCTGAGATACTAAGAAGCATAAAATCATAGAATCATCAAGACTGGAAAAGACCATTAAGATCATACAGTCCAACCATTTCCACAGCACTACTGCTGTAACCCCTAAACCACTAAACCCTATCACCATATCATCCAGATGCCTCTTAAATACCTCCAGGGATGGTGAGTCCATCACCTCCCAGGGCAGCCTACTCCAATGTCTGGAAAGAAGCAGCCAAGTGTTTCAAACCTCATGAAATAACTGTTATTTGACAGAACACCTTAGCTCACACACACACACAAAAGTAGAATGCAGAGGAATCTGCCTTTCTGGGGGCCTGAGGTTGTGATTCCACTTTTCTATGCACTGTAGAGAAAAGAGCTGCTTTTAAAACTTATCTTACGCTGTTTCTGATCTTAACTAATTGTGACTTTCACACACGAGTTACAAATAATTTTACAATTACTGATCTTTCATACACACACATATATTTTGAAAATAAGCATCCTCCTTGACAACACACTGGTCTCCAAATTCAGGAAGCTTACAGATTGCTTGTAATATTACAACTATATAACTATAACAGCTATAATTTTATGTGGAGTGAAAGATGTTCTAAGGCTGAATGGTTATTCTTTTGAAGTATATTGATCTAAATGTAGAAGATCATGGTGGATAGCTTGGGGGAATGGTGTTAGATCACGGAGACCTGCTTCAGAACAGTTACCTGTTTACACACAGCAATGATCAGTTGCAAATAAATTTTAGCCCACTGTCCAATAACCTAATTGCTGCCTTCTAACTAACAGATGAATCTGTCTTCTCTTCTCTAAACTATTATGAACCTTCTCAGCATACCAGTGTCAGATTATTAACTCTGCTTCCATTGCCAGATTTGCCCTCATCTTTCTGATGAGGAGACATGAACAACTGTAAGAAAAAAATAGTACTTACCAAATTTATCAGAAAAAAGTATTGCAAGTCACTAAGGTGACAGTTTTGGATTGCACCGGCAAGTAGATTGGGGGATGCAAAGAATGGTGTCCCCCAGTGGTGTCTACAGAACAGCAAAATAGGGACATCTCACGAAACTGGTATTAGTGAGACTTTTGTATGAGGTCTTGGTAAACCAAATCAGTAAGTGCACGTGCTGAGCTTTGACTATCCCAAGATGTCTTTTTCCATTCCAAGTAAAGGAAAGCTATTAAATCTGAGTAAAGAAGTCTGCATTACTGCTCTATGTTCTACAGAGAGCTGAACCCAACTCCCAAGTAGCCATAATATTGAAACTTTCCAAAGTACTTGGCTACCTAAAAGGATTTTAAAAATGCAGCCATTCATAATTATATGATGAAATTGTCTGTCACCTCTGTGCAGTTAGCCTGGTTTTTATGATCAGGCTGTTGGAAAACGACAAGTGATAGTTGAGAATACCTTCACTTTTCCTGAGTATCTTATAGATAGTTGATAGAATATTCAGTGCAAAGTTTCTTCTCATATAGCTTAGTATGTAGAAGCCTCCCATTGCTCATTAATCTCTGATTAATATTTATGACTATTTCAACCCTTATGTCTCTTCTGTGCAGTGAAATCATGCACAATATCAGCACATAAAGGTGTTTCTCACAGTGCATATTGGAATCACGTGTAACTTAAACCTGCCAGACATGAGAGCAAATCTTTACATTTCCAATAATTTATTGTACAGTTAACGCAAGTGGGAACTGTAGCCTGTGGGCATATCACTCCAACTGGCGTAAATCCCAGAACTGTGAAATCTGTGATTGTTTCTTTCTTCCGTTACTCCATATGAATAAACAATAAAGATTTTAATCCCAGATTTTCAAGATTTTTGACCACATGTCGTGACAAAAATTTAAAAGAAATAGGGCTAGTTACACTTAGCAAGTCTATAGCAGTTTCTGTAAGAGCAGTATACTGGATTTGGCTGAGATGGAGTTAATTTTTATCGTACTAACCTGTATGGGGCTGTGTTTCAAATTTGCGAACACAAGTGTTGATAACTCATCAAGGTTTTAGTTACTGTTGAGCACTGCTGGCACAGCATCAAGGCCTTCTCTGTTTCTTACTCTGCCTTTCCCATGAGTATTCCGGAGGTTTGAAGAGGTTGGGAGCTGACGCAGCAGGCAACCCCAGGGATATTCCATTACGTGTAACATTATGTTATGTAACATAAAGCTTCTTCCAAAGTAGCTGTTGCTCCTGCTAGGTGGGAGCTCAGCTGCTGGCTGGGGACAGCTCACCACAGGGAGTCATCTGTTTTCCGTAATGAGCTTTACAGAACCCAGACAAAGGGAAACTGAGGTAACTCAAATGTACTTGGCCAAACCAACTTAAAAGAGATGGGAAGAGTATCCTAAAAGGTGGTAATTGCAAAATGCATTAAAAAAAAAAATGAAGCTCATATGGATGATTGCCTTATTTTTTAAAAATGAAAAAAACATGCCCACATATTTAAAGTCACGTAATTACAGTGACGAAGTTAACAACATCATCAAT
The DNA here is from genome assembly GCA_013399875.1 of Gymnorhina tibicen. Classification (NCBI taxonomy): domain Eukaryota; kingdom Metazoa; phylum Chordata; class Aves; order Passeriformes; family Artamidae; genus Gymnorhina; species Gymnorhina tibicen. Next base: position 26,445 of record VXAZ01002980.1, read on the forward strand.
TATTAGTTCAGCTTTTGTCTCACGAAATAAATTCAAGATGTAATTTTTAAAGTATTTTTAAAGCATTTTAAAGGTTTTTAAAATAAGGGATTTTGCTCCCAGTTTTATGGAACTATAAGCCTGTCTGTAACACATACAGAAAAAAACCAACAGTAAACACAGGAACTCCATCATTCTTTTCCCAAAATAGTTATCATAATTACCACTATGCTATTTCCTGAAAAACAACCTGAAAACTCTCACTTCCAAGCTGTCAAAGTAATCCTTATAGCAAATCAGATTATTGCTCTACCAAAACTACTCCTCTGTCTTGCTCTTACCAGATTATCAAATGTCTCAGAGTGGGGGAAATCTTTCAACAAATCTTTCTTTGGAATAACATGCTCACAGGAACTTGTCCATCACTGAGAAGCAACTTTTGACATGAGGCATTAACATGAAACTTGTATTTTCAAAGGTATCAATTTTGAAAATCTTACTAGGTATTACTATGACACATAAATATTGTCAGTTTTTACAAGAATTTTCACATCCTCTCTCTTTTCATTCCTAATTTTCACAGTTTTTTACCCACAAAATTTCCATCACCTTAAGTTCCATCATTTGTGACAGGTATAAAGGGTGAAAATCAAATTTTCTTCTCCTTACATGCTATACAATTTATGAGAAAATGTGAAAATGCAGATTATCATACCACAGCAGGACTTATATAGCTGGCTCCCTTTCACTGCCCAAAATAAATTATTCAATCACTGTCCATTAAGGTGGGGGGCTTTCAAACCAGAAAAAAAAAAAACCCTCTGTTAATGCAGAAAAATGGTTTATTGTGGTTTAGAACAAGTAATTTTGGTTTTACATAAAATTCTGTCAAGCTCTTTATCAAGTCTGTTCAGCCTAAGTAGCATTGACTCTTGTAAAGCTCAAGAAGAGTATTTTGCTTTTGAGGAAAGAACAAAACATCTTTTTCCTCTCAAACATCTCACTGTTCTTGTATATCTGTTATGTCACTGCTCTTTCTAGCTATACCAAAAATGCTTTGAAAGTCGTTAAACAGTTAAAAATACGTACAGCTTCCTGCTCAGGATTTTGTGGGTTTTTTCCATAACAAGAAGCTAGATTTCAATCAATTAATTAGAAAACCTATTGTAGAAATATCATTGGTAGAATGAGCAATGTATTGGTAGTTGTAAATGAACCTGAAAAACCAGAAATCTGGCTGAAATCTTTAGTGACTCACCCAGTTCTGTGGGAGGTTTCCTGGTTACAGGATGTCACATTCATGTGCATAACTCTCCATCTTCATCACTGCAGTACCTAAGTAAATTTTTTTCCTATTTTCTAGTACTGAGAAAAGGCTTAATAAGAAACTTATTCCAGAAGGTCACTACTTACTGCCTGAACTTCAGCACTGCCACATTTTAATATCTCTTTCCATATCTGAAAAGGGTTGACACTGTTTACAAACCAAAATACATAGCCATTGCCCAAGGAGGTTTTTTATTGTCAAGCCTTTTCTGAATTCAGTTTATACAGTCACAGGCAAATACTCATCTTGTGAGCTGGTGTATTTCAGACTGGCAAGGATTCTGCTACCATTTTGTTATGACTGTGAATAGGTGTGTAGCAAAAGAGCTTTAAGCATCTGTGAATTTCCTTTGTCTTCAGACCCTTCTTCTGTCATCTAAATCCTACAGGACAGAGGGAGGGATAAGAGGGGAAAAACCCCACACAAATTCAGTGCTGAAACTGCATGAAATACCACTCTCACATACCTGCAGTTTACTTACTGCCAGTCTGCAGAGTTTTAACGGAGGTATGTATTATTTGAAATAAAAAGAGTATACTACAAAATATAAATATGCATACATGCACATGAGTATGCAGAGCAGGTATAATATCAGCTTTCTGTTGAAGTACAGGAAGAAAAGCATGTTTTAGGGCATCCCTCCTTTCACTGTTTTTATTCTTCTAATATGAGAAGTGGAAAAGTAAAAATAATTTTTGCCTCACAGGTTCTGGGCCTCGGTACTAACATCCAAATATTTTCACTGCTCCTCTCTGCAGAATCCTGTATCTTCCAAATTTGCCTATAAAGAGCTCATGCTGTTTGAGATCAAGTCGTAGTATCCCTGAAAGTGATGACCTTTCCTTGTCCTCTCAAGGGATAAGCATGCTCTCTCTCTTCTTAGGATTAAACATAAATATTTTCATTTTCAGCTGATGAACTGGAGAGTTGAATGCCTGTATATCAGTATCGTATATAATTTAGAACAGCAGTGCTAGATCTCAAGCTACACAGAGTTGAGTTCTGGGTGGTTCTGATAAGGATTTCAAGTAAAACACTTTAAAATTAAAAAAGGTGTAGTTTAGATTAAGCACACGTGCAAAATGAGTGCACTGCCACAATGACCAGTTTAAGTACTGTATTTTTTATAATCTGTTCTTTTCAAGTTTATTAAAAATTGATATATGAATCAGAAAATGAAAAAAAATGACAAAAATGATACATCTTAACTGTATCTCTTCCAGACTACATAAACATATCAATTTGTTTACATTTATATTCTTACTGCTTTGAAATAAACAAAACGCCTATTTCTGCAGTTTAATCAAGCACAGCTGCTTCCCTCTTCCTTGATCGTATCAGTCGTCAATAAGGAGGTTCAAGAATTGCCATTACAAATGTACAGCTTCACCACAACTCCTCAGTGCAAAAATCATTCTCTACAGGTACTATTCCTTTCCTGTGGACACCTGTATTTCTATGCACAACTATGTATGTCTGAATGTGAGCTGAAAATCTAAGCTGCTATTTTTGCCAACGGAAATCTAGACCATACAGTCAACAGCGTCTGAAGAATTTTTTAAAATAACCAGTACCAGAGGCCTGTAGGGGATGAGAAAAATTGTTTTCTGACCTCTGCTGTGTGTATAGACTAAATCTCCACTAACCACTCCAGAAGACAGACACCTTACACCCACTGATACACTGTATTTTCACATCTAAATCTAGGTGCCTACAATCTGAACCTCACACTCACCATAAGCATCCTATCAGCACGAAAACATAATATCTAAATATAGCCTCATAAAACTTCACAAAGATTTGGACAATTGAAGCTTAAATGACTGACACTACATCACGATGTTACCAAGAGTTACAATTACGTTAGAAATGTGATTGTCTGTTTCTCCAAGCCATTATAGTAAGTTCAGGTATCACACAGCGGTAGGGGCTATTAAAGCTGCCCTTTGTGGCCAAAAATTAAAATTACGAATTTGAGGAACAGCTAGCACTGCTGGAAGTGCCTGCATAGAGTGAAGAATGTTATGTAAGTCTCCATGCAAAACAGCCCTAAAAGCAGAGATGTCCCTCCCAGCATTTTCAGGAATCTCTGAAGATGATTTTCACTGCTCTCAAAGCGCAGCTTTAACAGAAAACCATCACTTTACTTTCCACAGAAAGTGTATTTTGCCAACCGTAACAATCAACTTCAATGTTTTTTCAGTGCTAGAGAGTCATCAAACAGACAAAGGGAAACTCTTCAAAGTCTGCCTTTCGTTTTTATCTTAGGGTTTTGCTGAGATCTATGAACTGCATGCAAATCTTATATATGAATTTTCCAATTCCAATTTTTTATCACAGTATCTTAGTCAACTATGTTTTCATGACACTATTAAAGTACTTGATATACTCTGACAGAACTAACATCATGGCTGCTGCAAAATACCGAGATGGAATCCACTTCAGACGATGAATTTGCAAAAGATAACTAATATTTTTCAAGAATACTAAATATAATGGGATGTGGCTAGTAGCCATGCTATATCTACTGATTTCAAAAATTTAGGAAATTTCCCAATTTTTAAAGAATGATTTTTAAAGTGTTTCTGTGGACAGGATCTATAAAAGCTGTGCAAGGGAATGGTACACCACCGATGCTACACGATTTTTCCCATTCTAAAGCATGGGTCCCACATGGGTAACACAGGAAGAAATTAAAGCCTACTGAGGCACAATTACTTGAATTAACTATAGCAGAGTTAGTTCCAAATTGTCTTACCATTATTTATTGTCTTTACAATATTGTGAAATGTACACTAGGTTATTGTGCAAAACATACTAAAGCAAAGGTCTCAAGAGAAAAACAAAGCATGAAGGAGAAACTCAACGCAGGACTTGAAGTTCTGTACCAGAAAAGTGCCAAAGCCCTGTGCATTCTGACACTGCTTCTTTAAATTTGCCAAGTGTCAGTTTTTTCCATCCTTCAGGTAGAGCAAGTTACTTTGCCTCTGCTATGCACAAAGAATAGCCAAGCAGGATGCAAGTGTGGAGCTGCCAACAGGTGGCAAATTAACAACCTGAGCTCCTCTACGCTCATTTCTTCTTTTAGACAAGCCACATATATTGCTTACCACTGCAACTGCAGTTGGTATAAAACAGGAAATATCTAAGCATTGTATAGAAAGACAAAACAGAGAAAAATCTCTGGAAATGTTTTTCTAGAAATGAGGTTAAATTTCATTTTTCATTTCTTTTAATGAATATATTAACATAAAACTTTAAGAAGTGTATTCTTCAGTTCAGGAAGACTGACAAAATAGAAGAAGATGAAGAAGACAAAAAAGATGAAGATGAAGAAGAAGACAAAGAAGACGAAGACGAGGAAGAAGAAGATGAAGAAGAAGAAAGAAAGAAGAAAGAAAGAAGAAAGAAAGAAGAAAGAAGAAGAAAGAAGAAGAAAGAAGAAGAAAGAAGACGGAGAAGGAGAAGGAGAAGGAGAAGGAGAAGGAGAAGGAGAAGGAGAAGGAGAAGGAGAAGGAGAAGGAGAAGGAGAAGGAGAAGGAGAAGGAGAAGGAGAAGGAGAAGGAGAAGGAGAAGAATTTTCATTGTCACATTCTATAAAAATTACTGTAGTATAATGCAGAAAATAAAATATTTACTTCTAGATAAAAATATTTTTATTTGTGGAAGTGTTTCTAGTTTCAAAAGCTCAGCACTGCAAGAGCGTAACAGCTTTCTTCTCAGAACTTACATTATTGTTGCCTGGAATAGTTCATTTCTGGCAGGTTGCTCAGAAAAGCCCTTTCTTTAATTTCTACAGTTCAGAAATGATTGTTTGATGATAACAAAAGGCTAAGTGGATTTTTCCCAGTAGGAACTGCTCATCAGCACAAATGGTGCCTTTCTTTTGGGTACTATAACAGTTTTTGACCTAAGTTTACTTTCCTAATTTTGTTCCTGATGCTCTTTGCAACGTTAAGAACACTTGCTTCATATGTTTCTCTTGTATCAGAAAAGTCACCTTTTTCTCCTTTTTTTTGGTATTTGCATGTAACAGCATCTTCCTGAGGAAATATTTCTATCTTCTATAAAATCTTAATAATTCTTTTTTTTTTGTAAGCGTTTACGTGCATGAACGCATACATTCGCACAGACATCCGTAAAATATTTCTGCCCTCTTCACCACTTTATCCATTTAGTTGTTGCAATTATTGTAAACGAAATATTTAAAAGTGCCTCGTGAAAAAGAGAATTAACATTTGCAGCAGTATTGTGTGGCTGTGATAATGTACCTGGGAAGTAATAACACAGCAGTCCTTAGGAATGGGAAAGAAATGGTAAGGAAAAAAAAAAAAAATTAAAACCCACAGAGCATAAGGCCGTGGGGCCACTCTTACAGAAAGTGAGTAATTTTAGAGTGAAACAAGATCATCACTATCGTTTCTGATATATGAAGAACAGAATTTGATGGCAGGTCTAATTTTCTAAAAATGTTGACCCTTTATTATACTCCTGCTTGGGAAGAAGTTCTGGTTTTTGAAAACTTCAGGTTTCTGTGTTCTTATAGATTTGAACATTAAAAATCTCATCTCTACTTCTCCAGTTAGAAGAAAAAAATGTCTGTTACCAATTACAGGTAATCTTTGAAATTTATAGGATATATGGGATGAAAGAGGAAAATTAATATATAGACAGATATAACTTGCTTTCATTAAAATCAATATTATCATTATTATTATTATGTTGTTGTTGCTGTTGTTGTTGTGGATTAAGGAACACATTTTTATGATAAAAATAGACGCCAGCAGAAATCTAATCCATCAGAAGTCATAAGTCATCCATCAGAAGTCTTAAGTAATACCGATAAAAAGAAATACAGGTCTTGATAAATCAATTCAGAAAGGAACTTAATATTCAATTGTAAGTTGTATGAAACCAACATTTTTAGATCTATGGGAGCAGACAAACTTAGTAATGATAAAATTCCTGATTAGATCCTAAAATGTACTGAAATAGAACAGAAAAGGACATCCCAAGGGCTAAGGGCAAAATAGAAAAATCCCAAAAGAGACCTGCTGTCCCACACAAAGGGAAAAACAAGTGCTGAATATGACTCGAGAGACCTGAATGAAAGTCATCTTACGGTAAGTATTCCAAGACTTCAGAGATTGATATTCACCGATTTGTTCTGAAGATTTTATTCTTTTTTGATATTGCTTTTTATATACTGCATGTAAGTGAATATGGTTTCTCTGTTTCCATTCTCAGTGAGGGAGCTCATTGTAGAGAGGATTAAATTGGATGTCAGAGACTCCACAGTCAGTGACGGTCAAACATACTAAAATGATTATTTTTTTCTCTCTTTCTTTTACTCTCTCAGCACATACTGACCATTATTTTGAAAAATAAGGATATCACGGACTTCAAGACAGCCATGCAAGACAGAAGAGAAGAAATATTTTAGCAAGAGCTTGACAAGTGTTATGTTCTTAGAATAAAGAGATCTTCTCAAATTAAGCTTTGTGCTGTGAGATTGAATAGAAAAGAAAATCCATTACTAGATAATAAGCAACAGGGACAGAAAATAATATTGTAAAATAGATAGTTTTGTGCATTAGTAAGCTTTCAACTTCTGAGTTTATCCTACATTGTATTTAATAAGATTGGCTCTGGATTAAAAAAATGAACACCACAAATTTAATGCTGCTGAGCTGAAGTAAATGACATTTTAAGTGTCATCAACAAAATCCTCGCTCTTATTGGGATAGTTTTCACCTGGGTGGAAAAACCACAAGTGATACCTTTCAAGCATTTCTTTGTGGGAAAGACTATGCAAACTGTCTTCTGTAACTCAGCTGGATAAATCAAGTTAGTGAATCAAGAACTTCTTGTGGGAAGAGCTGACTTCTTTTAACATGCTGCACAAAGCACAGGACTTCTGACATTTAGTGCACATTTACATAGGGTAGGGATAAATCCTGAATTTTTAGGGTACTAGTGATGCAGGAGTCTATGAATTGTTTGAGGTCTCTCTTGTGGAGCACTTGCAAGACGTGTATTACAATACACATTTTAATTAGTGCAAATTGTTGCCTGATGCTGACAAGAAATAATCCAAGAAATTTTAGGACAAAGGGAAGTACTTTAATTTCTACATTTTTAGAATCCAAGAATATATGAAACTGTTCATGTTATATCATAAAGGAACCCACACAGCAAAAATCTATTTTTAGTGTTGGCAGCAAATGCATTTTTCTGTCTCATACTTTCCAGGGAAGGAGAGCTAGCAATTTAATAATAATAAAAAAAATCATTTTTAAAGCAATAAAAGTCAAAGAAATGGCTAGCTATACAGATACAGTGAACAAAAGAATTCTAAAGATGCTCCTAAATGTCAGTACAAGGTAGGACAGGATTAAGAAAATCTGGCACTTCAGAAAATGTGGTAACATCAAAGTGGGCAGGTGTCATATGGACTGAAGAGTCAAATTTATATATGTCAAAAGAAATAGTCAGCACTAGTGCAGAATGAATAATGAGGTAGAGATAAGGACTACAAAGGTGATAAATTACATACATCAAAACAGTCTCAATAGGTATTTTTCTTCATTTTAAACATGAAGTTCACATACTGTTATAGCTGGGGATATGTGAATATTCTTAAAAACAAACACTGAACTTTACCACAATTCCTTTCTCTCCTTTTAGTTTTTACTAGTGACCCAAATTAAGCCAATATTAGACTGAACAAAAAAAAAAAGGTATTTTTTGTTTTAAAAAACGTGATAAAATATTATTTTGTGTATATAGAAGCATCAGAGGTGACATTTGAATTAAAAGTGTAAGATTATCATGGGAAAAAATATCAGGGACATCATGGCAAATTGCTGTGCTCTAATTTGTAGATTATATGGGAGGTGGGAGTTGGTTCGAGTGGCTCTGTTAAGATGGAAGTTGAATGTTTTATTCACCATAAGATGTTACATGCTGGCAGCTGAGAACCCATGGAAGGAACACTGCCAAAAATAGTCTATTTGTGTAGATTTGGAAGTTTCCTTGAATTCTTTGATTCATATTTAAAATGGGTTTGTAATGGAACAACAAATAGGAAAGCTTAAACACAATTAGCAAAAATCTATTCTAAATATTAAAAAACTGAACTGTTAAATGTTAAAACACTGAACAAATTAAAGTTTCCAATCACATTTTTACTAGGTCATTTTCACAGATCTAGACTACTTTTGCTGCCATCAAGAAAACTAGCTCCGTCCAAGCCAGACCCAGCAAAAGTTTTAAAAATAATTGTTCTCTGGTTGTTCATTAACAAACATACAAAAAAGAAAAAAGGCTAATTTCATCAATTTAAAATTGACTCCAAGCTAATAAATGAATGTTTATAATTTGGGGCATTTTTTGAAAACCAATGAGTAATTAAGGCAGCATTAAGATAACCTCTAACCACTAGGTACAACAAATTACGTGCCATAACTGCAAGGATTAGTTTTTTCTTATAGTTGATTATGCTTCTAAACATAAATGAATTATAAACATAAAAGCAAAACATTTTTGTGTCATGTATTTCTACATACTGGTAGATGCTGAATTTTTAAAAGCAGGTTCTAGGAAACAGGTACAACATTTATTTTTAGCAATGGTTTGGCCACTTCAGATGGAAGATGATATTTTTCCAAAGGTAAATATTCCTGTAATGACTTCTGCACACGCAAAAGAGAAAAAACCTTACAGTATGAAAAAAATAAAAAAAATTACAATTTCACAAAACTCCCTTGTGCTGTGTTACATCTGACTAGACTTACTTAAACCAGATTCCAGGCATTTTCTGAGCTAATGAGGACGGTCAAGTAGAACACAGGGATTCTTTTCTAATTTTTTTTTTTTAACTGATGCTGTTGTTTTATAGTGCTATAAAGGCTGGCTGCAATCTCGTGTTTCAGTTAACATTTGAAGGGAATTCTCATTTCTAAACAGTCCCACTGAAATGGAAATGGTTTTTCATGTAATATTTTTTTTTCTGCTGACAGCTGAAATTTGTTGTTTGAGAACTTTGTGAAGTTTTACTCAAGGTACCTAAAAGGGAGAGGTTTGGACTGTAACTTACATAAATTGGTCAAGCAGTATTGTATTGTCAGCTGACATGGGAAAACGCACACAGAATAACTGATTCCACAAACAAGATAGTTTTCCAGACTGATTTCTTATATATGTGTGTGTGTCTACATGTGTGTACATTTATTGTGCAAGATTGGAAACAGTCACACCAACTAAAAACATTAAAATAGTTTTATATTGGTTACATATAAATGTGCAATTAATTATTAAATAAATTTCATAGCACCGAAATGAAAAGGAATTTTAAAATTTAAAATATTTTCTTCCTGAATTCCAAAATGCCCTGGCTTCAAAAATGTTATGTACATTTCAGAACATCGTTTCAGTCACAGCAAATCTTAACTGCATTTGTGGAATGATGGCAATTATCTTAATCTTTATGGTTTCTGTAGGTGCTTTCCCACAGACACAGTTGGGAATCCTTACTGCCTAGCACATTTTAAAGCCTGCAAACACTGGTCCTTGTCAGTTAGAATATAGGAGTGGAGCTGAAAAAGGATACAGGTGTAAATTTGGGCACAATAAATATCTTGTATTTACCTAAAGGATTGAGAGTTTCTTAGTTTTAAGATATGTAGTGATGACATTTATGGAATTTTTCGGTGGGAACATGTAAACAGATGAGGACTGAAGTAGAAAATACAGGTTTGACACACTAAAGAGGACCTGCACATTTCTGAAAAGGCAGTTATTTCAATAGTTGTTGCTGTTGACAGTGGTGGTAGTTAGACAAAGTAAGTTTCATTGCTTTAAAACTGTTTGAGCTGAATCTCTCAATCTGTCATTCTTTATATTCCCTCTGGAACAAAGATGCTCTAAAATCCACTACTTAAAGCCAAAAAAAAAGGTGCAGTAAAAGACTTTTTGCTGTCTCCTCTCTATCTTTCCCAAAACCCCTTATTTTTCAAAAGCAACGTATTTATGGACCAGAAGTGTCCTTCTTTTGGAGGGCAAATATGTAGAGAGGGGAAAGAATGGCAAGGTTTCCATTTAGCACAAGTCTCTCACTAAGACACAGAGTGGGAGGCTGAAGAGTGAACCCCTAACCCTCCTTTGTGTGCTGTGCCACCATGTAGGATTCACTGACAGATTCCACAACGATTATTAGAAATTGCAGAGTACTTTCTACATCTTTTCTAGATCTAGATCCCTGATACTACTGAATTGCCTCAGATTCCTCAAGCTTTCAAGCTGTTTCCCTATTTTCCCTGTATTATAGGTTTACAGCTTGATGACCAAGAACTGTCTCAAAATTTCTGCCCCCCTAATGTGCATTGTTAAATGAATTTGTAAAATATTAAATTGTCCCTTATCTTTGCACTTAATCATATTGTCTATGTGAAAAATGCAACTCCTAAAATAATTCTCTTTTGTTAATGCTTTGTCTACAACTGACTTAACACTTCCATTTTTTCACTCACAAACTACTGAATAGAAAGCTTTTTCTGATTATATAAGATTTTTGCAGCAAAAATGGTATTTTCTGTTTGATTATTTGCATAGAAACACTGAAAATGCTCTCACACCCTGTCAGCTACTTCACACCTCTGTAGCGGCTTAAACTCCGGAATGAAATGTGAATTTACTGAATCACTGCCCCACACGGGTTTCATTTAAGAAGGTTCACAGGAATGCATTGGCAGCACATTCCAATTACCTCTTAAAGAAAAGCTTAGTTTTCGGATTGTTTTGTGCAAATGAACAAGTGTAATTTTAGAAAGACTGCTTCCCCTATTACTGTAGAAAACAGAGGCATAAAAGAGGGAAAAAACTCAAACAGAATTATGTTAACTCTATTCATATCCTGAGCCATCTCACCAGTGAGTTGATTGCTCATTCTTCCACTTGTTAGGTCAGGTAACTGTATGACATTTAGAACACTGCTAAAAGATTAAAACATCTAAAAAGTTAGAGTTACTTCATTACAGTGAGTTCATTTAATACTGCTTTTGAAACATTTCACAGAGTGTAGTGAAAGACCTTAATTTATTCCAATTATCTTTTGTTCACTTCGATTTATGACCACTGGAGCTCAAATAATCAGCCCTTTTGCTCCTTAGGCTTCCAAGAATATATTTTCATGAGTGTTGGATGAGTCATCCTTGTGCAACCATCCCACATACTAATTGCAAAAGTCTATTTTTATGATAAGGAGTGGTATTAGCAGACAATTAAGGACAAGATCATTGGTTGTGCTGAATTGCTTTGGAACAGAAATAGCTCCCTGAATAAAACTTTCTTCTTAGTAAATGTGTAAGGACAAATATTGACAACATATACCCAATTCTTATAAGGTTCATCTACAAAAGGAAAAAGCTTCAGACATAACTGAAGAAAAACACCTTGGGATTTGTACTATTTATTACAGAGTAATAGATCTCATCCTACCTACATTTGTGGCCCTGGTGTTTGATAATTTTTCAACAGAATTGGGGGGAGGGGGAGGCTTTTTTTAAGCTGTGTGTACTGAAAATATGGGCATGACAGTGTGCATGAGAAACAGTGCTTTACATTCATTCATTTGTTCTCTTGGTGTAATTCAAAGTATATTGACAGTGAGTGCACAGCCAGTGATAATAGCAGGACGGGATATTTTTCAAGATAGGTGAGATGAATACATAATTTCTTCCCTTTGAAATCTTCAGATTTCCAACAGCAAGACTGAGAAAACTTCTTTCATTGTTCTTTCTAACAAGATTTATTACTATTTTGTGTCATAGTCTCTTTTTTCTAAGATTAAGACTAAGATCTGCTGTGCATTACAATACAACTAGCTGGCACAAGCAACTCATGAACACTCATGGGAAACTGACTTCCTCTAAACTCTGAGCTTGCTTAGTGAGAAAAAGAAGGAAATTTATTTCCATCATGAAGGAATGCTCAAAGGCATGAGGCAATTCCTCCCTTAGAGTCAGCAGGTGAACTAGTCTTGTGAAAAAAAACAGACAGGAAATTCTAGGATTAAGTCACCTATATTTTTAAAGCATTATAATGGGATGCCAGCCAGATTTACCTGCAGCTGAGACTCTCTGTACCACAGATTTCCTACCTGAAAACATCAGTGGGACTGCTCTACACATTATTAGGGAGATAATCAGTATATTTTCATCAAAACTAAGAGATATTTTCTTTTCTTTATAAATACATACATACACACACATATATATGTTTATAAATGCAGATACAAAAGGATTACAGACAAAATATTGTTTGATTCCTAATGGTGTTTGAGTGGAAGGAAACAGTAGTACTGGAATGTAAAAGAGAGGGAGACACCTTCCCAACATTCCAAAACTGACTGGTGGTACTGAACCTACCACATTTTTCTCCCCCAAATGATCGAGTTTCTTTTCTTGTCCTCTTCTGTAAACATATCACCAATTATAAAAGAAAGTTTAAAGATAATAAATTCATCTATTTTTCCTCTACTTTTTCTGGCTTACGCCTACTTAGGTTGGCTAGCTGGTGCTTTGATGGTGCACCACAGCTGTTCAGAGCATAGAATGTTGCACCTGCTGGTTATCAAACCAAAAGGTTATTTGCCCTGACTCCTGCTGTGTGGTAAGTATGACCAAACTAACTCAGTCAGTGGTAGGAAAAACACGGGAAAACATTTTTTTCCTGGGGATGAATTACTGTACCTGAGACCAAAATTTATATTATCTCTTCAAATGGCTGATCTGGAGGAAGTGTGTCCTAAATTATCTTCTGCCCAAAAGAGCACCAAAATGTGTGGAATTTTCTTTTCTAATCATGGGCAGCCCATTAGGATTTTCATATATAAAAATAACTCACCTAGGTAAATCAAAAGTACAGTTTCATGACTTCTTAAATAAAATTATTTTGCAGCAAGTTTTAAATACTTATATACATACTACTAGCAATTACCATTTTAGCTATTATTAAAAAGAAAAAAAGTAATGACACACTATAGCTTTAAATTATTTGCCTTTACTTCTGTTCCTACGTGTCAACAAGCCAACCTATTGGACAGAATATGCTACAAATAGTAATACACTTCAGATGGTATCACATGGTTTGTGCTAGAAACTTAATTAATTCTTTTAAGTGATATGCTTTTTTTGCTTAGAATTGCCTTTATTCTGACTGTGTTTGGTTCTGGAGGCTAATTTGGCAAACCATGCATGCTGTCTTCTGCTCTGTCATTCAAAACTTTAGTTTACAAGAGACAAATGCACCTAGCTACAGAAAGCTTTCCTTTTTTCTGAAAGGGGCTGGTGTTGCATGGTGAAAGGGAACTGATTTCTGACAAAGAGTAAAGAGGGCCCTTGGGCAATTAACTATGCCAGCCAATTTAGCCAGTGGGGTTATTTCCCTTGTAGCTGTTTTTTGCAATTCACACTCATAAATTGCTCCCCTGGTTGGTATACGCTCCCAAGAATAATAAACTCAAGCTTTATGTTTGTTGCCTAACATCCTTAAGAAATACGTGCTGTGACTGAGTGTTTTTTTTTGTTGACTGGCGATATTAAATTTAATAGACTGCGTTTTTCTACATCACTATTAATTTGATGAATACAGTTAATTTTAAATCTTTCCTGTCATATTGCCCACATAGTGCATTCCTATTTAAACAAAAAAATCAAGATTCTTGCAGGCCAGACATTTTATGGAAGACAAATTCTTCAACAACTGATTAACATAAATAGCTCTTGAAGAATACATTTTTAAAAAAGCACTTTATTTGTCTACATAGTGGTTTCATCCTTTTCTTTTTCAGAAAAGACATTCTATAGAATTAATAGCATTTCCAGTAAACTCATAATTTGGTAAAACCAAATTGATTTTGTTCATTAAACTCCCCAAATCTATGGTTTTAGCAGTGGACAAACTACTACAGGCTTTTTGCCAGACCACGAATTTTCTTTTGGCATTTTGGCAATCTTGGTAATTTTATCTGGTATGTGAATTAAGAAAAAAAAAATTACTAGGCCGGAACTGTTGTGCGTATTAATTATATATCTGCAGGCACTCATCTAATTTTATTCTTTCCATGTTCAATTAATTTCATACCCCTTTTTTATTCCCTTGTGTTTTCTTTTATTCTTTCATTCCCTTTTCTCTTCAGTTTCACATAGGACATGGGAAATGACTCAACAGCTGAAGGTAACTGTGACTCAACACACAAAGCAGGAAGCGCCTACTTGACCTATTTGCGCAAAATATCAACTTAAAATAGCCTGAGTTACCCAAGACGAAGCCAACCATAGCTTCGGACTGGCCCTATTTTTCTTTTCCCAGTCCTGATTCCCCTGCTTGTATGATGTTTATCCCTATCCATGTTTTTATTTTCCTATTTACTTGAACATCAAAGTATCCAAATGTGAGTTCTGTTTGGGCAGTCCCTCTAGTACTTGCTAATTTATGAAGTAGTAACTTTTGTTCTCACAACACACACCTGTTCCAAATACAGCAGATATATTTAATATCTTCCTAAGGCTGAATGTGAGGACTGCAAATTACTTCAGCAACACAAGAGGAATTTGTCTACTCAGTTCAAGAAATTAGGTAATAATGGTACTTAGAGTCACTTTTTTATTTAACTATATTAATTAATACATTTCCTTTTAAATTGCATATGGCTGGTTGCTGACTTAGTTGTTAGTTAAGAGTTTTGAAGGAAATTTAAAAAATTATCTTTCATCAACAACATCTTTAGGAGAAGCCAAGTGTTCTTTGATACAGAAGACTAGATTTGTCACAGGCACATATAGAGCAAATTCTGAAATTAAACGTAAAATCATCCTAAATTGCATGTTTTCACATTTGAAAGACTACCACTCACTACAAATTATATCCGTGCTAATGGAGATGCCTATTTATACCTATAATTTGAGATTTCTGCTAAAAGGGAATGATGACAGTTAAGATCATCTAATGAAGGTATTTCTATAGAAACTTGAGCTTGGAATATCAGAATAAACAACGGAGTTAATTGTTGGCAGAGCTGTTTTGAGATCAAATGGATCTGTATCAGCTTGCAAAGAAACTTATAAGTTCTAAACATACAAACTACTAATAAACATTAATGCAATACTCAGATGTAAAAATCCTAGGCTGCAGGACTAAATCCCTACAGGTAGAAACGTTGCAGAAAAAAAATATGAAAAGAAAATTATATATCACATTCTTAGTAGTGTATTTTGAGGAAGAAAAATAGATTTATCCTCTAAGAGGTCTTGGGGAGAGCTCTCCATTATGCCTGTGTTTTGTCCCGTTTTCCTCACCCTCTCCTTCTCTGTCCCACATGCCTTTTAAAATCCAGCTGATCAAATTGTTCAGTTCTGTCACAGCCAGAACCTGTTCTTTGGATGAACACAAAGACAATCCTACATTCGCTACTTTCAGGTAAACTTACCGTACATGGGTAATGATAAGGGTTGTAGCTGGAATGAAAAAGTCATCCACTCTGTCAAACTGCTTTCCCACTGGCTGAGTGTGGATTGTGTGATGAGAAACACTCCCACTGGCTTGCGTTATCACCTGCATAAAGTGATTATCATTACAAACTATAGAAGTACTCTTTCGAAATTAAATCTCAGTCCAAATGAATGAATACAGTATTGCCTCTGTATTCCTTCTCTTGTATTGTCTTTCAGTTACCAAGAAAACAAATGCAAATGACAGTGAATAAAGCTGATCAATATTAAAGATTTCGGAGAACTATTACATACCTGACCACTTAGTCTTCATGCTTAGTTTTCCCCCTCTATCTTTTTTTATCACCCCTGAATCCATATTTATTCATTTACAGTTCTTTATTCCTTAACAGTTCTTAGTTCAAACTAAGTTTTTTGTTTATCTTTTTTTTTATACTAGATCTTAGAGTGAGATTAATTTTTTTAAGCACTTCAGTCAGAGTGAAATGATGAGATGCTATCAACAAATCCACTGGAACACATGGCTATGCATACTCCCAATCCTTGTCAGTCATAATTCAACATAGAACAGACATATTTCAGATGAACAAGCTGAACTGAGTTTATCTATTCTTTAAATTGTTATGAACCAGTTTTATTCAAATCCCAAAATCCTGGACCGTCTCTAAAGCAAATGTTTACGGGTGAATAAAAGACAATTTCATATAATAGCCACTATGCTATTCACATATATGCATTTAAGAGTGGATTTTTATAGGAAAGAAAACAATCTATTATCTATACTGTAATTAAAAATGAGGGTGAGGATGATCAGTCACTTTAAAATATGGTAAGACTGACTCAGTTATCAATTCTGGAGAGGAGTGACAGCTAAACTTCCACAAATTACCTTGCATGCTCGAAGTTACTAAGAGTCTGTAGGTGCTAAAAAGGTGATTTCAAATGTTACTAATTTTACTTTTCAAATTCCTCTTATTCTTTTTCTTATATATAAGTATATATTAATTTTAAGTATATAATAAATACATAAGGATTTCATTAACTTCTGAAGAAAAGGAAAACAAATTAAAATTAATTTTTAAATTATGATATAAGGATGATCATCACAGTCTCAGGGAATTACTATAAATAAGGAACAGAAATTAATAAAAAAGTAGTAAGGTAAGTACAGCTTCTTGAGATGTTTCTTTAGAGCCTGTCCCGAGGCTTTTTGCTACTCCAAGGTAGGGGAAAAATAGGGATTTTTTAATATCTTTCATCTGGAAAAAAACCCAATAAAGACAGAGCTTGACAACCTCCAGAGTGTCAATATGGCCTTAATGAAAAGGAGATATGTCTAAAGTCCGGTTTATCCTCTAATCAGGGACAAAAATATCATGAACAGCAACAGTTTGCTCTCAAAAGACTGGCAGTATAGAACATGCTGCTGTTTTCAGCTGCATTCCTCATCCTTCTATCAATTTGCCATTGTCAGTTCTGACTAAGGGTGTTGAAAATAATCATTAACTTTTTTGGCGAAGTCACTTGTCTGATTTGTTTTGTGGTTACCTAAAATCATTTCTCTGCCCCTGCAGGGGTCATGGTAATAATGCTTAAAGGAAAATATGCAACACATTGCAATTACACAAAGGTTCAACTTGTCGAGATTTCCTTACACATAATCATTGTGATCACCTTACCTGCAAAGTTGGTGAATTCTTTTCCATGTTTCCCCAGCTCAGCACCCAGACTTGATCATGTGATTTATCATAGTGTAGTTTCACTGGAACAGGATCTGTACTTACTGCCTGAAATATAATAAAAATAGAAACCCTTTCTTTCTGTCACATTTTCAAAGGAAACATAATATATATGCTTGAATGAAAATGACAAGTAGATATGCATTTCCAGATATTTTCAGACTGTATTTAAGAATTATGTTGTCAGTTGTTGAAACAGACCTCTGATTAATTCAGTTACTGAATTGCTGAAAATGTGGTTTTTATTCATTATGTACTCTAACACTTGGCATCAAAACTACATTATACTGAAGCTATGAAGAAGTTGAAAACAAAGGTTTCAAATCAAGTAAAAAACTACTTGTCTTCCTTCCCTGCCATCACTCTCACTTTACACGTATTGGTTGAAAAACTACACCAATTATTGAAAAATGGTTAAAAAGGGAAGAGTATTCTCAAGCCACATATAGGAATTAATGGAAGATGTTACTGCATAAAACCAACGTGATGTTGCTGCACCCAAAGCTTCCTACCTGTTAAAATGTGTATATTTTGTTGAAGTAGGAAGGATTGTTTTCATATGTTTTTCCAGTCACAGTTGCTACATTTCATAGACCTGTGATCAGAATCAAAGTGTTTTCCCTACAACTTTGAGCACTGTCTCTTGAGATCACGAATCTTTTATACAGTTGAGCTCTAAACTTCCTTTGTTATGAGAACTGAAGGCTTCAGAGGTATGAAATGGGAGGACAATGTATTTAAGAGGTGTTCTGTGCAGGCTAAATAATTGGGGGGATTACTTTTTTATTTTCATCATTAAAGAAGAGAAAATAGGTGGAAATTGGTTTTTAGTCTTACCATTATGGAACTGTAAAGCACAGCTTGTTTATCAGTGTGTCAAGGAGAGTACCAGCTGGCTAATTAAGTGAACCTAATTTAAACTAATGATGTAGATCCTCAAGATAATGCACTAATGGCTGGCTGAGACTGCTGATGATATTTAACTGTACTCCTGAGGTGTTGCAAGCGACCACTTCATCTAAGCAGAATTTGTTTTTCCTTTTGAAAATGGAAAATGAGGCCAGGTTGCTCACCGGCTCATTTAAAATCAGAAGTTACCCCTTGAAAAAGGTCATTTGTGTTTGATAACTTTTTTCTGTTACACATTAGAAAACAAGTTGTTTAAAATAACACTTGAATGTTGTATAGCTAATTTGTCAAGGCATGTCAAATTTCCTTTTGGCTTCCCCAGACAAAGGTCTGACCCACACATGTTCTGCCAGAGGACTGCCAGCTGCGTTCAGAGTCGGGGTCATGGCACAGCCAGGAGGAGCAGAAGGAATTGCTTGCAGGGTCAGGCACAGGCAGTAGAGCTCACTAGAGGGGAGCCAGCAGCAAAACGGAGTTAAGCATCTCGGAAGCAGACTTTCACAGCTGTTTCTAGCTGACCAGGCTGATCTGCCAGCAGCACACTGAGGACTGAACAATGATGACTCCGTTTACTTCAGCCTCTAAGTCATCCCACTTAGTGGTGTGCTGCTATGCAATACTGCACAATTCTTGCTTTCAAGAATTTACAAATGAAAGCAAATGCTTCTCTTGACTTTAGAATGAGAATTATCTGGGTAAGTCAAAAAGTCTCTCTCTGTATATATCTCTAAAGATACAACATCCATGTTTCCAATACATTCAGATTTAGTCTGCTATAGAATCGTCTAAAGTACTTATTTTGATAAATACACCGGTCATAAAAATAAATCATCCTCGAATCTAGTTGTCACATATGTGCATACCTTTTACATTAATTTTCATAGTAGAAAGGAAGAACATGTATAGTAGTATTTCAGAGAAAACATTGTAATAACCAAAACCAAATAAACATTATTTTAACACAGAAAACAGCATCATTACATGACTTAAAGCCCTTTCAAATAAATTTTTAATTTTCTTTAGGGTTTTTGCACAGTGACAGAAGTTTCATTAGAGTGCTCTCGCTTTCAAAATATGAAGTTATCTCCAGGTTTGTTCCCACTAGACTACATGCATTTTTTGCAAGGTGGTTTCTTCTTTAAGATGTAGACTAGAAAAAGGTACATGCACATGTACATGTATGGAAATAGAATCCTCTGCATTAACATATTTTTTAGACAAAAGGGCAGTCTAACAATAAAAATGCTCTCAATTCTGAACAGCTTAGTTTCTATTTTCCAAAAATGAATTAATTTCTTTTTTTCTGTGCTAGGCAGTACTCTCAGTAATGAAAATAGACTGATCTGACTGGAAAATTAAATTCCCTTCTATGCCTCCTGTTTGTACAAGTGTTTTTGTAAGTGCGTATCATATGAGTAGAGAAACATTTAATGGTTAGAAAGTTCTTCCTGTTTGCAAAAAATAAAGATAGAAAATAAATGCTTATTTTTAAAAGATAAGAAGACAGAGACATGCTTGTTATAAGAAATGCTAAACAAAGTATCCCTTGACTTGCCACTAAATTTCAAACTAGCCTTACTTCAATTCTAAAACCCATCTATGAATCAACAGTGGTTTTACTTTTTACAGTTTTATATTATATGTAAAAAGACTGTACAGGTTTTATGCTTTCATTATTTGTTTTGTTTGCAACTACTGTTACTTTTTTGTTTTGTTCTGTTTTGCTTTAAGTCTATTTGAATAATTGTATGGGTAAGCTGGACACAGAGCAAGTCCCCTTGTAGTTTTCCCATGTATTTGGCTAAGCATATCCTAGGAAATAATATTCAGATCAGTAATGAATAGCAGAAATTCTTCTTAAGTGTTCAAAAGTGATGTTAACACTAATTTACTTATCTGATTTAACTTATTTCTTACTTATGCTGTCTTACCAAATGTTAAGTACTGTGAAACGGAAAAATAATTTATTATGAATACTTAAACACCTAGAACCATCAAAACCAAGACTTTCATTCCTGCAAAAGTTTTCCACAGCTGGGGTAAATTTAATTCTATACTTTCCTAAATTCATAATCTGGATATTATTAAATTAGTGGAAAAGCAATGCTATTCTATCCCTCAAACTAAAATTCCTTTGAAAGTGATTTTTTTTTCCCCCCCTGGAATAACATTAAAGCTTCTGAAGTATCCTGGTTTTAGCTCAATTTACTTGCTAAGTAGCATAGACTTAGTGCACAAAGCTCTTTGCTACACTTAGGCATTCTGTATGTCTGGTTTTCAGCTCATTACAGAAACTTGAATATTTTTATGATAGAACAATCCAACTCCATTCAAAAACTGCACAATTGCTTTACGTATTTCTGGGGAAGGGCTGCACTTTTAATTAGTCATTAATTTACTGAATTTTACTTTTTAATTAACATACATCTTAGCAGTAAGTATCTCTACACATTTTGTAATGGTAAAATGATGTTTATTTATAAATATTTAAAACAATAACTAACGTAACTGAAGACACATTAGAAGAGCCTACTGATGAACCTATTTCATAAAACCTGAATTAAAACCTATTTTCAGCGAGCTCAAGAGGAATCATGTGCTTTTGACACTGAAGTCTATATGCTAATAAATGCAATTACATTGATATTTCATCCTTCTTGTGTAGAAAAGGAAGCTGACACCTGAATGTCAGTCAGACACCATGGAAAACGTTGCCAGATATTCCAGTCCTTCAAATTTGTGGATTATGTTGAGACTATGGTTTTTAAGTCTGTCATCCTGAAGTAATATATCAAACCAGTTGTAAAAAAAGTATTGTTTTCAGAAGAAAAATCATTACCCACTCAGTTTATCTCTATTTTAATATGCAAAGGTCAATTTAACTAAAAAAAAAAACAAACCCACCACCTTTTTATTATTAACTTCTTGAATAAAACATTTTATAAGTCCCTGTCACCATCTGGATAGTTTTGAGGAAGCCATGTCTGAGTCAGCTGACACAGAATACAGAAAGCAGATGTTTCAAGTATGTAGAAGTATTAAAATTATTTGTGAAATTAATGCAATTTTTAATTGCAATTTTGCTATTTATTTTTCAATTTTTTATGCATACACATAATACATGCGTATACTTACATCATGGAATAGTTTGAGTTGGAAGGGACATTTAAAAGTCATCTAGTCCAATTCCTCCATAGTGAGCAGGGATATCTTCAACTAGATCAGGCTGGTCAGAGCTCCACCTAACCTGACTTTGAAGGTTTCCAGGGATGGGGCTTCTACCACTTCTCTGGGCAACCTCTGACAGTGTTTCACAAACCTCATTGTAAAAAATGTCTTCCTTATATCTAGTCTGCATCTACCATCTGTTATTTAAAACCATTACCCCTTGTCCTATTGCTACTGTCCCTATTAATAAATCTGTCTCCAACTTTCTTGTAAGTCCCCTTTAAGTATTGAAAGGACACAATACTGTCTCCCTGGAGCCTAATATATAATCTATACATTAAAGGTTTTCATTCATCAGTGAAAAAAGCAACAGGCATGAAGAAAAGCTCTATTTAAGTGGGTTTTTTTATTAACAATTTAGTTAGGTTTCTAATTTTAAAAATCCATGTTTTATTTAGCCGAAGAACACCTGTTTCCTATGAATATGATGATATTATAAGCACTGTGTTATTATAAGCACACTGGGTTTGCATGACAAGCTTTGGTAGCTGGGGAGCTATACAGGTGGCTTCTGTGAGAAGCTGTGAGACGCTTCCCCCGTGTCTGACAGAGCCAATGCCAGCTGGTTCCAACACAGACCCGCTGCTGGCCAATATCTAGTCAATCAGTGGTGGGGTAGAACCTCTGGGATAACATAACTGAGAAGCAAAAAAGTGTTATTGTGGAGAAGCACTTGCAACTAGATGAGAGAAGAGTGAGAATATGTAAGAGGAACAGCTCTGCAGATGCCCAGGTCAGTGGAGAAGGAATGCCAGGAGGTGCTCCAGGTGACCCAGCAGAGATTCCCATGCAGCCTGGGGTGAGAACCATGCCCCTGCAGCACCTGGAGATTTGTGGTGGAGAAAAAATCCACCTGCAGCCTGTGGAGGACCCCACACTGGAGCACGTGAATGCCTGAAGGAGGCTCTGAATCCACGGGAAGTCCATAGTTGAGCAGGCTGCTTACAGGACCCATGAACTTGGGAAAGGCACCCATGCTGAAACAGGTTTCTCGGCTGGGCTTGTGACCCCATAGGGGACCCAACCTGGAGCAATCTGTTCCTGAAGGACTGTACGCCATAGAAAGGGACCCACACTGGAGCAGTTTGTGAAGAACTGAAGCCCATGGGAAAGACACTGCAGAAGTTCATGGAGGACTGTCTCCCATGGGAATGGCCCCACGAGGGAGAAGGGAAAAGACTACTCTCTCTGAGGAAGAAGCAGAAGCAGAAATAACATGTGATGAATTGACTTCCTATTCCTCATCTCCCTCACCGCTGGTGGGGGAAGAGGCAGAGATTCAGGAATAAAATTAAGCCCAGGAAGGAGAGAGGGCTGGGGGACAGGTTTTTTTAGGATTTGTTTTAGTCCTCATTATCTTTTTTAGATCTTGGTTAAGGAAATGAGTTGAATTTTTTATCAAAGTCAAATCTGTTTTGCCTGTGATGGTAATTGGTGAGTGATCTTTTCCTGCCCTTATCTCAACCCACGAGCCCTTTCTTTCCCCTGTCCAGTTAGGGAGGGGAGCGATAGAGTGGCCTTGGCGGGTATCTGGCCTCCAGTCAGGGTCAACACACCACACCTGGTTTTGCACAAACTCTATGACTGCATTTATCACTGTAGCATAGCACTGATTTCTCTCTTTTACTCAATGAATTGTTGTCACTAAGCAAAGTGTCTCCCGCATCCCAGAGACCAATAGAACAGAGTAGAGAAGAAGTGTGGCTTCAAAGTCTCCAGTCTTGGCTAAGGGTGGTGTTTATTTTTACGGTTTCAGTAATTTCTCTGTCTAAAAGCATACAGAGGATCAGTCCTCCATCTTCTGTAGCCAAACCTTTCTGTCAAAACTGGTAAGACACATTCTTGTGATAAGACAATTTTAGCCAATCCTCATTTTCAAGTGAAAAGTACCTCAAGCCGGAAACTTCCTAAAGAACTCATTTCCTCAACTACTTGAATAATATTTATAAGAGCTATTTTCATGTTATCTCCCTCCCAATTGTCTTTTGAAAGGAACAGTCACTAGACAAAAAGTGCTGCAAATGTTGAAGGTAGGTGAGCTTTTTTCCAAATAATGTGTTTACTCTCAAGATAACTGTATTTCTGTTTCTGAAATATCAAGAAAAGTCTTAAATTCTTTTGTCTAAATTAAATATTAACTTAATATTTAAACTTAATATTAACTTAATATTAACTTAAAAATTGAGAAATAAATACCTGTACAACTTTCTGAGACTGCACATCAACAATGAGAACTCTGTCAAGTGTGGGCTGAGTTACGTATATGAACTTGTCTTTTACATTAACAGCAGTAGCCCATACACACCGCTGAACAGGATCACCATCTGCTTTGGGACAAACTTCATCCTATAATTCAATAGAAACAAGGGAAGTGTAAGAATCAACAGCCAACAATGTAATAGAAAGACAAATTATACTACTTTTCTTCTTTTTTAACTGTAAAATAAAACCTCAGAAAATGTAGGGAAGGAAAAAGGACAGTTCACACCAGGACATAAATTCATATTAGCCAAACTGCATCTGTAAGCACCACAACTCACAAGCACTATAAAATAATTCATACACCAAATTTTGGGATGTTTTCTAGAAACTCAAGAAGTTAGTGCTGTTGACCTGAGAAAGAAACCAGTTTGAATCAACAGTACATGTAGAAATAAAGCGAGCAAGGGCCAGGAGACCTTAAAACCAGAGAACCAAACCAGACACACAATGCCTTGTTACTGCAGTACCTGGCAGCTCCCACCTGAGCAGCATCCCTGTGCCCTGCAAAGGGAGGCAGTGCAGGCATGGCTTACCCTGCAGCTGAGAACACAGCAGTACTTAACTGGGGAGATGATAGTGTACATATGAAGAGAAAGAGGAGGTGGTGCAGTCCAAATTGTCTCATGACACAGGGGCAAAGCAGCAGTTAGAGAGATCAGCTGTTTTGGTCGCTTGGAGCACTGATAGGTTGCTTTGAAGATCAAGAAGTTTGGCTGCTTCTGCCATAAGACATTCTCATGGCCTATCTTACTAGTGTTAAACCCAGTAAATATCAAACATCTTCTTACTACCATTCCTTCCCTCTCTGCCCTTCCATTCCCGCAAAACGACGAATTTGAAAAAAAAAAAATCTATTCACTTCAGTGAATTTGTATTTCATAATACGTATTACTACACACCGTCAAAACAGCTAACTGAAGTTTACATGCTCACTATTCCTAATTTGTAGAAATATATGGCTAATCATCATGTATCTATCTATCTGTGAATATTTTTTCCCAGGAAAGTTTGGTTTTATCAAAATTAAAAGTTACTTTGTGAAATATGTTACTATATTTGGAAATTCCATTTATGAAATAACATGATTTCTTTCCTATAATGTACATTATAATTATTTAAAAACAGGGATGTGAAAAATACTCTGGAGAAGTACAGCATGTATCAAGCTTTTTTTTTTTCCTGACCTTTTCTTCTTTTGACTCTTATTTTAAATTCCTTGCATCACAAGGGACAATTTCACCAAATCATAAGTATTATTTCTTTTTGCCACTTATCTGCTGCTTATTCCTAATTTGGAATGCTCTGCTTGATATATTACAACTGGTCTCTGTGAAAATAATTATGATATGTCAGCAGATAATGACTCAATGTAGAATAAACAGCAAGAGATGATGAGATCTTAAAAAAGAATTCTGTTTCTAAGCATCAAGCTCCTTTTAAAAGGCACAGGAAACATGTGACAGAACACCATGTCTGGCACTCTTCAAGACGATGATGCATTTCAACACCTACTTTTCTGTATCATCAACATTCTTTGCCTGCTGTGCCTCTACATTTTTGAAAATACACTCAATCTTTATATGTCAAAAGAAGAAGTAAATCAATTTCCAGCTTTAAAAGAGGGAATTTCTCTGCAGAAGATTGAAAGCCACTGTTTGCTTTTACATGGCTCTTAAACCTCAACAAAGGGAATGTCTTTCAGGAATCATACTGACAAGGAAAGGTTACAAAACTCAGGTACCGTGTGATAGCACATCATCAGGAACTTCAGGAGAACACAGAAGTAAGTAACAAGTAAGATTTAGTTTGTGCTCAAAAAAAGCCATGAAGATCAAAGGGAGAAGTTAAAAATCTGGTTTTTAAGGAATGACAGGCATGGGACAAATGGGACTTTCATTCTTAAAAGTAGCTAAATGCTCTTCATTGTTGCATAAAGTCAACATATGCAAGTATGTCTCTAATATGACGTGCAATCATCATCTCAGTGATCTATTGTCATTTGCCTTCCGGGTAATTGTCACTTCAAGTGGAAGGCTGTTTCACTGATCTCATTATTTTTTATGTTTAATCTAAATATACCTTGTCTTAGCTCCATGTTTTATCTAAACAGATAACTACATCTAGATTGTTCTACAACATCCTCTGTATTCCTCAGAGAGAGCACCTTCTTCAAACATCGAATCCGCAAATGTTTGTAACAAATCTATACAGAGATGTTGTTTTCAGTCGTCTCTCAGGCACTCACATTAACTCACATGAGTTTCCGGGACTGAATTCTACAAGGACATATTCAATGTATAGCTCAAAAATAATGCTGACTTTCTGCTGAAGGGATCTGCGTTTCTCTCACATGGCATCATATAGATTAGTGTAAATGATTACTCTGATATCACTTCCCCTTGTGGGATGTATAGCAGAACAGCAACATACTCTGACTTAAGCACTTATATCTAGAGATGAGCTACCTCCTTATACATTTTCCTGAATCTGAGTATAAAATACTTACTGAAGTGTATTTTTAAAGATTTCTTCATTTTAAGACCAATACAAATACAGTCTTTTTTATATATATACACAACCACACATATACATATCTACATATACAAATGTACTTTAGAGGTTCTAAAATATTTTTCATGTTGTCATAAATTTCTATAATCCAATGCCAATTCTCACCTTGCCCAAAAGGAATGAAAACCTAAAATAAAAGCAAAAAACCTTTTTCCAAAGTAACAGCGAAAATTACGCACCAAAATTCTCATATCCAAAACAGTGATTTTGCCAGTATAANAAAATTCTCATATCCAAAACAGTGATTTTGCCAGTATAAACTGGCTTATGTGGTTGTTCCTCTAGTTATTCAAATCTGCATTTATCTGAATCTGTTTCAACAGAACTGAAATCTTGCTGTTGAAAATTTAACATTTATCTGATTAGACAGTTTGGACTTCTTTTACACTACAGGCAGTTATTCTGAGGCTCCCTATTAATTTCCCCAGTGGTTGGGTAATTGGTAAAATAATTTCTCCTTAAAATATAAGCATAAACCCACCATTTTCATCTTCTAAT
>VXAZ01002992.1:437-14096 GCA_013399875.1 Gymnorhina tibicen
TTTTTGCCTTTTTTTTTTAAGCCTTTTTTTTTTTTTCTCTTTCCGCGCATTTATTTCCTGGAGGGTTTTGGCGCAAACTGTGAACTTCAGCCCCTCTTCGCAGCGGGGAGGCAACAGCGGGGAAGGAGCCTGTGCTTCCACAGGATGCCCGTGCCCCCGGCCCGCTGCCACCTGCGGGACCCCCGGTCCGCGGCTCCGCACCTGCGGGCCCCGGTCCCCTCCCGCTGCCCCCTCCGTGCGCCCGCGTAGGGTCACTGCGACTGCGGGAGCTGCCGTGCGTGGGGGGGTGGCGCCGGGGGTCCGTGTGCCGCCCTCGGGCCTCGCCGTGACACTGTGTTCCCGCAGGGAGCGGCAGGAGCAGCTGATGGGATACCGCAAGCGGGGGCCCAAGCCAAAGCCGCTGGTCGTGCAGGTAAAGCGCGGGCGCCCAGCCCCACACCCCCGCGCTCTTTGCCGCGGGCCATCCCCGGGGAGCTGCTTGCAGCGGGTTTCATCATGCTGAGGAGCCTGCGCCCAGCCCGGGTGCCTCGCAACGCCCCGGGGACCCCCGGCGCTGAGCTCAGCGGGTGCCCCGGCCCCCCTTCCCTCCCCTCTGGGCCGCGGAGCAGACCCGCTGTGCCCGTGCCCGGGTGGCATTAGCAGGCTGCTCGCGGGCTCGGCAGCGGCGGTCCCGCTCGGCCCCCGTTCCCAGACAGCTGATTGAAGGGGGCTTTTCTTCTTTTCATTGCTTCATTAATCTGGAGCAATGCACAGCCTCTAAGTTGGAGTGGGCTGGGGCCGCCTGCGAGAGGACGCAGTGCCCCAGGATGCAGCGTCCCGTAAGGAGAGCTGCTGGAGGGGCGGGGGTTCCACCGGAGCCTTCGGCACCTGCCGGAGCTCGGGCACCTGGTTCTCCAGCCCTGTCTGACCGCAGCTTTTGGTTTTGCATTGCAGCTTCCCTCCTTTGCCCGCCGCTCGAACATCCTCACGGGGCTGCAGGACCCGGCTGTGGACACCAGGCCCAAGCTGGACCTCGGCTCCTCTGGCAAGAGCCAACAGCACCAGTATGAACTCAACAGCAAGAAGCACCACCAGTACCAGCCCAATGGCAAGGAGAGCAGCATGAAGCACCAGTCCCACAGCAAAGGGAAGTATTACTACCAGCTGAACAGCAAGAAGCACCACCACTACCAGCCGGACCCCAAGATGTACGAGCCCCATTACCAGCCCAGCAGCAAAGAGCCGCAGGGCCAGGCCTGCTTGGACAATAACAAGACGCCCCTGGTCACCCACCCAGACAAGTGGGCTCATGGCCCAGCCAAAAACTTGCTGGGCCCAGTCAAGAACCTCACAGCAGAGAGCAAAAATGGAGCCGAGAAGAACCTGTCCAGTGGTACCGGGCCGCCCCCTCGGGACAGGGTGACCAGCAATGGCCTGGGGGGAAAGATGAAGATCGTCAAGAACAAAAACAAGAATGGGCGCATTGTGATTGTCATGAGCAAGTACATGGAGAACGGCATGCAGGCGGTGAAGATCAAGTCTGGGGAGCCTCCCCGGAAGCGGGCTGCGGAGGAGAGGACTCCTAAGAAGGGTGGGGAGGAGAAGGTAGAGGCTTGGAGGAAGCCAGGGGAGGAGAGGGTGGTGGTCAGCAACGCTCTGAGTAAAGCAGAGGGCGAGAGCCGGCAGCCCCCTGCAGAGCTGGAGGAAGGTCCCCAAAAGACTCCCTTGGCCAAGGAGCTGCCCCTTCCTCCAGCGGAGCAGCCCTTGCAGCTCACTACCAAGCCGGACCTCGTGCCCTGGTCCCTGAGTCCCGTGTGCGAGCACAGCCCTTCCTCCATGGGACTGAACCTGTCCAGCGCCGGCTCGCGGAAGCGCTGCCTGTCGGAGCCGCACGTGGAGCGGGAGCCGGGCAAGAAGCGCCTGACCTCCCGCAGCATCAGTGCCCCCACCTGCCTCAGCCCCCCGGCCCCCGAGCGGCCGGAGCTGCCCGCCCAGCCGGAGGTCATCCTGCTGGACTCGGACCTGGACGAGCCCATAGACTTGCGCTGCGTGAAGCCGCGGGCGGAGGGCGAGCTGGCCCTGGCGCAGGTGAAGCCGGAGCTGCCGCCGCCGCCGCCGGCTGAGAAACCGGCCCCGGAGCCTCCGCAGCCCCAGGAGGCCACAGAGGAGGAGGAAGAGGAGGAGGCCGAGTCCCTGCAGGAATTCAAGCCCTTCTTTGGGAATATAATTATCACAGATGTGACCGCAAACTGCCTGACTGTGACCTTCAAGGAGTACGTGACGGTGTGAGGTGGGACGGCAGCTGCTCCCCGTGGGAGCTGCCCACCCATCCCGGGGCCGCCGGCCCCACAGCCTCCCTCCAAGGTACCGGTGCCCCTTCCCCGGAGCCCACGTGCCCCTGCCCGCGCCGCGGCGGCCGAGCCTGCCGTCTCCACCGAGGGGACGCCGGGACAGGGCCAGGCACGGTGGCCATCCCTGCCACGTGGGGTGACCTCGCCGCTGCTCCCGCCCCGCGGCTGGGGGCTGCTCCAGGACCTGCAGGCAATGGGACACACAAGGATGGGACCCGACAGTTACTCAGAGTTATAGTATTATATTTTAACAGTGCTAACTTGTCAAGTGATTCTTGCTCCCGTTTGTACGTGGTGTTATTGAAATGTATTGTTTGAGCTGAAAGCTGGTCGCTCCCTGGCCACGCTAATATATTTATTTGTAGGTATTTATATAATGAAATATAAAGCCTAGATTTATGGAGTCCCTAGATCACCTTATAAACTATATCAAACGACTATTTTCTGTTCTCCTTTTTAACCATTGAGCATTTGTTAGTCTTGGTCCCTTGCCCTCCCCACGACCCGCAGGACCATCCCGTATATATTTTTTGATACTGTACACATGTGGTGTTTCTATGTGCAAAAAAAATCGTTATCTAAAGCTAAACGAGCTATTATAGAAATTGCTGCTACTAGAAATGTCTAAACTATAAGCTTCCAATTATTAATTGCTTGAATGTAAATATTAAATGGAGATGTTGAAAGTGCATTTGATGTTCTGCAGCTAGTGTAGATCGGAGTGCAAAGCCCAGCTGCTGCGAGCTGCCAGCGGCGCATCCTGGTCTGAGGGCTGTGTCACAGGGGAAGAAATGTATCATGCAATCATGGCAAAGGACTATAAACCTTTACAAAAACTACTGGGATTTGGAGTGCGTTTGTTACAGCATTATGGACAGCAGCTCCCTGCGTGGGCAGGCTGCAGCTGGGCTGCCCCAGAGCCGGTACCTGCAGGTTAAAGCTTGGCTCCGAGACGCAGCATATTGAGGATAGTTCCGTTTTCACCCCAAGGGTGTTGTGCCCGCGGTGCTGAGGGCGCCCTGTGTTGTGGGTGGGCAGCGAGGCCGCAGGAGCCGGTGGTGTGGTGCTTCCCTCCCGCAGTGCCCAGGCAGGGCCGGCCTCCAAAGGGAGCTGTGGGAGGTCTGTGATGGGAAACTGAGAAAGCTGTGGAAGCACAGGCTGGGAGGGTAGCACAGTGATGGGTGATGGTTGCCATCCCAGCAGTGTCGTCCCAGTGCTGGGGAGGGTCACAGTTAGCTAAGAAGTTGAATGTCTCCAGAAGGGAAGATGGTCCAAATTCCACCAAGAAAGCTGCAGATAGCTCTGAACAAGATTAATAATTGCTGGAGTCTGCTGGAAATACAATGCAGGGCTAATTCTTTACCAGAGGGCTTACAGCGTGGTGGCCGAGACACAGTGCTTGCTCATGCTGTCCCCCCAGCGACCCCCTGTCACCTCCCCAAACAGAGTTGAGTGCCCGGGCAGTGCCGCCCTCTGAACCTGGTGCCGGCAAAACTGGCTCTGGTGCCGGCAAAACTGGCTCTGGTGCCAGCCTGTCTCCTCTTGGGCTTTTGGTCAAAGTCGATGTCTCGTCCAGCAAAGGTTGGTTGAAATATTGTTGGTGGCACGTTGATGTGTGTGGACCAGAGCTGCGAGCTTGTGAGAAGCAGATTTAATTGGTTTGGGTAAGGTGGGCCCTGCGGTGATACCTGAGCTACCTGAGACGTGGGGTGAGGGGCAGCCCGCTTGTCACACAGTGTCTCTGTGCCCGGGCACGTGGCAGTGCTGTTCCCACAGCACAAATAATCCTCACCAGGTGTTGCCCACTTCTGGGCCACTCAGGCTTCCCAGGTGTCCTTTCATGTACGTATATTCCAGACTCAGCTCGGTCATTGTTCCTTTGTAAATCCTGAGGGTCGTGTGTCCGTGGGAAGGTGGGACAGCATCCAGCCAGGTGTGGGTCACAGTGGGAACCCCTCTGTGTGCCATCCAACGCAGGTCTTGGCTATAGCAGCTACGCCAGAGCAGGAGCGCTTTTCCGATGCAGTTTGGATTAAATTGGAGGAAGAGTAACCACTGGGCGTGTGGATGCCACTTTCCCAGCTGGAACAGCCAAAGAGGCTTGTATCCAAGTGGGACAGCCGCCTGTGGACACCATTGCTGCAGATGCAGGTTTTGCTCTGGTGTAGCTCTGGTTGCTGCTCGGAGTGTTCGCGTGGTGGGAATGGCTGCTGGGAGCTGGCACTGGGGAGGCGGCTCCATCCCAGCTCTTTGGTTAAACTGGTTGGCGTGGGCAGGGTCGGTGCTGACAGCTCAGTTCTGCCCTGGCTTTGGTCGATGCTCCAAAGCCGATGGACGCTTGGGCGATGTCCGGTGCCGGGGTGTTCACCTGCCTGCGCAGAGGCCCCAGCACTGGTGGTTTGTGCACCCAGGGCAAGTGCAAATGGTGAACTCTGATTAAAATCAACATTTGCCTGATAGCTGTGCTGAATGTTAAGAGGGTTTTAATCAACGTTCCGTGTCACCAGAGCTCTGTGGGTGATGTGCTGAGGGTGCTGTTGGGGCAGGTGCTGGTGAACCCCATTCTGCGCCGGAGGGGTGTCCAGGGATGGGTTGGTGGGAAGTGTTTCCCTGCCACCCCAGGCTTCGCTATCAGAACACACGATCAGAAATGATGCATTTCCCTTGATTAATTAAGCTAATGGTTATCTGAAAACAAAAATGGCATGGAAGAGGAGACGCATGCTCAGAATGCAAAATGTGATTTATGAAAGGGGAAGTGCGGCTCAACAGACAGCTACGGGAGCCAGTGCAGGAGCGGGGCCAGGCCACGGCTCCGGGGCAGGGCGGCTGCCAGGGCACAACTTGCTCTTTAGCCAGACAAAGGTAGATGAAACCAATGGGGTTTCTCACAAATAGCAGGTTGTGTCTTTGAACGTGGGCTTGCAGGCTCCGGGCCAGAGCCTGGGCATCGCTGCTGCTGCGAGCCGGCTCGGCAGCTCCCGTCCCTGGGCCGTAGGTGTGCGAGGCTCTGGGCAATTAATAACTGCTGCAGGTTTGCAGTTAGCTCAGCTCATTAGCATTTCTGAAAATGGAGGGTGTTGTGTTGCCAGTTTTTAAGGAAACACTGTCCCTCTGAGCGCGTGTTCCTGAGTTCCCTCCCTGCACCCACCACCCCCCGGGCCGCAGAAGCCCCTGAAGCAGCGTCTGTGCCGGCAGCAGCCGTGGTTGGTTTGAGGCACCATTTCCCGGAAACCACACAGCCAGATATTTCTTACTTTAATAGTTTGATCATGTTTATCACAACTCCAGCAGCTTCCTGTGCTGTGAAAGGTGTGATAAGTAGTTACTGGTTTAAAAGCTGCGCCCTTCCCTTGCTGGGCCGGTTGGCTGGGAGAGATGAAGTGTTTGGATATGAATTACTTATTCCTGCCACTCTCTTTCCCTAGTAAATGCATCAAACCTAAATGCCTGTTACTGAGCAAATTAATGAGGAGTCCACGGTGACTTCCAATGGTTATCAGAGTGATCCAGGGCGAACTGGAGCGTCACCACGCTCCATTAGGAAGACTGGTGCGCGCTACATTTAATGTATTTCCCAGGAATGTGTTAACCTCTGCTTGGTTTGGATTTATTCCAGACAAACATTTGCTGATGTAAAAGGAGAATTTGTGTTGGTCTCTGAGCCCTTCTGAAAGGGCCTGATGGATCCGTGGCCGTGCACAGAGGAGGGGCTGCAGCTCTGAGCCGATCCTTTCAGGTTCTCCCCTCCCCGTGGTGGTACCAGTGTCGGCACCAGCACTGGGCTGGCATCCAGCTCCTTCGCCAGCAGCTGCTGTGGCCCTGTGTGGTTTCAGGAGGTGTCAGTGCGATCCCTGCTCCACAGAAAGTGATGGAAACGCCATCCCCAGGCAACGACCATGGCACAGTGGCAATGTGGGCCCCAGGCCTGGGTGGAAGGGCTCCATCTGTGGCATGAGGATGCTGTAATGAAGAAGGATGTTCGATAAACACAAAACATAGAGCTGATGTGTTTCAGCCAGAGTAAGGAAGAGCCTTGTGGGAACTGGGAGGTCCAGTATGGGAATGGGTCCAGACTTCAGGTCCAGACTGGGAATGGGAGAGGAGCTTCTCCTCGAGAAGGGCAGAAGGTGGAGGATGTATGCAGTGAGAAGTGGAAGATTTCCCTGACAGTTGGGGCACTTGGTGCTTTTGCTCATATATGGGTGGGGGCAGCTCCTCCAGGCATTCATTTGTGTGCATTTTGTGGGATTTTTCCTTTATTTTCCCATTCTTCGCTCGTTTTGCTGTGCAGTGTCGGGAGGTGACTGTGTGACTTTGCTGAATGTGGTGATCTCAGCATCCGTCCCCCACTGGAGAAGTCAGCAACAAGGTAAAGCATCCATGGCCACGTTTTGGGAGGGAAGCCCCTGCTTGGGTTATGTTTTTCTAGGCCTGTCCCCTTGAGCACAGCCATACACGTGTCAGCTGCTACAAACCATTTAACCTAAAACTGGATCCAGTGAGGCTGATCCAGCAGTTTACTGGGAGTTTACTGGGTTTTGGTGGGGTTGGTGTCCCTCTGTGTGGGAGAGCGGCTGCGGGAGGGCAAGACCAAGGTGCAGCCCGCTCACCAAACTGGGACAGCTGGCAAGGGGACGGCAAGGGGATGGAGAAGGGGCTTCCCCACTTCAGCCCCAGCCCTGAAGTCCCTCATCTCCCCCATCCCACAGGGCTGCCTCTGGTTTGAGCAGTCAAAAAAGCCTGGTAGTAGGAAATCCTCAGTCTCTCCACAGATAAGATCATTTGGATTCAGCCCAGATTCATGTGAGATCTGTCGGAGACAGCCACAAGGACACAACTCTCTGTTTACGTTTGCACCAGAAGAGGAAGGCAGCTGCACAGAGCCAGCACAGCCCAGACCATCCCCAGGTGCTTCCAGAGCCTTGTGGAGTGGCTCTTGATGGTCCTCTGTGCCTGGGAAAGCTCCTGCCTGCACCCTGAGCTGGGGAGAATCCCATCACAGGCAAACTGAAGCACCTCACACATTCAGGAGGCGGCTGGGCCAGCAGTGCCTGACCCAGCCGTGGTCTGCGGCATGGCCCAGCCTCAGGCAGCAGCAAGGGAGAGCTGTGGTGTGAGCACGAGGTTGGATGGAGATAGGGGCTGAGCTCCCGGGGCCCCCTCACTGCACTCCCGAGTAGGGACCCCCTTGGTTGCTGCAGGGAGTGACAGGAGAGGGGGACGAGTGGGG
This sequence comes from Gymnorhina tibicen, assembly GCA_013399875.1. Classification (NCBI taxonomy): domain Eukaryota; kingdom Metazoa; phylum Chordata; class Aves; order Passeriformes; family Artamidae; genus Gymnorhina; species Gymnorhina tibicen. The sequence goes on from VXAZ01002992.1 coordinate 8,001, forward strand.
GGGACGTGAGAGAGGGGCCGAAGTGGCTGTGGTCAGGTGTGTGCAGCCTGCTAGGGGAGGAAAAGAGGTTGGTGGTGGGTTGGAAAGGACATCAGAAAGGGAAGAGGGACCTGGCGGTGCAGCTGCTCGTCGGAGCCATCCCTGGATCCGTGCCAGCGTGCGGAGTCTCGTGGAGACTGAAGGGCTGTTACTGCATGAGAGACCTTTGGGTGCAAATGGGAGAGAAATGAGGGTCTCTGCAACGATGGAAGTTTGGGCCAGGCCCTGGCAGGGCTGAGGGTGGCCGGGGTCTCCTCCCCCCGGGCTGGGAGCCGCTGGTGCCTCCCGTTGCAGGGCGAGATCCCAGGCTCACCCGAGAGCCATTTGCCAGCACCTCCTGAGGTCGTTTCTCAGAGGAGCCGTCAGTTCAGCTGACACCTTGATGTAGTTTAAAGCAAACTGCAAACATGAAGATTTATTTTTATCGAAGGAGCAGGCATATAAAACATGCTGTGCAACACAGCAGGAAGCACCCTGGATCGCGGGAGCTGGGACTTGGCCACGCCGGGCTGTGCCGTCCCTGGGCGACCCTGCTGGCAGCAGGCCCTGGGCTTCCAGGGTGGGGAGAGAAGGAAATTTGATCACCGACTGCCAAACCCTCCAGGATTTCCAAACCCTCCAGGGTCCCCAAACCCTCAAAGAGCCGTGTCAAACACAGCACCCTTTCACAAGGAACGGCGCTGGCACCAGGTGGGGGGACAGGCACTGACCCAGCCAAGTCACCGAGGCTGAGCTTTGCCCGTGCTACAGGCTCTGTCCCAGGAAGCTCCTGAGAAGTGGGGCATGGCCACACTCCCGTTTTCCAGGGTGTTTATGCATTGCCATGGCCCGAATGGGGACACAGCTTCCATGGCACGGAAGTGCTTCAGTCAGAAGGTCTTAGTTGGAGGTGAGAAAGGGGATAACTGAAACCCTTCAGAGGCGTTGCTGTTGTGCTGTAGCAGCCGGGGAGAAGACCTGGATATTATTAGGAAATGCAGTAACAGCAACCTGGACGGAGGGTCTGAGTGGATGGAAGCTTTAACAAACGTGTATTTAATTCGAATATAAAGACTGGGCTGAGCAAAGAATTCTGGTTGGGAATTTTTTTGGTTCTGGTTTTGGAATTAGGAAGCCCCTGGGTGCTTTGTCTTTGTCCACAGCAGGGATGAGTCTGGAATGTACAGGACAAGGGATGGTGGTGTTTGGTAATGGCTGTGAAATGAGCCACAGAGGGAACACCCTGCCCCAGGGAAGGGCCCTGGGATTCCGGGTTTGCCCCTTCCCTGATGCCCAGCGGGGGGAGGTGTCACTTCGTTTATGAAGCACAAGAGTGGGAATATCAGGATGACTCAAATGTCACACGTTATCCCTTGGCTTCAGCAGCCGTGGGGCAGCTCCCACAGCTGTGAACAGCAAATTAGGACTCAGCGTTTCTCGCCCGCCCGGTGCCGCCGGTGGCGGGGGGAAGAGAGCCCAGCCCGGGGGCAGCCGGTGGGACCGGGCTGCTCCCAGGGATGTTCCGCGGAACCGTGTCACGCCGCGTGGGCATCGTCACGCCAGCCCCGAGGCGGGACCTGTCCGCAGCCGCTGCAGAGAGCGAGGAAGCGGCGGGGGCGGCGAGCGGGGCTGCGGCAGCGGCGGGGGGCGGCGAGCGGGGCTGCGGCAGCGGCGAGGGCGAGTGCGGGCTAAAATGGCCACGCCGGGCTGCGGGCGTGGGCTGTGCCAAGCGGGGAGGGCTCATCCCCCGGGCGGCACGCCGGGAAAGGGGCGGCAAACCGCACCGGGGAGCGCGGGGAGCGGCAGAGGGGCGGGCAGCCCTCGGCCCCGGCGTTGGGGTGAGCGGTCCCGACCCCCTGAAAATGCCCTTTGTGATAGACTGGGCATCGTCTTTCAGAAGATGAGGGTTAGGGGGGTTCGCCCTCTGAATTTCTGGGTCCCCGACTTGGTGCCGCCCCATCTCCTGCACCCCGGAGGCGGATGCCCCTTGCCACTGCCCATGCCTCTGAGGGGAACGGGCTCCCCAAGTTCGGGAAGCTGCTCGGGAAGAAATACTTTACATTTTGCCTGAAAGAAAAAAACAATGAAGCGTCAGGTTCTTTTTAATACCAAATACAAGGTATGGGGAGGGGAGGTTTGTTCGGTATCAAGGAGCCACCGAAGCATCTCAAGACACAAAATAAATGGTAATATTCACATGTGCTCGGAAACGTTAATTTTCACACGTTGGTATTTCTACACGGCTGAAAAATGAAGGCTGAAGTGTTGTCCCCGCTCTACCCATCCATTTGCCGTGCGGTGCAAGCCAGGATGTCATTTTAGCATCAGGAATGTGAGCTGGATCCAGCCGTGACACTGTCCTTCCTCCGCCTGTGTTCTTTTGGCACATGAAGTCACCAGCAACAGATAAACCAGGGGATCCATGGTGGGTTGTGCAGAGAAGAGGCTGCGGCGGTCGGACACCAGCGGTGCCTCCCCTCTCCCCGGCGGCCAGTGGAATGATGCCTTATCTCGAGTTTAAGGGCTCAACCTGACCCTGAGCCATTTTTAACCCGAGGTGGGAAGAGCCCTCCCTGGGTGTCTCTCTCTGCTTTGAAAAATCTCTCACTGGCTCCACGGTAGCCGATTTCCTGATGTTTTTCCTTTTTGTAGCTCTGCCACCTGAAGCAGACCCACTTTCTCAGGGTTTGATGCTCTGCTGCTTGAAGCTGCTTTAACTCTCCGGACTTAGAAATAACTCCGAGAGCAGAGCCCCAAGAAGAAGGCGTCTAATCTAATGTATTCCATTTCCATATTTTGTGCTGCAAGCAGCAATTTGTGGTTCAGCAGCAGCGGCTGAGCAGGGACGAGCATTATCGCAGGAATTCCTTCCATCTCATGCCTGAGTATGTGACAAATAAGTCTCGGTCGTGGCATTGTCTTTTTGCTCTCGGGCTGTCAAATTTAACTTTGCTTTCTTTCCCCCTGCCTTTGCCCCGTGCCCCCCGCNTGGCACAGGGGCCGTGAACAGCAGCACCCCCGTGTCGTGGGCTGAGAGCGGCCAGCGGGGGGCTCGGCACAGCCCGCTGCGAGCTGGAGTTCCACGGGGCGAGGAACCTGCGTGGGGGCACCCGGGACCGCGTCCGGAGAGGGGCTCGGTCACAGAAGGGGCTGCGATGAGCGGGGAGTTGTTGCAGCCGCTTGGTGGGGGGCTGAGGGGCTTTGCCATCTCGGGGGGGTCCCGGGGCCTTCCCCCGCCGGGGCAGGGTGAGCTCCCAAAGGGCTCCCAAAGTGTCCCCGTTTCCCTGCTCCCGGAGAGGAACCGTGGCAGGAGGAACGGAGGAGCCAAGGCTGAACCTGCCTGGGGGACGGGGGCCCCCCGCCAGCACCCGGTTTGCGGTCAGGGATCGCTCTGTCCCCGTCCGCATTCAGCACCGCCCGAGGAGTTGAACAACCAACGTCCGCGGCAAGGGCCGCCGCGTACCGCCGCTCTCTCGGTGCCACCGGGAGCTGTGTCACTTGGCGGGCGGGGGACAGGGACAGGGACGGCACCGCCACCGGTGAGGGTTCCCCGTGTGTGCAGGGGACCGAAGGCAGAGTGGGGCGGCGGTACTGCTCGGTGTGTGGCACTGGTGAGCCCGCTTTCGCGTGGAACAGCCTCCGGTAGCTGAGAAGAGACATTGAAATATCGGAGAGGAGTCGGGGAGAGACGGAGGGATGGCGGGGGGCGCGGGGAGCCCCAGAGTGAGCCGCGGGGGTGCCCGGCCTCCCGAAGGGAAGGTTAAGGACATATTGATCAGCCCGTAAAGCTCTCCCAGGGAAGAAATTCAGGGGCTCGGCTAAGCTTTCATCCAGTAAATGCAGACACGGCAGGATCCAGCGGCTGAGTCCGCACCAGCAGGAGCTGGAGCTGGAATGCGGTGCCATTTTCACCGCGTCAGAAAAAAAACATCCAGGTGGGAGGGCAGAACCCGGTTTGCCTGGCATGGCTGGGAGAGAATTCCTGGATCCAGCCCCAGGTTGCTGCGGCAAAAGTCAAACAGAGAGGGGGTGATCCAGAGCCTGTGGGACAGGGGCGAGCGCTGGGGGGTCACAGTGGCCCCCCAGTCTTAAGCCCCGATATTTTATGCACCTCATGGTCCGCTGTGCCCTGCTGGGTTTGTGCCTTTATCAGTGACTTTTATAAGCTAAATCCCTTCTCTCCGGGGCGCTGCCCGCACACCACCACACACGGGCACCTCGGGGGCGGGGAGGCGTGGGGCTTCCCCTTCCCCGAGTGTCAGATGGCAGCCGCGGGGAAGCGAAGCCGGGGTGGGACCCCCACCCCGCCTGGGGCCCCGCAGCGCTGTTTGTTGCTGGACTGCACAGAGGGATCAGCGGGGACAGGGAGAAGGAGATGGGGAAACAGAGATGATGGGGGGCCCGGAGGCTAGGTAGGGAGGAGGGAGATTCTCCCGGGAGAAGCTGGAACGGAGCAGGGCAGAGACCAGGGATCCGCCCCGAGTCGGTGCAGCACCGGGGGCTTCGCAAGTCCCGCCGTCGAGGGGAGCCGCAGCGAGAAGCCGGGGTGCTGGAGGGGACCACCAGGGTGGCTGCTGGCGGCATCCGCCGGTGCCCAGCGCCGGAGGCAGGATAAGCCCCCCCCCGCCAAACACAAGGCGAGCGGGCGATCCCGGGGACACCAGCCGGCTGCGTCCCGCCGCGGGAGGAAACGTCCCGCGGTCCCGGCAGGGGCCGGAGGAAAACGAAACGGGCCTGAGGAAGCGGGGGAGAGCGGCAGCCCGGCGCGTCTGGGGCAGGGTGCGGCCCGACCAGGCAGAGGATGCCCGGACCGGTTCGGCCCAGCCCGGGCGGGGCTTCCATCCGCATTGCCGCAGTGACGGGCGGCGGAGCGCGGCCGGGCCGGCGGGCTCGGCGCGGCGCTGCATTGCAGCACTGCAGGAGCCCCCTCCTTCCCCGCTCCCTTCTCCGCCCTCCGCCGCCGCTCGGCTCCGGAGGCCCAGCCCGGGGCACGCACCGGCCCCGCCGCGCTCCGCTCCCACTCGCACGGGGCATCAGTCGCCGCCGCGCCGGCGTCTCCCGCGTAGTGCCACATCCGACCGCCTCCCCCGACCCGGGAATGCAGCCGTGGGAGAGGGACGTGCACCCACCGGCGGGGTTCCCCGGTTGGTGTCAACCTGGCGCTCATCAACCCCGTGCGGGTGGACGGACCGGCCACCCCCGTCGGGGCATTCGCTGTCCTGCCTGCCCGTCCCCGCGCCTCCAGTGCTGTCCCGCGGTTCGTGCCGGCCACCTCCCTCCGTTCCCCTGCCACCCTCCCCGGCGGTCTGGCCATGCCGTCAGCCTCGACGGGGCTCCCGGCCTCGCGTGGGCCAACCACTGTCCCCACGGGTTTTCCGCGCGGGCGTTTGGGTTGGTCCCGCGGGGAGCCGGGACCGCCACCGAGACCGGGCGAAGGGTGAAGGGTGCTGTGCCGGGCGGCACGGCCCCGCGCCGGACCCTCCCCTATGGGACTGTCCCCTCGGTCGTCAGGGCACTTGCGCTACCCATGGGGTGGGCGGAAGGGGGTGACCAGCCCCGCGTCCCCGGTCCATCGGGCAGGGAAGCCGGGGACCGCGCTCCGGCATCCTCCGCTTGGGGACAGCGGCCCGGAACTCTGTGCCAGCCCCGCGTGACAGGGTCCTGCATGGACTCGGGCAGTCGCGACCCTCGTGTGCTGAGTGCGCGGGGCGCGAAGGGGAGCGAGGCGATCCCGGTGGGAAGGTGCCGGCGGTGGCCGCGCGTCCCGGGACCAGCCCCGCTGCCAGGTGCGGCGCGGCGGGGGGGGGAGGGAACGGGGACACGAGTCGCGGGGGGCGTCCGCCCCGGNGGGAGGGAACGGGGACACGAGTCGCGGGGGGCGTCCGCCCCGGCACAACGGGGGCCCGTTCCCAAGGCTCCCGCTCTGTCTCTGCTTTGGGAAAACGCCAGCACGGTAACAAAATGGCGGGGAAAGGGTGGGATTGTCACGGCGAGCCCTGCGGCGTAGCCTGGCCACCCCCGGCCCCGCCCGCCCGGGCTCGGGGCGCCCGTCCCGGCGGAGGGCAGAGGGGCGGGGGG
>VXAZ01002999.1:0-10981 GCA_013399875.1 Gymnorhina tibicen
CACCCCTCTCCTCAGGGATTTGGGATCACCATCCCACTCCTCTTCCTCAGCCTCTTCCCAGGTTTTCCTTGCCCTGTCCCTGTCCCATCCCTCCAGTGTCCCCCTGAGGTGACAGGAGCGGCTCCCTCCCCTCATCCTGACCTTATCCAAGCAGGAAAAGATGGGAAAACTTCTCCTCGTTTGCTCCCCTGCCCTCACCCTGACAAAGCCGGGATCCCAGAGCTCTGGGAAGAGGGAATCTCCCCACGGCTGGGTCAGGGCTGCAGGAATTCCCTCCCTCCAGCAGGATTTGGGATTTCATCCCCCGAGGCTGCAAAATCCCGGTGTTTGATGCCATCCCGAGGTTTTCCGGGAATTCCCTCCGGCTGGGATGCGCCAGGGAGCTGGAGAGGGACGGATCCTGCTTCCCAAAACCACGATTTTATTGGGATTCACCTGATCCCAGTGGGGGCAGGGGATGGGAGGGATCCGCTGCTTCCTCTGGGAAATATTTTTCCCGGGATCCAGGAATTATTCCCGTTCCCTGCTCTGCTTTTCCATTTTCCCTCTGGTTAAGTTTTATTTTTATCCCTGCACGATTTTCCTTTAAATCCCATCATTATTGGAATTCTCCTCCCAGTGCTTCCCTCCCTGGGAATTCTCTCCATTGCTCCAGTCTGGAATTGTGGAAAATTTTCCTTCCAGTCGCTCTGGAATGGGGAAGAAAAATGGGATTTTGGTGTCCCCCGTCCCACGGGCAGAACCTTGGAATGTTCTCCTGCCTCTTCCCAAAAAAATCCACACCTCCAGGCCTCTGGAAGCCGGAAAAACAATCCCAAAAAATCAGGAAGCGGTTGGATTTCCTGGGCTTTGAGGTAGATAAAAATCACCCCAATTAAATGTCAGTAATAATTAATAATTATACTTAATTAGCAGCCAGCCTGGCCTTCCCTAAAACATCCAGGAATTGGGAAATCCTGGGAAGTGTGAACATTTCCCTTGGCCGGGAGGTTGGGATTTCACCTTTCACCTTCCCGTCCATCAAAAAATCGGGAAAACCTCGTCCAAAGTGGATTTTCGTTAATTAATCAGATTTAATTTGTGCTAATTAATCATTAAAAGCCTTTAAAGTGCTTTATTTTGATTTTTCCAGCACCTTTGGGAATTCTTCTGGTGGGAATTGTTGGATTTAACCCTCGTGGGGTCTTGAAAATGAAATTACTTTTCCCTTGTTGGAGGCAGATTATCAAAAATCAGGGAGAGAATCAGTGGAAAAATGGGAATTCTTGAGGGAAAACGTGGAGTTCGGGAAAATCACGGAGAAAAGTGGCTGCTCAGGGGGAAAACTTGGACATAAAAGTTGATTTTTACCTTAATTTCTCTCCTAAAACATTCCCTGGGGCTTCGTTGTAGGATCTTAAATCCCAATTTTGGATCCTAAATCCCGGTTTTAGGGTTTTCCCTGGTTTATCAGGAGGTGAGGAAAATTCCAGGATCTTGAACTGTATTTTTTGGGAAGGGTTTGGGTGTTGGAACACCATAGATACATCGGAATTCCATCAGATCCTGGGGTAAAACCCAACAAAAAACAGGGAAGAGGAGAATTCCTTGGGGAAAAAGTCACCTGTGGCTGTGGATTCCTGCCGGGAATCCGGCTGGGAATTTCATTCCAAAAGAAAAATAGGAATATTTTGTAGTTCTAATCCTTGGGTGAATCCCCACCTCGCGTTCCTTGGGCTTCGAGTTGGAAATTCACCTGGAACTGTGCTTTCCCTGTGGAAAACGGGAATGAAACTTAAAAATGAGGGATTGGGATCGGTTTGGGGGTTAGGAAATGTTCCTTGGGATCATTGAACCTGTACTGGTGTGAGGACAAACGGAATTGCAGCTGGAATTGCACCTGGAATTGCACCTGGAATTGCAGCTGGAATTACAGCTGGAGGTGCAGCTGGAGTTACACCTGGAGTTAAACCTGGAATTACAGCTGGAGGTGCAGCTGGAGTTGCACCTGGAATTGCACCTGGAGTTGCAGCTGGAGTTACACCTGGAATTGCAGCTGGAATTCTCTCCCAGCCAGAGGGAGGGAATAAAACATCTGGAATGCAGCTGGGATAGGAGAGGTGGGAATGGAGATCCCAAATCCTGCCCAAATCCCGGAGTTTTCCCCCCTGGATCCGAGCAAAGCAGGGATTTCCTTGGGCTTTCCCACCGGGAAAAGGAGGCTGTGGAATCCTGGGGACAGCAGGAATGTTCCCCATCCCTCTGGGACAACATTCCCGAATTCCTCTCTGCTCCAGCTTTATCCAAAATCCATCTCTTCACTTTCCCAGCTCACCTGGAGCTGGGAATTCTCTTCATTCCTGCCCTGGAATTCCCAGTAACTTCCAGCAGGAAAAGTCCCTTTTTGTTTTCATTTTTATTTTCATTTTCGTTTTTATTTTCATTTTTATTTTAATTTTTATTGCTGTTTCTATTTTTATTTCTATTTCCATTTCTATTTTATTTATGGGTTTACTTATATTTTTATTTTTATCTTTATTTCCGTTTAATTTTTTAGTTTTAATTTTATTTCTATTCGAATTTGTAATTTTATTTGTATTTCAATGTGAATTTGAAGTTTTTAAAAACCCTTTCAGAAGCGCCTTTCCCAGGAGAAAACCCAGGAGCATCCAGGCGGGAATGCAGCCCCAAACCCCTCCCGGCTTCCCGCGGGTGCTGGGATAATGGGAGAGGCTTGGGATGCGTTTGCATCACAAAACCTGGGACATTCCCGCTTTAAAACCCGGGATCCGGGGATCCAGGCCCTCTTTAGGTGGGAAAACCTCGGGAATATTTCACTTATTGGGGGATTTTAAAATCTGGGATGGGGGGATCCAAAGGTGGAAAAACCTCGGGAATATTTCATTTGTGGAGGGATTTTAAAATCTGGGATGGGGGGATCCAAACCCTTCTGTTCAGGTGGGAAAACCTCGGGAATATTTCATTTACTGGGGGATTTTCCCAGGGATTTCCCGGGGGTTTTAGCTCTGATCCCGTTTTTCCTCCTGGGCAAACACGGGGATCATTTCCATGGAAGGTGGATTTTGGGAGAAAACCCTGGAATTCTGGTTGTATCCGATAGAAAGCAGATTTTTAGTTTGATTTGTTTTGTATTAATGAAATAACAGGGATTTATTGGAGGAGTGGGAAATGGGGTTTATTAATTATTATTCATTATTAATGATATTTATTATTTAATATCAATATTCATTATTATTTGATATTTATCGATTATTTTCCCTCTTTTAAGACAATTTAAGGTCAATTTTAGGCCTCTTTGTGTTTCCCATGTGAGCACCTGGTTTCTCTCTGTATAAATATTTTAATTTAGTAGCAGGATTTCAATATTAGATTTGAATAATTCATTTTTTATTTGTTATTTATTAATATTTTCTAATTTAAGACCAGTTTTAGGCCTGGCTTTCTGTTCAATGGCCGCGTTTAAACTCCTGCTTTATCGATATATAAATATATTCATTAATTTATCAGCAGGAATTCAATTATTAAATTTAATTTATTCATTATTTATTAATCTTTTCGTATTAAAAATATATTTAAGGTTAATTTTAGGCCTCTTTCTGTTTCACATTTGAACCCTTGATTTATCTCTGTATAAACAGACTAATTAATACATTTATTAGCAGGAATGAAAATGTTAAATTTAAATAACTAATTAATGAATTATTATTTAAATAGTTTATTTTTTATTGTTTATTAATATTTTCTAGTTTAAGGCACTTTTAAGGTTAATTTTAATATGAATTTCCCAGACGAACTTCTGCTATGTCAATATATAAACGTATTAATTTGTTGTTAGCAGGAACTGAAGTGTTCAATTTAAACAGTTCATTTATTACTTATTAACATTTTCTCGTTTAAGACATTTTGAGACCGATTTTGGGCCTCTTCCCGTTCGGTGGCCGCACTCCGAGCCCGGATTTACCCTGTGGATAAATAAATTTATTTCCTTCCTTTCGAGCAGGGATTTATGAAGTTGGGATCGTTGATTTTTTATTTTATTTATCAATTCTTGTTTGTTAACCGTGTTTTATCCCAGGCTGGGTTTAGGCCCGGCTCCGTGTTCCGTGGAGCCCCCGATTGATCTGGGCACGGATCAATTGATTTCCGTGTTGATGGGATTTTGGGATTTTGGGGTCCTTGGGATCATTCCTGTTCTTTGGGCATTAATAATTCTGGAGTTTGCGTGTTTCGGGCAGTTCCAGGTTTCCCTGGAAAGGAACAGCGATTTTGAACCGGAGAAATAACCTGGAATTCCCCAGTGGCAGAGGCAAAATATCCCGATTTTGAGTCAGTCCCAGGAATTTCCATCCCAAATCCCATGGATTTCCTTGGAAAGAAACGCGGATTTTAAACCTTAATTTGTTTTTTTCCTTGGAGTTTTGGGAGCTCAAACCAAACCAAAACCATTTTTCCTATTCCTGCCCTTGGGAAAAACAATCCCGGAGAGTTTTCCACTGACAAATTCCCGTTTTTCCCCCTTTTTCCCAGGATGGCGGACACGGATCTTTTCATGGAATGCGAGGAGGAGGAGCTGGAGCCATGGCAGAAGATCAGCGACGTCATCGAGGACTCCGTGGTGGAGGATTACAATTCCATGGAAAAAACCCCCACCGGTAAAACCCGCTGGAATTCCTCCCTTTCCCGGGGGTTTCAGGGAAAAATTCCAGGCCTTGGATCCATCCCTTCCTCGAAATGTTCCCGTTTAATGGTTAAAAATCCCAATTATTGAGGAATTCAACCCATTCCTGGTTGGGAACAGAGCTGGGAGTAGTTATTCAGGAAGCAGGAAGCGGCTTCCTGATGTTTTCCAGGCGGGAATTCGCACTTAGGAATTCGGGATCCCTGCGCTCTCCTTGTACCTGCCCCAGTTCCTCCACAACTCCCCCGGATCCCCCGGTCCAAACGCACAGCGGGGCACGGACAAGGAGACCAAATTCCCCCTTTTCCGAGCGCTCCCGCGGTGTTTTCCAGGCGGGAACGCCGTTGTCCAGCCGGGCGGGCAGTCGCTGCTGCTGGCGCAGCCGCCGCCGGCCGGCCTGGGGGCAGTGGTCACTCAGCCCCTGCTGCGGCCGGTGCAGCTGATGCAGAACGCCAACCACGGCACCAACCCCCCCGCGGGCACCCAGCCCATCTTCATCACCACCCAGGTGAGTCCCGGCCCCGGGATCCCTGGGGAGCCCTCGGGAAACCCTCGGGAATCCCGTGGGAATCCCTGCTTTCCCGGGAAAAAAACCCCCATTTCTCAGCGATTTTTTAACGCTGTTTTCTCGGTGCCGAAGTTTCCCAGCGTTGTGGGAATGGGAGTTTGGCCTCTCCGAGGGTTTTCCTGCTTGGTTTGGTTTTCCTGGGAAGCTCCCAGGTGGATTTTGAGCTCTTCCCAAGTGTTTTAATCCCTGGGAGAGGATTTTTGGGTGTTACGGGAAGCAGAGGGGACTGGAGTCTGGGTATGGGATATTGTTTTTCCCATCCCAATCCTGACCCCAATCCCGACCCCAATCCTAAATCCCAGCCCCAACCCCAGTCCTGGGTGATTTTTTGGGCCGGTTTGGGGTATTTGTGTTGATGGATCTGTTGGATTCCAGGGATTCCCGGTGCGGAATGTGCGGCCCGTGCAGAGCCCCATGAACCAGGTGGGCATCGTGCTCAACGTCCAGCAGGGCCAGACCGTCCGGCCCATCACCCTCGTGCCAGGTAATTAAATCGTCGTTAACAGGAGTGATTAGTAACAATTCATTAATAATTAGTAATGCTAATAATGATGATGATGATGAGTGGCCAGTGCAGAGCCCCACGAGCCACGTGGGGCCCGTCCCCCTCGTGCCAGGTAACGCCTGGGACAGCCCCAAAATAATAAACGTGTAGGGCTTAATTAATTCTGGACCCAGTTTAATGGGTAGGGCTTAATTAATTCTGGACCCAGTTTAATGGGTAGGGATTAATTCTAGACCCAGTTTTAATTAATTCTAGGTACAGTTTAATATCTAGGTGTTAATCCCACTTGGATAAAAGCTGTAAATCCCGAATTTCCCCGGATTTTGGGCGGTGCAGAAGCTGTAAATCCCGAATTTCCCCGGATTTCGGGCTGTGCAAAAGCTGTAAATCCCGAATTTCCCCGGATTTTGGGCGGTGCAGAAGCTGTAAATCCCGAACTTCCCCGGATTTCGGGCTGTGCAAAAGCTGTAAATCCCGAATTTCCCCGGATTTCGGGCTGTGCAAAAGCTGTAAATCCCGATTTTCCCTGGGTTTTGGGCGGTGCAGAAGCTGTAAATCCCGAATTTCCCCGGATTTTGGGCTGTGCAAAAGCTGTAAATCCCGAACTTCCCCGGATTTCGGGCTGTGCAGAAGCTGTAAAACCCGAATTTCCCTGGATTTTGGGCGGTGCAGAAGCTGTAAATCCCGAACTTCCCCGGATTTTGGGTGGTGCAGAAGCTGTAAATCCCGAATTTCCCTGGGTTTTGGGCGGTGCAGAAGCTGTAAATCCCGAACTTCCCCGGATTTCGGGCTGTGCAAAAGCTGTAAATCCCGAATTTCCCCGGATTTCGGGCTGTGCAAAAGCTGTAAATCCCGATTTTCCCTGGGTTTTGGGCGGTGCAGAAGCTGTAAATCCCGAATTTCCCCGGATTTTGGGCTGTGCAAAAGCTGTAAATCCCGAACTTCCCCGGATTTCGGGCTGTGCAGAAGCTGTAAAACCCGAATTTCCCTGGATTTTGGGCGGTGCAGAAGCTGTAAATCCCGAACTTCCCCGGATTTTGGGTGGTGCAGAAGCTGTAAATCCCGAATTTCCCTGGGTTTTGGGCGGTGCAGAAGCTGTAAATCCCGAATTTCCCCGGATTTCGGGCTGTGCAAAAGCTGTAAATCCCGAATTTCCCCGGATTTTGGGCGGTGCAGAAGCTGTAAATCCCGAATTTCCCCGGATTTCGGGCTGTGCAAAAGCTGTAAATCCCGAATTTCCCCGGATTTTGGGCGGTGCAGAAGCTGTAAATCCCGAACTTCCCCGGATTTCGGGCTGTGCAAAAGCTGTAAATCCCGAACTTCCCCGGATTTCGGGCTGTGCAAAAGCTGTAAATCCCGAATTTCCCCGGATTTTGGGCTGTGCAAAAGCTGTAAATCCTGATTTTCCCTGGGTTTTGGGCGGTGCAGAAGCTGTAAATCCCGATTTTCCCTGGATTTTGGGCGGTGCAGAAGCTGTAAATCCCGAATTTCCTGGGTTTTGGTGTTTGGGAGGTGGCAGGAGCGGGGTTGGATCACGGCTCTCCCTTTGTGCTTGAAGCCCCAGGTACCCGATGGGTGGGGATCAATTAATTCTGGGTCCAGTTCCGTATCTCGGGATTAATCCCACCTGGAAATGAGCCGTAAATCCCGAACTTCTCCTGGGTTTTGTGCGGAGCGGGGCCGGATCACGGCCCTCCCTTTGCGCGCGCAGCCCGACGGGCGGGCATTGAGGAGCTCCGGAAGCCCCGCCTGGAGCCGAGCTGCAAACCCCGAACGAAGCTGTAAATCCCGAACTTTTCCCAGGTGTTGTGCGGAGCGGGGTCGGATCACGGCTCTCCCTTTGTGTTTGAAGCCCCAGGTACCCAGTTTGTTAAACCAGCAGTTGGCGTTCCCCAGGTGTTCTCGCCGGTGGCCCAGGTGCGGCCGGGCAGCGCCGGCCCCGGCCGGCCGGGCGCCAACGCCTTCGCCACGGTCATCCCGGCCACGCTGACCCTGCGCAGCACCGTGCCCCAGGCCCAGGCGCCCCAGCAGAGTGAGTGACCCCTTCCCGGCCCCGGTCCCGGCGGGATCTGTGGTGGGAAAACCCGAGGGATCCGGGGGCGGCCTCTGGGGTTTGGTCCCCGCTTCGCTGCTTGCTCAGATTCTCTTCCCAGCCTGGAAAGTGGGGATAATTCCCGTTGTCCCCGTGCAGCGGGGCCAGCGTGGGTGGAGAACTGGTGACGTTCGGGGTGGTAGGAGTCCCCAAAATGGGATTTTTTAGGAGCGTTTCATCATCAGTCCTTGGGTTGAGAGCTGGTTCAGCTTGGGGGTGTGGGGGCTCCAAAAGTGGCATTTTTTAGTCTTATTCCATCGCCGCTTCTTGGATTGAGAACTGGTTAAATTTGGGGTTGTGGGAGTACCAAAAACGGGATTTTTCAGCCCTCTCAAGGTCTCGGTCCCGAGTTCAGGGAGATTTGTAATGAGAAAACCCAGTGGGGTTGATACTGAGTTGGTTCAGAGTTCCTGGGTTCTCTTCCCAGCCTGGGAATTGAGGATAATCTGGGGCGGTTTGGGGTGAGCATCGGTTACATTTTGGGCTTGTAGGAGGTCTCAAAAACTTCTTAGGGTATTTCATCATCACTTGTTGGTTTGAGAACTGGTTAAATTTGGGAATTCCTGGCTGGAATTCCATTGGAATTTGGTCAAAACCGCCTCTTCTGGAGATTCAAGGGCAGAGAGCCAGGACAAGTGGAGGGGGGATGGGATTCACCCAGGGGAATTCCTGGCTGGAATAGAATGGGAGTTTTTTCACATCCATTTCTGGTGAAGACCTAAGGTGGAAGACCCAGGAGAGGTGGAGGGGGTGGCATTCCAGGCTGGAATTCCGTTGGAATTTTGCCCAAACCGCCCCTGACGAAACCCCGACGGCCCGGCGGGCGGGGTGGGTGAATTCCCAGCCCCGTTCCCGTCGGGAATTCCACGGGAGCCCTCTCTCCCTGCAGTGAGCATCGCCAGCTTCGTGACGGTGAAGCGGCCGGGGGTGCCCGGCGGCGACGGCGGCGGCGGCGGCACCGAGGTGGCCAAGCTGGTGAACACCCTGGGCACGGTGCCCTCGCTGGGCCACAGCCCCGCGCCCCTCGCCGTGCCCAACAGCAGCCCCGGCGCCCAGCGCGGCACGGCCGCCGAGTCCTCGGCCTCCTCCGCCTCCGTCAAAGGTCAGGGTGGCCCCAAATCCCAAAAATCCCAAATCCGAAATCCCAAAGGGCCGGAGCCACCAAGTCCTCGGTGTCCTCTGCATCCCGCAAAGGTCAGGGGGGCCCCAAATCCCAAAAATCCCAAATCCGAAATCCCAAAGGGCCGGAGCCACCAAGTCCTCGGTGTCCTCTGCATCCCGCAAAGGTCAGGGGGGCCCCAAATCCCAAAAATCCCAAATCCGAAATCCCAAAGGGCCGGAGCCACCAAGTCCTCGGTGTCCTCTGCATCCCGCAAAGGTCAGGGGGGCCCCAAATCCCAAAAATCCCAAATCCGAAATCCCAAAGGGCCGGAGCCACCAAGTCCTCGGTGTCCTCTGCATCCCTCAGAGGTCAGGGGGTCCCGAAACCCCAAATCATAAATCCCAAAAATCGCAAATCCCCAGGGGTCGGAGCCGCCGAGGCCTCGGCCTCCTCTGCCTCCCTCAAAGGTCAGGGGGGCCCCAAATCCCAAATCCCGAAAATCCCAAATGCCCAAAATCCCAAATCCCCAGGGGTCGGAGCCGCCGAGGCCTCGGCCTCCTCTGCCTCCCTCAAAGGTCAGGGGGTCCCAAAAATCCCAAAGACTGGAGGAAGGGGGAGTTGGGAGGGAAAATTTGGGGTAAATCTGTTAAATTTCGTGGGACTGGGAGTCAAAACTTGGTTTAAGGGACGTTCCGCATCGTTAGGAGCCACAGTTTCATGGAAGTCCCTGAAATTCCTGGTCATCAGGATCCAAAAGTTGATTTAAATCCCTTAAATCTCATGGCGTTTGGGGAAAAAATTTGGGTAAATCCCTTAAATTTCACGGCATTGGGAGGCAAAGCTTGAGTTATTTCAGGGACGTTCCGTGGCATCCGGAGCCGTAATCCGGTTGAAGTCCCACGGATTTGGTGCCGAAGGAGCCGGAGCTTGGTTTGGGTCAGGGTTAAATCCCGGGTTCGGGCCGAGGCGCGGCTGATCCCGTGTTTCTCCCTACAGTCAGCTCCTCTCCCATCCCCAACTTCGACTTCCAGGACGGCGGCCGCAAGGTTTGTCCCCGCTGCGACGCCCAGTTCCGCGTCGTCGAGGCGCTGCGGGGACACATGTGTGTGAGTCGCTCCCGGCCGGAATTCCGGGGAATTCCTCGTGGAATTGGGCAGCAGGAGCGGGGCATTCGGTTCCAGTGTTCAAATAGCGGTGAAGAATCGAAGGGAGTCGGGGTTGGGATGGGCGGAATTCCTGCCTCCGGAATTTTCTGGAGTTCTGGTGCTGCTTAGTCTTAATTAGTGATTGGTTTTAATGATTATTAGTGTTAATAATTAGTTTAATATGCGGGGGTTAATTAACTCTACGTACAGTTTATTGCGTAGGGATTAATTAATTCCAGATCCAGTTTAAGGTGTGGGGATTCATTATTTCTAGGTACAGGTAGGGATTAAATTTAGATCCAGTCTGATGAGTAAGGATTAATTATTCTTAGACCCAGTTTAATGTGGGGGGATTAATTCCAGACCCAGTTTAACCAGTAGGGATTAATTCCAAACCCAGTTCAAATAGCGGGGATTAATTCTAGGCCCAGTTTAATGAGTGGGGATTAATGCAGACCCAGTTTAATGAGTGGGGATTAATTCTAGGCCCAGTTTAACAAGTAGGGATTAATTCCAGACCCAGTTTAATGAGTAGGGATTAATTCTAGACCCAGTTTAATGAGTAGGGATTAATTCCAGACCCAGTTTAATGTGCGGGGGTTAATTCTAGACTCAGTTTAATGAGTGGGGATTAATTCCAGACTCAGTTTAATGAGTAGGGATTAATTCCAGACCCAGTTTAATGAGTAGGGATTAATTCCAGACCCAGTTTAATGTGCAGGGATTAATTCTAGACCCAGTTTAATGAGTAGGGATTAATTCCAGACTCAGTTTAATGAGTAGGGATTAATTCCAGACCCAGTTTAATGAGTAGGGATTAATTCCAGACCCAGTTTAATGTGCAGGGATTAATTCTAGACCCAGTTTAATGAGTAGGGATTAATTCCAGAC
>VXAZ01003000.1:2204-27285 GCA_013399875.1 Gymnorhina tibicen
GTTAATTTAAATTTTTTATCATTTTGATGGATTGCTTTCTCCTTTTGGCTTAACACCTTTTTTATGCTTTTAGCTGTGTTTTCTTTTTTCCCTCTGGGAAAGTAGCTTTTCCAATTTCCATGTTCAAGTCATTGATCCATTAAACTATTTACATGTTTACATTCTATTACTTGCATCATAATCAAGGCTCAGCTTTTCATTAAGTATGTAAGAGTATTTGTTCAAGATATAAGAGCAGTCAGATTTTGCCTTGCATCATTTTTTTTAATAAAAACCCCTTTTTAAACATTTAAATGTATGATTTACAGTCCTCAAAACTCACATTAACAGATATACATTCTATTATATTTCTATTTTCTACAACTTCTAAAAAAAATCTCATTCGGTGTAATGAAGGTCATAATTTTCAAATTAAAAAGAACAATCTAAGTTGACATGACTGTAAAACAAACCAATTAAATTCATGTGGAGATTGTAGCTCCATTATTCTTGCATACACTGTCACATGCTCTGTCATTTAATTAATGGCAGAAGAAAATTATATTGAATACCAAGTCAACCTGTCTATTAGTACACTAATAAAAAGCTCTTAAAATTTTGTTCGATGTTCCTAAACATTATTATGAACTTCTGACTCTGGCTTCAAATTCAAATTTGGTTTAAAAGCAGTACAAATAAATAATACATACTATTTCCTTTCTTGGCATCAGGTAAATGAAATTAAACTATTCCAACGCTATTCCGTTTTGCCAAAATGGAATACCAAAAAAGCCACCAAAGTTTTTTTAAGATTCTAATTTTTATTATCATATTCCTACTATTCATACTAAGCCCACTCATGAAGAAAAGTGAGTCTACAGGCCAACATCTCTGAAACAGTACCAACTATCCCTCTGTCACTCAGAGAAGCGCATTCCTTACTTGAATTTATACTTCTTATATTTAATCATCACATCAGTACTTCCCTGCATAGTCCCACGTTGAACACCATTCAGGCGACAGCCATACTATGGCTTCTGTTACATCTATCAGTTATTCAGTAACTACCAACTATGTTAGCAAATTATGACATAGCAGGAAGTTGGGCTCAGATGTATTTTATTTCCCTATCTGTAATCAGAATGAACATTTACTGAATTAATAAAGTCTTGAATACTATTAAGAGAAGCAGATGCACTGCTGGAAGGGCTGTGACACCACAGGGCTAAAGCTAAAGAAATACAGTGGTGCTGAGTCAAATCATGATAACTTCATCTGTATGCAAAAAACTGCTGACTATCAGATCTAATCAAACTGGAACATGACAAAGTGAATCATAAATTTACAGACATGAAGACTATTCTTAATTGTGTATACAAATAGTTGGCTTTGTAATTAGGAATGCAGGAAATACCTGCATCTCTCCTCCAACACTGTTTTCATAGCAGTGTCCAAAAACAAACAAAAAAAAATCCCACCAAACAACACACCAAAAAACACCCTACCAACCACCCCCTTACATGACCAGGTTTCAAATTATATCTCATTAAAAAAACATGGAGTGTAAAGAGAAAATAAGGTGCTTGATAGTTGCTTATGAACACACTCCTGACTCCCTATTTCCCCATAAAACAGTAAATTACCATTATTTAAATCAGAAATAAAATTCAAAACAAAAATTAATGTTTTATTAATGTTTTTAAGTGAAAAGAGCAAGGAGGATATTTTGGGAAAATCCACTAACAGCAGTCAAAATTACCTACCTTCCTCTGTTGCTGTCTTCATACCCATGTGGTTCTGGATCCTCAGATCCTGTGTGTGTATCCTGATCCCAGGCTTTAAACCTAACACTGGCCTGCATTGTTGGCAGTGTCATCTTTTTGCAAGTCCTATTTCTCATCCTTTATTTAGTGGAATTTTAAAGAATGTTTACTGTTTTCTGCTACATAGAAAACTTTAACAACTATTTAACAGTTACTTCCTTTCTCTTACCTACTTTTAACCAGCATCCACCTCTAGAGAAGACAGAGGAGAACACCATTTACTTAAAACTCCATAAGTAGTAGTATGTGAAGTAACAAATGGAACTGAGCATACTTGGAGGGAAAAAAGAAATGGCCCTTATAAATAGAAGGTATAAGATTATACACTATTTTTTGTGCTCGGTTAACAGCATTACTTCTTACCACTCTTTTCAGTTTAATAATTCCCCATAATAACTTGACCTACAGCTTGAAATTTAAATGCAGGCTGTGAATTGTTCCACAAAGTCTAAACCAAATAAGTACAATAGAATTGAGAACTAAGTACGTTTTGCTTTATTTTCTATGCACTTGCATTAAAAAGGCAAATAAGGCTTCAGGGAGATCATCTTAGCAGATAATTATTCAAATATAAAAATACTAAAGCACTATTAATGTCATATCAAGGTCTGTGTGCCATCTTTCTTAACAAATGAAGGACAGCAATAGAAACATTCAAGCTTGAAAGATTAAAGCATGTTCTCTTTCAAAGTTCTTTGTAAGTGGAGGAAGAAAATTTTGACAGACTCTTACAATTCTTTTAAAACAAATAACCTGGATTGTTCTATAAAATATTTACAAGAATGTTTTTATCTGTTATTGCTGTTGTGGTGGTGGTGGTTTAATCCCAGCTTGCAACTAAGTACCACACAGACACTTGCTCACATACACACACCCTGTTGGTGAAATGGAGAGGAGAATCAGAAAGAAGCTAAATCCCGTGGGATTAGAGAAAAACAGTTTAAAATTTAAAAAAACAAAATAATAAAATTTTAAAAATAAAAAAGAAATAAAAAAGAAAAGTGAAACAACAAAAAAGATAGAAATAAAACAAAAAAACCCCCAAGTGATGTAAAATACCATTGCTCACCACCAAGCAATGTCCAGCCCCTTCTCCAGCTGCAATTGGCTCCTCCCAGACAACTCCCCTGTGTTTATATACTGGGAATAATGTTCTAATATACAGAATATCCCTTTGGCCAGTTCCCCTGGCCTGGCCATGCTCCCTTGCAGCGATTTGTGCACCTGCTCACTATCAGAGCATGGAAAACTGAAAAGTCCTTGACTTAGGGTGCAACAACTAAATCATAAGTGTGTTATCAACATTACTATCATATTAAATCCAAAACACAGCATGTTTCAGCCACTAGGAAGAGAATTAACTTTGTTCTAGCCAAAACCAGGCAGTTTTGGTTTTTCTACATTTCACAAAACATTTTCAATAATAAGTCTAGAAGATATAACTACACTTACTGAAAGTTTACTCTTATCTGAGTCTACATCAATCAGAACAAAGTGACAACTAACAAAATAATTAAAGAGAATACTTATTCTGTCCAGTTATATCAGTATGGAGTCCTGAATAAAGACTGGAACAAGATTTCTGAAGAAAACCTAAAAGGTGACATGTTTCTTTCAAAACTGAGGGAACAGAATACAATGAAAGATCGTACCATGACACAGCGAGCTATGCAAATAGCATAGTCTAACTCAGACTGCCTCAGACTCTTGTATAATCCCTTTTTGCCCAGGTCGTGCAATGTCCCAGATGGTACAGCTGGAAAATAATTTCTATATCCACTGTGCATGATGTAAACTCTTGTGTTATTCAGCCACTGTACTGAGTTGAAACACATTTGACTGCATTTGCCTTTTTTGTCAGCAAGGGAAAACAAAAACCCACAAACCTATCATTTTTCTTGGTTATCAGTAGCACATTGCAGTTTGCAGTCACTAGTTGATAAAATACATCTGAATGTGTCACAAAAATTATAATTAACAGAATTTTAAATTCTTTCTCCCTTTTATCAACAAAAATCAAACCAGTAACATACCTCTTTTTTCTCTGTGAACTTCTTCCAAAAGTTTTTCTTGGTTTTTTATCTGTTTAAAGAGAGACTGATGTTCAGTCTCCTTTATCTGTGTAAAGTGCTTGAGCTGTTCTCGGCTTTGTAGCAAGTAGCATCGCAGCTTTTTTTCCTTACTTTCTCTTTCCTTTACCTCCTCACACAGCCACTGAAGCTTAGTCTATATTAAAAAAAATGGTACAATAAAAAGTAAAGAATTCTAATGAAAATAAAAGGACATAAATAAATGTTCACTGACCAAATTGTTTTTGGAGTCACAGATTACTCATCTGTAGCTATCTGAATAATAATAATAGGGCACATTCAGATATATTAAGAGAACATATGTTGACCTTCAAGAGACTCAAAAGACATATTTTGGTTGATAATTATATGTGAAAAGCCAATACAGTGATTTTCTTCTATACTATTTTATTTCTTTTTAAATCAGAAGCATGAATTTGCTAGGGTAGATATGGAAATTCACATTGAATTAGTGCACACAGACACCAAGAGATAGGCCTTCCTTTCAGAATACCTTTTTCTCTCTATTTTATGTTGACAGAATTTAAAGTATTTCTCCTTTCTAAAAAAGTGACATCAATCCTTTCTAGTCAGAAAAAGTCAATATTTAAAGTTTACTCAGAGGAGAAAAAGAGCTCACTGATAAGGTTGTGATCAATATAGTAAATCTAGAAGTGATCAAATGGAATACTTTCACACAGCCTATATAAAAACCAAAAGAAAATAAAAGTGGCATTTTAAGTAGTCATTCATTCTAAACTTCCCTCTAGCAGCTAAACAAACTTAGGTGAGAAATGTATGCAAAATATTACTAGGTGCTCTTTGAAAGTTCTTTTTAATAATATGTCAGTGACGCTTTTTCGAATGAAGAAAATACTTCCTCCATAACATTTCTCCTTTGATTCCAATCTTATCTATGTTATCTATAGTGGTAGTGTTTCTTGGTCTACAAGTCTTACACAGACCACACACCATGAATAACCTTCTCTTAGATGCAAACTTTTCCAATTTTTTTTCCTTAAGTCAATTTCCCTCTGGCTTTGACCATTCTACATAAAGCAAAAACACCAGTTGTCTTCCATAATCTGTGATCTATTTTGATCATGAGAAACTTACTTCTTTTAAAAGATATAGGTAAGAAATGTATGTGTTTATGTGTGTGAGTTGAGGGAGCCAGAAGAAAGCTGCAAAATCAAAGGCAAGATTTATGAGTTAAAGACATCACCTTGAAGATGTTTTCAAGCATTTGTGCCCCCACATTATAGGATTTGAAAGCTTCAAAGGGGAAAGAAAAATTGTTCACTTTCCAAGAATCTGATCGAATATATTTTAGATTTAATAAATACCAGCCTTATTTAAAATCATCTCTTGCCTTGTGATAATGCTGTAAGAGAAACTTACTTAACCTGCTGACTACATTCTCATGCTTTACTTGTCTGAAAAAATTTGAATCAGATCTAAAGGCTATCACTGCTCTTACTTCAATGCCTTTTTTTTTTGGTGAAAACAACATTGCTATTTATTTTGCTACAGAGATGGCTATTTCTTGTTGATAGAAACGTTTGGAAAATTATTCTATCAGTTGAAATAACAGTCTGGAAATATCAGAATTATTGCCAAAGGAATGCTTTTGTATTTTTCCTTTTACCCTTTAAGTGCCATTTTAAATGGACTTTCAACTGAATCAGATCCATCCAATCACAGACTCACCTCCTCACTCAATTGTTACGGCTGAAAAGGATCTTAAGGATCATCTAGCATCTAGTTCCAACCCCCTGCCATGTGCAGGGACACCTCCCACTACACCAGGTTGCTCAAATGTTGGATATTAGCTTATTCAGTAAAATTTCAGGAGTTTTGACTCTTACCTTTGTTTCTGCTAACCAGCGATGAGGATCATTCAGTACTGTTGGTGTAAGGGATATTGCCTGTGGAAAAGCAGGAGACAAAGAAACAGACATAAAATGGGAATTAGACATAGAAGGAAGAAAGTCTTTTCTGCTTACTGGAAATTCATCAAACAAATGTATTTTTTATCAAGGAAGATTAAGCCTAGTGTTTGACTTCTCTGAATACAAGTATTTATCCATCAAATTCCTCCTTGCTCACCCAAGTTGCAGTGGCAACTTCTTGAAAGGTGAAACTTTTTTGAAACCTTGGTAAACCCTAAAGTACTGGGCAGAGGAACAATATAACAAAGGAAGCTTCTTTTTTTCTTTTTTTTTTAACTAACTTTTTTTCACATTAGCTGTCTAGTCCAAAATTTGCATTTAGAACTAGTTTAAGGTTGCCAGTGATAAAAAAAAATAAAGAGAATTGTATAAACAGGGATCTGCAAAACTTTATCCAGAAACCAAAAACTCTGCATGAGGTGGGAAGCAAGTCCAAGAAGGTATGGCTCAATGATCAAGAATCTGGCAACTAGAGCAGATCACAAAACTTAATAAAAAACCAGACCTATCTGTAAGGATACAGAGGAGAAAGTTTGTTTGTCAAATACATTGTCTTAGAATTCTCATCTAGTTTTGTGCTGCAACATCCCTACTCCATATGTAAGTGGAGAAATGGTGTCAATTGCGAAAAATTCCTATTTCAAAAGCAGCCTAGCCCAGTCCAATGACCAAGAACTACAAAGTATTCCCTGTTTAAACAACAAGACAAAAAAAGATGTAATCTGAGTGTACTCAGGGGCTGCAGCTAAGGCTAAAAAGCCACCAGGTCAAGCACTTGTGAGTGTGGCAACAAGCTGAGTCAGACGTTCCGTTCTCTTTATTCTCAGAAACATACAATGTTGATTTAAGAGGATTAGTCATGTAGAAGCATACGAAGGGAGTAAGAGTGGTTTCTGAATCTGTGGAGCAAATGAGAATGCTCAGAAGAAAAGCTACAGGGAGACAAGGGTTGCAGGAGAATTAGTGAAATAGCAAAAAAAAAATTACAGCAAGCTACCAGTTTCCTGAAAATTTGAGTCTGAGTTTTCTGGATACAAGGACTTGCTCCTCAAAAGGGGAGGTTATAAACTCTTTTCATTTTCAGTATTCAGTTCCCTACATAAAAAACAAAGCATCCAAGTGATTTTTTAACAAAACCTTTCTTTCATTTTCTCCCAATTTTAAAAGCATTTTAGGTCTTTCTTGAGGACTTCCCAAGTCTAGGAACACTGCCTAAGAAAACCTACCTCAAAATTTTGCCTGATAAAAGGTCCTTTCACACAAGCAAAAGGAGAACTTTTTCTCGCAAAAAAAAAAAAAAAGGCAAAAGAAAGCAGTACCAATTAATGCATGGACAGTTCTTCATAATATCCCATTCTAATACCAAGCAATGTACCAGCTAAATATCTATAATTCTATTAGAATTATTATCTATACAACACTGACAACAACGCATACAAGTTCTGCTGCCAACTTTCATTAGGAAAATAACAAAACCTGCAGTATACTTAAAACTTAGAATTACTTTGAATTTCTCCATGGAGTCCCGAGAAAAGATTTCACAAGCAGCATCAATTTCACTTCCTATCATGGAGAGAATGGATTGCTGTTCCATTTCTAAGTGACGCAGCTGATCTTTAAACTGCAGTCTGGCCTCACTCATCTTTCTCAAATGATCTTCATTGCTGATCTGTTTTTCCTGGAGAGAAAGAGAAAAAACAAAACAAAGATAAATCATTGCATTAATAATATAACATACATCATTAGCAATATAACTTTCAATCTTATAATCACATTATACTCAGTCATGCTAAGTCCAGCTCCTTGCCTTCTAATAGCACTTGTAAGTTCCTCCCTTGATTCTCCTCATTATCCTGTAAATCAGTTATGAAGAAACTGCTACCAAATCCAAACTCAACAATCATAAAGTGTATTTTCAAAGTCAAAAATAGATGTTCTATTACAAATCTCCTCATGAGTAGAAAAAGAGCCCAGAGCAAATACTCCCATTATTATCTTTTGCCCTGAATCAGTTATAGGCATCTAATCTCTATCATTAGAAAAAAGATCCCAGAAGGAAAATTTTATTGGCAGTCAGTGTGCCCTCAAAGTAAAACTACTCAAAGAATATCTCAAAGGAAAGTGAGTGGCACTGAGGAACGCATTTTATATTATCATCTAATATCAGAAAGTTGATTAAGTATGTTACATATGTTTTTAAAATTCAGATTCTCTTCTTTTATATCTGTGATAGAACTCTCAGGTAAAACCAAACCAAACTGCTGCTGGATTACACAATATATTGAATTATGCATCATAATTAATATAGAAAAACCTATCTTGTGAGAATAAGTGAAACTGAAACACACCTGTGTGCTGCTGAGATCAGGAGGATGTAATGCAGCAAAGGGTAAACACTTTAATAGGCACATTCCAATGTGTGCAAGTTGCACCAAGAATGGTGAGAAGAGCAAGAATTTCAAAAATTTATTAATTGTGGACCTCCACAATGACAAGGTATAACTGTTTGAAGTGTATTTGTTGGAAATCTTGATACATTGCTCTTCTGAGACACCCATGTGGAGTTAGGTAATATCTATCTAACACAAGTTCCATGAATGAGATATATATGGAATCATAAAATCATTTATGCTGGAAAAGGACTCAATGATCTTAAGAGTCCAACTGCAAACCCCATACTGCCAAGTCCACCACTAAACCATGTCCCTGAACACCACATCTACATGTCTTTTGAACACCTCCAGGGTGGTGACTCAACCACCTCCCTGGACAGCCTGTTCCAGTGTGTGAATAAATTTTCCTACTATCCAATCTAAATCTCCCCTGACACAGCTTAAGGCTATTTGCTCTTGTCCTACCACTTGCTAACTGGGAGAAGAGACCAACAACACCCACCCTGCTACCTCCTTTCAGGAGGTTGTATACACATATATGTACAGGTATTACTTCTATTAGTGAAATAGGTGTTTTTAATATAGGTGACCTACAAATGTCAAATACCCACACTTGATAAGCAGTCTAATTTTTTCTTTTAATTAATACAAAAATATTTGAGTTAGACAGTAGTTATTCCAAACAGAAAAAATCGTAAGATTTTTTAAGATGGACAGGTTCCAGTATTTCTGTACTATAAAGATGGGAGTTGAACAGTTTTGACCTAGATAAGTATTCTGAAAGTAGTAAGATTGCATTGTACATATTTCCAGTATCAGTGTTCTGTTATCTCACTATTCACTGAATGCAGTCCATCACATGTCAAAGTTCAGTCCCAAAGCCCATGACTAAAACAGAATATGTAACTTTATTTATTTATTATCTGCTTGATTTTCTGAGTGTGCTAACATTCCTTAACATTCTACATCCAGAGTCTACAGGAGAAACAAAGTCACTAATGACTCAGAAATGCACAGAAGGAAAAGGAAACAAACCAACCATTTTCACATTATTCTCTGCTCGTTCATCTTTCATGAAAAAAAAAAATCCAAGGTAGCTATAATAGCTATACTTCTTTGAATTAGTATTTGCATTAAGAACAGAATGATACTAAAAGTATAAAAAGCATGGAAAAAGAAAAGGAAGTATTTTGTAACACAATAAGCTTCTGCTGCATTGCCACTATGCTAGTATGAGATTTCTCAAGAGGTAATATTTCCCCCACCCTAACACCCCTTTTGACAAACCACAATAGCAAATATTCTCTTAAGTTAACCATTAATGCAATCTAGTAGAAGTCTCCATCTGCATTTACCTTCAAAAGTTGAGACCACGAGATTGCACGCTTAAAAACTTCTCTGATCTTTTTCAATTTAGAGATAAAAGATTATTTTGGTCTAAAAACAGTGTCTTCTCAATATTAGGTAAGGTTGGAGCCAGTTCACAACAGACTACAAAAGCCTATGTACACCCCTATAAACACATTTTCTTAATAATAGATATATAGAACTAAAGTGCCAATGTAGAAAAAACACACTTTGAATTTTCATTTCAGGTACTTTTTATTAGTCTAACAAGTTGAGATTTTAAACCACTTCCTGATAGTTTAGCAAGCTAAAGAAATGCCAGGTTTAACATTTTTCTATCTCCATACCATCAAAAAGGCTCCCAAACACAAAAAAATCCTCCACCCCTACATAAGATAGAATTTCTTTTACTCTGCTTACATTGCACATCTACTTCAAATTACCTCTAAATTATTCATAGCTCCACTGCTTCTTGAACAAAAATATGAAGAAAACTAGAAGTGGATGCTTAAACATTTGTTAGTTACCTGTATTGGAGATCAGGCAAGCAACAGGATTTATATTTCTAGTCCTAAATAATATTAGCAAATATATTTATTATTTAGTCCTAAATAATGTTTATTTTATTATTTATTATTTAGTCCTAAATAATGTTTATTTTATTATTTATTATTTAGTCCTAAATAATATTTATATTAGCAAATATATTTATTATTTAGTCCTAAATAATATTAGCAAAAGGTACAGTTCATAACTCAGCCAAAGCACTGTCTTCTTTCATTTATATAGAAACTGTGTACTATTGTATGACTGGGTATATTCTTTAATACATATATCCTGGGGTTTTTTAGCTTTACCATCTATTTCTATAATCCATCATTTATTTTAGGTATTATCAGCAGAGAAAAAAATCATGGTTAAAATCAGTTAATTTTACCTTTTTCTCCAGTTCTTGTTTTACAAACTCACATTTCTGTTTTAGTTTTATATTTTCTTCTTCATTTTGGGTTAATTTTTCTGTCAATTTATCACACTCAACTTTTATTTTTTCCAGTTGTCGAGACTGAGTCTTGACTATGTTTTTCTCTTCTAAAAGTTCCATCTGATGGTAAAGGGAAAACAGATTACAAAGTCACTGTACAGGTTATTTTAAAACACACCCAAACTCTAAAGTTTTAAATCAGTGGAACACTATTGCCGAATGATAAATGTAAAAAATTAAATTAAGTTGTACTAAGTGCAATCACTTATCTGAACATGGAAAACATGCATCACAGAGTTGTAGAACCACACAGCGTTTAAAAGCAGAAAATAGAAGTCTCAGATTCTTCATTTCCACTCTGCTACACTCATCAGCTTACATCATCCTGAGAAGCTTAGTATTTATGCAACTTTTCCATTACTGAAATAATTTTGAATCAGAAAGTCTAAAACTACCATTTAATTTTAGGAACTAATACTAAATTTATATTTGGAAGGAAACAACTGCAAAGATTTAGTACTTTAAAGTTCTAGAATTGTGTGGGTTTAGCTATTATTCTGTGCGATTAATGCTACTCATGAAAATATTGCAGAAAAAAATGAAGAAAACATAGAAAAAAATAACTGACTGAAAATGAAAGATTTGAGAAATGCTCTACAACACCTAGAAAATTTTTTAAAAATACAACAAAGAAGCAAATTAACACACACATTACTCAAAACCAGTTTCAAATTAGATGAATTGTGGGATGTAGTTAAACACAAAAATAAACCTGCAAAGTAAATTTCTTTCTGAGGAAAAGCAAAAATTCTATTTCCCAATTACACTATAAATATAACTTCTATGAGGAAGTAGGGTAAGGAGAGAATTTTTATGAGTTAATTTAGACACTAAATCTAGACACTAAAATCTAGACACTAATTTAGACACTAAACAGATTACAAAAACTCTTCCAAAGGACAATTTGAGAAAGAACTTTGGCATCCACAGTCTACAAAGACTTAAGACCACAAAGACAAGCCTGCAATGCCCAAAACATTTTCTGTGAATATGCTTATAAAAATCAACTTTTCAGCTTCTACTAAAGGTAATAGCATTATAATACCTACTGTAATACCTGCAGATGGAGAAAATCAAAGAAAAAAATCCCTCACCTATATTAGCCTTGAGACACAAAAGAGAAAGTTAATACTCATTTTTTTCCAGTATGGACAAGGCAGATATGACTATAATTTAATTGATCTTTATTGAACCCAATTTCAACATTTAATAATCTTCAGGAAAAAATGGATGGCACAATTGGAAAATGTATTGAAAACGATTAAAAAAGAAATACACACATATAAACAATTTTATATGTATAGATACATATCTCTATATAACCTTAGAATAAAGATTAATACTTCAAATAATCCATACTGTCAGGCATTAGGACATTTTGTACGTCATCATTCTAAGAAAACAAGCATGTTTTTAAAGCAAATAAGGGTATATATTAAAATTAGGGGAGAGCTTCTGAGCACACAGCCAAATAGGGACCACTAACCAAACCATTTGAATTCCTATGCCTAGTGTACCTATAATTTTAAATAACAAATAAGATGTCATAGAGGTACTGGTTGGGATCATTTAGGATGTTCTAGAAGAAAGCAAATTAAAAGTTTAAGTATCAGAATCTCAGTAACGAGACAGTAAGATTCTTCTTAACACTGGTATCTCAAAAACTCTATGTTCTTCTCCAGTTCTATCGCATCGTACAGTATTTTTATGGTACCTTTC
This sequence comes from Gymnorhina tibicen, assembly GCA_013399875.1. NCBI lineage: Eukaryota > Metazoa > Chordata > Aves > Passeriformes > Artamidae > Gymnorhina > Gymnorhina tibicen. The sequence continues at coordinate 14,529 of VXAZ01003000.1, forward strand.
CTACCAACCCAAAAAATCCTTATCTACCTAATAATTTTTCAATCCAGTGCCGCACTACAGAAAACCAGGCAAAAGTGAGGCAGAAAGTACCATACAGAGGAGGTAAGAGAGGAAAGAACAACAAAAATTGAAAGTCACTTCTTTTTATAATCTATGCAGTGGTTAGTCCTCTAAACACAGGACTCTGCACCCTTGATTTCCTGGAAGTAACTCATAAATGCATCCTCTTTTAAGTTTAAGGCTTTGGATCCTACAAATACATTAAATTTCCCTTTACTCCTCAAGTCTCTCTCAACTGACCTCTATTTTTAAAGCTTTAACTATCTTTGGACAGGATATATGTATTCCTTTCCAAAAACAGTTACAAAGGTTGGATGCCACTGAGGCATAAATAAGGTCAATTATTACTGTAACATTAAAAGACAACTGGTTGCTAGACACAAAATCTTAGCAGCCTGAAAAAAAAAAAAAAAAAAAAGGTTTAAAAAACCCCGATTTTTTTTTTTGGGGTTCCCAAAAGCTACCCCAAAACCCAAAAAATTAAAAAAAAAAAAAAAAAAAGCATGTTAAGTTTACCTTAATTTGAAAGAAAAGTATGTCCATAAAATGGAAATCCAAATGCAATGCAATGATGAGTTCAGACAAAAAGTAACCAAATCACCTGCAGGATGACATGTTCTCATCAGATCTTCCTAGAGATGGATATGATTTTCTATTTTGTTTCATTTACAGTCTCTCAATCAAGAGAATCTTGTGCATTATCATTCTCTATATTTCTAAAAAAGTTGCCTACCCTAATATCTTAGAAAATTCATCTCCCTCAAACCTTCTACTCTTAAAACATATATACAGATTTAGGATTCTGGGAAAAGTCATGGAATATGGAAGTGAATTTTTTTAATACTCCATTTAGATTCAATGATCAGTAACAATAAAAAGGTCCAAACTGTAGGATTTGCCATTTCATAGAAGAACACAGTCACAATCAACTTATTTTTTTCTTATTAGCATCCAGAATACATTTTTCTTCTCTCCACTTGATATCAAATACACACTCTTAATCCCAATGTCATTACCAAAGAAAAAAACACATTTGGACAGACCAGTTAAATAATGCTATACACACTAAAAATCAAGTCCCCAGTGCTAAGCACTGCTGTTAAAATACTTTATTTTAATGATCCTTCTACTAAGAACCACCTAGGGGTTTTTTTTATTGCTCTCTTCACTTGAAGGTTTCTGTCAACTGTCAATTACTAAGTCATGAATGATACATTAAATAACTAAACACTAGTGCCAACAGAAATCCCTGAGGGACACCACTCATCATTGCTGTACATCGGGACTTCATCTGGACTCTGAGCTGTTGACCACAACCCTCTGAATGTGACCATTCAGCCACTTTCTTGTCTATCGAACAGTCCACCCATCACTAAGAGAGATTCAATTTAGAGAGAAGGATGTTGTGGGGCACCCTGTCCAAGGCTTACAGAAGTCCAGATAAATGACATCTGTAGCCCTTCCCTTGTCCCCTGATGTAGTCACTCCATCAGAGAAGGCCACTGGATTGGTCAGGCAGGACTTGCCCTTGGTGAAGCTGTGCTGGCTGTCCCAAATCACCTCCCTGTCCTTCATGTGCCTTAGGATAGCTTCTAAAAGGATTTGTTCCATGATCTTCCCAGGAACCGAGATGAGATTGACAGGTCAGTAGTTGCCACAGTCCTCCTTTCCACCATTTTAAAAGATAGGTACAATGTTTCCCCCTTCCAGTCTTCCCCCTTCCAGGACTTCACCTGATTGCCACATTAAAACATTACAGTATCATGTATTTCCTTTTATTGTGATCATAGACATATCTATTTGACTATTTTTGAACTAAGATTTTGACCTAAAACCAGTACTGTTACACTTTTTACCCTGAACTTTAAACTTTTACAATGGCCTGCAATAAAATGTGTGTTAAATGCTTTAAAGCCCATGCTTTATTACCGTCATCATTCAAAGGCAGGGACTGTGTGTGGAGTGTGTGGGAGGAGGGGGGAAGTCTGACATTGGAATTCTTCACGATAAGTACCTTTAGCATTCTAATCTGAGCTTCTGCATCATCTTTTCCTTGTTTAAGGAGTTTCATGAGTTCTTGAACCTTTTGTTCATGTTTGATTTTCACATTTTGTAACTCTGATCTAAGATCTGCCAACTCCTGTTGGTGAATTTCTCTTTCCATCTTCAGCTGCCTGTTAGCTGAAGTCATCTCTTCATGACTGGATTCCTGCTGTTTCTGGAGGTCTGAGAGGCTCTTAAGTAATTCCTTTTTGGCTTTCTCCTCTTCTGCTATTCTGTTTGTTAGTTCCACACGTACAGCGCTTAAATTTTTTACATCTGCTTGCATTTCTAGGAGTCGTTCTTGGTCTTTTTTATGGAACAAGTTAATAGTTGCAAGTTCTGTCTTCAAGTGTTCCTTCTCAGCTTGCATTTGATTTTGTAGAAAGACTTGCTTTTTCAACTCATTCTCCAATTTTTTTACAGTATCTTGAACTTCTTCGATCTCTTTTTCAAGAGATCCCTGGTGTGACTCCATTTCATTCAGTTTTACCTCTTTACAGTGGAGGAGTTCTTCCTGCTGGGCTCTCTTTGTAAGCACATCATTCAGCTCTTTTCGCAGGTTTTCTATTTGGTTTATAGCTGAGAGAAGCTGACTTTTGAGATCATCTTTTTCTTTGAGGGCCTAGGAAAGAAGAAAAAAATCCATTGTGATCTGAAGTAATTAAAGGTAATTGTTGGAAGGATGTCCTTAGACATTAGGAATATCTATGGAACAATTAACATATGTATGTGAAAATACAAAATTTTTATTCGCTATGAACTCAGTTTAAATACTCAGTGTTTCTTTAAATCTACACACAGATCATGTGCAATCTCAAACTTGGACTTGTCAAATTATCTAGCCTTCTAAGTAGGGATAGTTTTGGTTAATTCTCTGCTTCTCACACTCTCTCTTTGCAGACTGAGAAGTGTTTCTCAGGGAGGACTATTGGACACATACATCTTACCTACAGTCCATTCCATATGCTGACTTATTTTGCTTATTTTCTAAAATAATACATATGAAATATACCAACTTGAACTTATTTTTGAAATTAGCCCCAGTAGATAAATCAATAGCAGTTAAAAGCTTGGTTCACATATGCATCAAAGCCAAGAAATAACAACATCATCTCCCAAATAAAAAATCAGTCAAATATAATAAAAGTTCCACTGTTTTCCTAAGGATCTTAAGGGTTGGGGTGTTTTTTCCAACATTGATATAATTCATGTTAAAAATACCACAGAATCACAAAATGTGTAAGCTTGAAAGGACCACAGTGGGTCATCTAGCCCAACCTCCCCGGTCAAGCAGACTTATCCTAGAGCACAGGCACAGGATTGCATCCAGACAGTTCTTGAATATCTCCAGTGAGGGAGACCATGCAACCTGTTTGAGCAATCTGTTCAGATATATCAGATTCTTTAAACTGACTTAATAAATTTGATACTAAATTTTACTGAGCATTTTCACCAGTTCCACAAGGAATGCACATTTGTTATGGATATAGCAAAATTATTTGAAATAATCCAGAACAAAAAGGCAATTAGGGTTAAAAGTGTGCAGTTAAAAATAAAACTATTTACAATTACCTGAAGAATAAGGAATGCAAAGCAAAATAAAAAAATAATAAAATGAGGGCATGGACTGATGATCACCATGGGTTTTTTCAGAAAAAAACCCCACCAAACAAAAAAGACCTTCCTAAACCTATCTTGTAATTCTACTTGAAGGATTTAGCTAAAAAACCCCAAAACCCAAAAAAACACCAAAAACAAAACTCCAGTAAAATTTCAAACTAAAACACATAAATTACTTGCTTTGAGTATGTTTTCTACATTACATACTTAAAAGAAAATACATCTCAAAAGACACAAGATGTTAGAAACTCCACTGTCAAACAATATTAAGGACAACCACCTGGGCAAAACTTTAACCAAATTATCCCAGTAACTCCAAAAGAATGAAACCTAAACAATCTTTCTATAGCCCATCCGTTGTCTGCAAATATTTCAAAAATCTCAAAATTGCAAGCTATTATTGTAATCCAATTTTGAAAGTTTTCTATCAACTCTTTGAAGTCCTCTAACAGAAATCAAAGACAACAGACTGCCATTTCTTCCTTTTCTTTATTATTTTTACAGAATTTTGTCTCAGATGTTAATTGTCTACATATTTCAAAGCTAGTTAAATTATGGTCATCTAGTTACCTCAAGTTTATACTAAATACTGCATCTAGATTGATTATATCCCTATATGTAAACTGTTTCCAACTTTATACTGAGAACATGAAATATCGTTTGTACTTTTTTCTCCTTCACAATGACACACAGTTTATTTGATCTTGCATATCTCCAAATAAAGAAACTTTCTTCAACAATGACAGTTACCTCAAACTTGTTGGCAGGATGGTGACAACTTTAAAAGTAAGAACAAATACTGGCAGTATTTCTTAAATGCAGCTTAAGCCAAAGTTTAAGCACTGCATTTAGCATGTGAATATATTTGTCACATAAAAAGTGGTAAAATCCATGTCAAGGAGTCTTATGTAACAAAGAAAATTTCAATGTGGACAGTGCTATCAAGTGCCTCTACAAAGACCAGTCTATGTGTTTACATGAACAGTGGCTTCAGAACCTTTTTGAGATCTACTGCTTCTTATTCACAACTTGGTTCTACTTTTTGCTTCTTATTTGTTCATTTGATAGACAAATACGATTTCGAGATGGCTCAGGTTTTCTTCCTTTCCTTACAACCTCCATTTTCTTAAATGCCAACTTCTTAAATGTTTGAGCATCTTACTTCCCCAGACAAGTGCTAGGGCTAACCAATACAAGATTACTATATAATGAATTGTTGCAGCATGGGTAGAGGAAACAATAATAAAAAGTAAGGAATATGATAGGCAATTCAGGAGAGAAAAAGCAACCCCAGGAACCACAGTTTAGATTTGCTAGTGTTTATTAATTTCAACTCAGTAATAGCCCGATTGTGACTTCCCCTGTGCTTTGACCGTGCTTGTATTCATGTACCAATCTCAGAACAGATTATTCGATCAGAAACAACACAGGATTAATAGACATCCCATACTGCATCCCATATAGCTCTTGAAAACCTCAATCTTTGAGCAAGACAAAGCAGAGGATGGAGCCATCTCAAGCCCATCAAATTTAGTAACCTAAACCGGATGAATGCCATGAGAAAATACATGAAAATAGAGTATAACACTATAAAACGAAAGCCGTACAATATGATAGACTACACCAGCAGAGCACGTAAGTTGAGATAAAAGCTCACACCATAGAGTCTAGCACTATATTAGCCACTATAGGAATAAGCAACTTTTGACCCAGCACTGGAAAATACAGACCCACGGAATCACTGCCTACAGAATGACTGTTTCTACCATTATTCCAATACAGGATGATAAGCATTAGCATTAATGTGAGGGCTTGTCTTTAGAACAGTGTCAGCAGCTGAACAAATAAAGGAATTCTTCTAAGTAAAAAACCAAAAAACCCATGTTTTTTCCTGAGAAAATTTAGAGGAGGGAAAAGAGAGAAATAAGTGGTCTGCCATACTGAAGAAAGACAAAGGAAAAACCCAGAAATGTTACACAATCAATTTTCAAATTGATTTTTCAAAGAAAAAGTTCTGAAAATTATACAGAAGAGGTCCAGAACTTAAGGCAGAAAGCAGTTTAAGTCACAGTTTGCATAAATAAACTCCTTCTCTTCATTTCTAAAACAAAGGGTACCAAAAACAACCAACCAATCTTACCTGACTATTCTTGTCCATCAGTTCACTGATAGTTTGATTTTGTTTTTCTATCTCACGATCCAGTTTCTTACACTTCAGTTTCCATTGGCGGATGGTTTCCTGTGCTCTCACCTTCAAATCTTCTCTTTTTTTCTCAATCTCCAGCCTGAGTGCTTCTGAGTGCTTGAATTCAGTGAGATACCGTTCTGCTTCCTTGGTACTCTCTTCAACCTGTTGAGCTAACTCAGCAGACTGGAGTTCAGTTTGTCTACGTCCATTCTCACAAGCCTTGTAGCAATTCTGTATCTCCTTTAGCTGGTCCAGCATTTTTTCCTGCTGCTTCTCCCTGTTTTCCAGGTCAGATGTTAACACCTGGAATCATCACAGCAAAATATGAACATTTTCTAAAGATATGCAATATGAAACTTTATCAAACAACACATAGCAACATTAAATCACATTTCTATCTAAAATACGAACAGCACTAAAGACCTGCTTGACTATCAAGAAAAGCCCTATTAGCCCAGAGAATCTCTCCCTCTGCAATGGTAAAGGATTTCAACACAAGACATAAAATACATACTACTCAGTTCTTTCTGCATTTGTTGCTCTTCTGGTTGTTCTTGTTATTTTTCTGTATTATAAGTTTGAGATCACTCATTTGCCATATATTACACACTATACAAATAAGAAATAAACCAAACAGTAAAATATAAGGGGATTAATGTAAACAGATGAGAGGAAAATGAGAACTGGAAAGCAAATAACAGCATTCACCACAACAACAGTAATTTATAGTATATGAGGTAGTTGTTACCCAGTTTTATGCTGGTTGCATTTATGAAAACAATGTGCTAAATAAAGGTGCATTTGCTAGCACTGAATACAAAGAGAATACAGCAGCTTGGTAAATGTTTCTAAAAAAAAGTGCAAAGATGTTTGAAAATGTAGCAGGCATATATAAGCCTTTCAATAATGAGTTAAATTGAAAACACACCCTCTAAAATTAAAAAGTGCTGCATTTTTCAAATTATATTTCTCTGAATAGTCTCATAAGCAACTCAGGAAAAATAGTGTCCATACACCTTCTGGAAGGACATGCTCAGAAATCACTTTTTGAAAATACACTAGCAAAATCGTATTTTACTAACATCTTCACGCAGAAGTTCACATTAGTATTCTGCATTTTGGGCCTATTTAGACTGCTCTCATACCATTCAGTCTTTCCATTAATGAAAGACGAATCTGATGGATCTGATCTATAGCCAGTCAAACATATTATCAAGCCTCAGGAGACTGAAATACTTAAGAGGATTAGATTTCAGAATGACTGAATAAAATTGTGGATATGGTCTGAAATAAACAGACTGCAATTCAGAATGGAAGACGGAAAAATATTTTACCTATGAAAGAATACACAATTTTACAGACGGGTATAGAATGACTATTTAGACAAAGATCCTTCCACAAGGTTGGGGGAAGGAGGGAGACTTGGGTTTGTTGATAAGGGCTCTCTTCTTGTCAGTTTGTTAGTATGGATGTTTTTCCCCTTTCTGAACCAGGCCAACACCTCCTGGGAGGCAGTATATTGTACCAATCTCTTCAGGATAGTATTTGCTGTGCTGAAAAGATATTCAAAACAAGCTCACAAGCTACAACTAGCAAAATTTTAATCAAAACAAGCTTAATTTCCAATGAAAACAGATTATAATACTTCCTTAAAGACAACAATTTAAATTGAGTATAGAAGAAGTTTAAAATAGCTTCATAAAATACAACCAGATATTACATTTACCATTCCACAGATTTTCTAAAATGCGTCATCATTTCTTCAGTCATGTGATTACACATGCTATTATCACTTCCCATTTCATGTCTTTCTGGAGACACCCTAGAGGATGTCAGACTAAATTGATGTAGTACTCAGCTCTGCATCATTAAAAAATAGTTATTTATATATAATTTCCCCAAAGTACACACTTCATTAACAGAACTACAGCCTACACAAACTTTTTAATGAAATATGAGTCTAAGCTTAAACACAGACAACAATGTTCAATTAACTGTAAACGTTCATCTTACCGTGTAGAAGTAAATCAACCTGCAATTTATTGATTTACAGTATAATAAAAAAGAGGAACATTTGTTTTAGATATTTACCTTGAAGCACAACTAATTTATCAACAAGAACTATTTGCATGAGGAGGAAAATTGGATTTTGACATGGATGAACCAATATAAATGTGACTTTTAATGTTTTATTTTTATAATATGTGTAAATAAGATAAATCTTAGCAAAGAGTTTGCACTTTGCTTAGGAAAGTTAAGCCAGCACAGACCCAACAGTTGAAATCAGGTGGAAAACAGCATCATAGCAAGTCAACATTTCACGCAGCCAACCCTGTCAAGCAAGAGGATAAAGTATCTCCACACTCTGTTTCTATATTATAACAGGAGTCCGAAATGTACTGATCTGTACTTTCAAATTCCAAGTTGATATATGATAAACGTGTATCTCTGTGTTAACATGGATGCAGCTGTCAAAATTCTGTCTGATCTGTAAGGGCTTGCACTACCGGCATTTAAAACACTAAGAAAGAAACTTTTAAGGCATTGTCTGTCACAAGAAAGTAAAAAAGCTGTTACAAAATTGTGTTTCTCATCTATACACAGAGAGATAGGTTTCCCAAAAAGCAGAAAGCCTTTTTTCCAGGTATGGCCTATACATACATTCACATGAGGGGAACAGAAGGGGAAGAGACATAGACAAGCACAACTTGCCAGAGACTTTTTTGCTTCAAATCTCACAGAGTTTAAGTGCCTACATAAAACAAAGATTATGGTCATGCCTTTTGGTTCCTTGGAAAACCTCAACACACAATCCCAATTTCTAGGCACACTGGGAAAAAAAAAGGAGGATGACCGACTGTTTACCACGTTCAAAGTAACATTTCTAACAGAACAGTTATAGACGTGATCGCTTCACTGTTTGTCTTTACCTGCCTGCATACACCAACCTCGTGGCTGATTTGAAGCACCCTTTTACAACAGTGAACATCTAGAGGTCAGCAGAACCACCTTACAGCACATTGTTTTCATTTAATGATTGGAAATAACAAGGTCAGTAGAGTTAAATAGGATATCCCTTTCAGACACTACTCGGAAAATGACTGATTACTAGTTTTTGTGGAACTGTACTACCAACAGATAGTAAATAGTCAATACAAAACATAAAGCTCAATTAAGCATACTATGTATTTTAATGTCTAATTTTCATTTAATGAGAATTCATTTTGTTTTGATAGCAAGATATAAGAAAATTACTGTTGTCATTGGGACAGCACCATACTTGGCAGTGGTGTGCTGTCAAAGTATGACTTGCGGTTTCATTTCATAATGATGATCTTATAAATTTCAGCTTTTAATTTCTTTCTAAATAATCTTTACAACTGAAAAAACCCTGTAATGTTAATGCATAGTATCACATTTTTCAATTCTAGTTTATTTTCCAAACCCCATTAGATTTAGTACGTAAAATTTTAATAAAGCAAATGCCATGTGCCTATCAGATTTAAGTTTGTCAAGGCCATCAAACTTGAAAGCTGCCATTTTCTCTTAAAGTAACAAAGTATCTTGCATAAAATGTTTATATCTGCATACTACTATGGATGCACAGATGGTCAGTCTTGAATATTAGAATAATAACACCTGGCATAAGTAGGTACCCCTATTTCTGCATCATGTTTTGTATCATTTGTATACAGACATCTGTCAGAGTCTCAGTTCTCAGTTTCCCTTCAACCTTTTAGTCCTCATTTTCCTTTCAGGTACAGACACTCAGTTGCAAAGTAAATTAAATATGCAAGCAGACAATACATCACAAAATGTTATCATTAATGTAAGGCACATAGCTTGACTGCTTCCTTTGCAAAGCTGTTTGCAAGCACATCCCGTTGCAGCTGTGGCCAAAGCAGTACTGAATAAATATTAAGCACGGGCTGAAACTCAAGAGAGGGACTAGGTCAGAGACTGTGAGGAACCCATTCTGACATTATAATCAAATGTCGCACCCAGGGTTTTCATGATTTTTTCTTTTGCTAGTGGGTTTGGGAGGTCACATTAAGGATGAAATATGGTGTTACCTGTCAGAAAGGAGTTGTGCTTCATTATGGTGACATATCAGGGAGAAGATAAAGCACACAGGACTAAAAGAAAAATAAATTTAAAGCCCAACACAACAAAATTAAGTTCGCTCTCAGCCTCCAGAGCTGTGGGATTTGAAGGAACTGGTCAAAGAGAAACATCAGTCCTTACCACAGACTATACCTTGACCCAGCTCCCAGGCCTGTTTAGATTTACAATGCTCAGAGCTGTGTTAGTGCTAAAGAGGTTGTTGGAATTACCAAAGATTTCAGTACCCATCTTTGTATTGAAAACATGTTTAAACTTAGTGCTTAAAGTTGTGAGCAGGCACATGCTCAATGGAATGAGTCTGAAGATATCCTCTTCAGTTCTGTATTACTGAAGTCTGGACAAGGAGCTCAATGTCACAGCCATGCCTGTGCATGTACTGACAGGGGTTCCATCCCATACAGCTGTGACCTAAGCCTTGTAGGCTGCCCTCTCACACCACAATAGGAGAATCTGGCAGTGATGCTTTCTTTAGACCTTACAGAATATACCCTAATTTTCACATTCCTATCTTGGAATTACCCTTCTAGGCAATTATAAACATAAATATTTTAAGGATTTCTATGAGACAAGAATACAGGAATGTAGGGTATTTGGGAGTTGGTTTTTGGAGTTTTTTGTTTGTTTTAATATTAATCAAATTTTCTCTTTTTTTATTTGTTACTGTAGTTAAGGGTGAGATAATCTAGGAGAAAGGACAAGCCCTGTCAGGAGGTTGCACTCATTAAAAAAGACAAAATTTACATTCCTTGGACACTTGAGTTTATTTTCCAAGCAGAAAATTAATAACCACCTGTGATTCCAAAAAAAAATTCTATACAGATGACAAATGCTGCCTTTATAGATTAAAGATTTCAGATTTCAAGGAGCATCCATTATCTTTCTTCTGTGGCTCAAGGTCAGTCACACAGAGAACTCAGTGAGGATCTCTGGATGCAACAGAAGTATAACAATATTTTGTGACATACATTACAACATTATGGAGGTTCTCCTGACAGAAGCAACCCAGGATATTCAGAACAGTTTGTTGGTAAAATATGTTATGTATATATACAGCAATTGTTAAGCTTATTTTGCATTGCAATTAGTACAGAAAAAACTGATTGCAGTACATTGTCTCTCCTCAGTTTTTACACAAGACAAGTCTGGGTCTCACTTTTTCTAACCCGATTTGTTTTATTGCTGCATTTTCACAATTCCACTGCTGACAGAATCAAGGGGAAGGTATTAGAATAAACATCTCAACTCATTCACCACCAACATAATATCAAATACTCTCCTCCTGGCTTTAATATCTGAAGGTTTTTACAAAAGGTTAATACTTTTGTAGAACAATTGAAAACTGTCATTAACATTAGCTACTAAATCCTGGAGTACAGCATATCAATGCTCCAGAGATTTGAGGGTAAGTATTATTTTCAAAACTGATTACAAAATTTGTATCAGCCCTCAGACTGTAACACCACCACAGACATGTCAACTGAGAGGCTCTGGCGAGGGAAAACATACAACAGGAGTGATTAACAAACTCAAAAACAGAGGCAACATTTGCCCCAAATAAAACAGTTGTACATCTAGTTTTCTCTTGATCCAATATCCCAGTATGTAATCTAGCTTTCAACTTTCATAAGAAAATGGAGGCAGAGAAAGGGGCCAACATTTTCCAGTTATAGCCTACTTATTTATCTGAAGTGTAAACTATTCACTACAGGCACTAAACCTGTGACTCTACCACCATTCTAGAAACTCCTGCAGTTTGGACTTCTAGTCCCTAGGTTTGACTGCACATATCATACTTTTGCCCTGCATTTTTGATACCTAATTTAAAAATAAAACCATTACAAACTGCAAAACAAAATTCATTCTAGGACAAGAAATTTCTTCTAGGAAAAGAAAACACAATACATAGTCTATTCAGTATTCATAGCAACATTCCTTAAAACTCGTGTGAATATATAAAATGCAAGTGAGGACCAATCATTTGCTAGAACTTACACAACTAATGCCTTATATCACTGTTAATGTGCAAACATTCTATACTGATAAGAATACAGAAAGTCACATTTCACCGCACCACACTAATTATATTAATCACCTGAAGTGGATCTCTAAGTATTTTTCTCCCTCCTCTCTTTCCTGCCCTGTATCTCAGCAATGCAGTCACCAGACTGTAACGCTATGTAATCATACTACTGTCACTGATAATGTTTATATCAATTAATCATTGTGCCTAGTTATTCTCTTATTAATTTTTCCAAAATTCAGACCTCAGATATTTTGTTCATCACTATCTGATCTGCATCTTTTGCCAGTCTGAATGCATCTAAACACTAAGAACCATTAACCCAAAAGATTTAGATTTTTTATGCAAGCATAAATTCTGTGAATTGAAAAATCAAAACCAGATACATTCAACCAGTCAAAAAGTACACTGATTCAGTAAAACGTATGTTGCACAAAATCAGTTTCTTGAAGTGATGTCTCCTCTGTAGTTTTCCAAAGCTTGGTACTCTTTCCGACAGATAATGTCATATGTAAACACAAGATACACCAAAACTACCTTTTTTTTCATCTCAGGTTGATATGTGATTTTAGAGAGAAAGTGTATCAAAGCAAACAGTATCTGTACATTCTAAACCCATGTGTAGCATTATTTCAGTATTTGAACACTGACATGGCAATACAGACTGGTCTGCAAAGGCACTGATTTCTCCTATTTTGTAA
>VXAZ01003002.1:0-13574 GCA_013399875.1 Gymnorhina tibicen
ACTTATTAAACTAAGTCCTAACTTTACTTAGATTCTGGTATGATGTTGCTGCTAATGATGATGAAATTGCCACTTGGGTTCATGTATTAAATTCTACACTAATAACAGCATTTATTATATTGAAGTAAATTCTTAGCTGCTCTCTTCCTACTTTGTTAGGAGTGCATATTGCTAAACTTAGTCAGGAATGGAATTTCTGTGCCTGTTTCAGCAGTTTGTATTTTCAGTTCCCTGTTGGACTTCAAACGTATACTTTAAGCACATATTTCTCTAACCTAAGTCTTAGCATAATCTCTTTTCATTTGCTCCTTTTCAAATAGATTATTTTTATGAATTTTTTTTTTCCTGAGAACATACATTCATAACATGTCACTCAGGAAAGCTATACCAATTGGCATTTTAAAATTGTATAGCAGACTCTTGGATTTCAAATCCTATTGAATATACCTGTTTGTCCAAATACTGAAGGTTAGTAGGAAGTCATAGAACCTATTAAACTTGAAATTTTAGAAAACCTGCTGTTCCAATAAACTGTGAATTTCTGTAAAGAAAATTCTTTTTGTGTTGTATCTTAGTAACAAAGAAAGCAGAAGCCTGCATTGGAAGCAGTACATGATTTTATTTGTAAAGTAATAATTAAGTTTTCTCCTTTTGCAAGTTTTATCAGGATTGGATTGTCATGCTAATTATGTGCAGAGTAGTGTCTGCTTGTCACTGTATGATGTAAAGGACAAAAATGTCTAGCATTTTTTGTACTTCAGAATTAACTAGTGTGAACTTTAGTTTTGAGTATATTGACGTTTTCTTTTGCCTTTCTTACAACATTATCTTCACATGGATTGCTTTTGACTTCCAGCTGTAAATGCAGTATCTCTGGGAAAGCATGGAGTAGTAGAACTACTGTTTAAGATCATTGGCCCTTTTAGTAAAAAGAACACTAGCCTTATGAAGTAAGTAAGGTTTCTTTAATATACTATATGGTAAAACCTTGTATATTTTTTCAATACTTACTTGTAAATGAAAAATAGTATTGGAGAAATCAAATGCAATTAATATTTGAAGGTTAAAGTGAAGGGAAATGGGAAGGAGAACTGCAGATATGACAGATTGTAATTTTCCCCAGTAGAGTAACACAAAATACTTAAATGTCTAGTTGCAGTACTGGTAAAATAATACACTTTTTTGTTTTGTCTCTAATATTCCTGCATGGAAGCTGTACAGTGGTTAACCCCAAATCATAACAAACAGGTCAAGACAATCTCATCATTTTTCAGTTTGTTTCTACGGTACCAGCCTGACAGAGTTAAAGAGCATTTGGACAATGCTCTCAGGCACATGGTGTGACTCTTGGGGATGGTGCTGTGCAGGGCTAGGAGTTGGACTCGATGATCCTTGTGTGTCCCTTCCAATTCAGCTTATTCTGTGATCTGCTTTGTGCTTTTAGTGTGACACTGTCCCTTTTATTTGGTAATAAAATTTTCTTTTCTGTTCAAAGTAAACAGACAACCAGAGCAAGATCATAAAACAGAATAGGAAGCCCCAGCAATATCTGTCTAGTGTTGTGTTAAGAAAATTAAAATTCACCATGTAGCTGAAAGTGGTGACTTTAGATTCCCACTCTGGTGGTGGTTGGTAGATTTTGGGGTTTTTTGTTTGGTTGGGTTTTTTTATTAGAGTTGGGTTTTTGGGGTGAATTTAGGGTAAAAAAATAGCTAAGTGGATGTAATTGAAGATAATCTGTTCTTTATATACTCCACCTTTTTGAAGTACATGCCTGTCGAAAACTACATTTTTTCATCTGGTTAGCAAAGTAATCATCTCATATTGTGCCTATTCTAACTTCATTACAAAAGAAATAGTGTTATGTGATCAAAATCTGGTGTTTGTGGTCACAGCAGTAGTGTTCAAAACACGTGTCCTGCTCCTTTAAGGCCCAGATAAAATTCCACGTATGAAAGTACTATTCTATGATGTGACCAATCATGATATCCTTGTTTATGGTCTAAGATCAGATGCATCAAGTCGATCTTCAGAAAGCGGGGAAAAATAAGTATATATGTTTTGTAGTTGCACAGTTGAATTAAGAGAAGATCTTTGGGTACAAGAAAAATCTCATGCTTATCGTCTTGTGTTGTAGTAGAGATTGATGGGCATTGCTTCTCAGTGTATTCATATACTGCCATTATTGACCCACAGTTTTCTAAAATAATGTCCCTTACTTTGTGGAAGTACTTGTTCTGCTCATAACAAAGACATGAATTTCGGAATATCACAACCAGTGAGTGTTGGTCATAAACATTACATTATCACAGTGTTTTTGCAAAAGCTGGAAGTTTGTATAGCTGTTGCACTGATATTTTTAAGTTTTGTCATCAGACTTCAGATATAGTAGAGATACATGATCTTCTAGTAAAGTAAAATATGCAAGTGAAGTCTGTGCTACAGTGCATCCAGGAAAACATGAGGTTAGACTCTTTGTAAATCTGTTAGCAGTAAATATCTTGTACAGTTTTACAGTGTTGTAGATAAAGCTTACTGGTTGGTTGCTGTTTTGACTTTTCTTGTTATGTTGACAGGGTTGCTTTAGACACACTTGCTGCATTGCTAAAATCAAGTAAGTGTTTGACTACAAGAAACTGTCTACTTGAGCTATATATGGGTGTGTGTATATATATTGACAGAGTAAAACTAAACATTAAGTCAGTGGCCAGAACAAAAACAAGGCTAGGAAACCTAGAAGTAAGTTTCATCTGCAGTCTCTGGTGCTTTATTTATGTTGTATATACATGTATATTTAATAATTGGTTACTGTTTCATCAGTTATGCAGCGGAAAGGCTGCACTGCCTCTGCAGAACTGATCTGGATCCAAGGTGGAGAACTACCTTTTTACATTCACTCACCTCAGCCCTTCAGTAATGGATGTCTATAGCGTAACTCCTGTGCCTCTTTTTTACACATACATCTGAAAATATCTGTTGGATGGCTAGGGAAAATACAGTACCTTCAGTACCTGAGTAATTAGGCCTTGGGTCCTAATAACAAGTCTGTCAATGATGCTCATGAAGTGGAATTAAGGGTAACAAAAACAGTGGTGTGTTTCCAGACGTGGACTGCCTCAGCCAGCAGCAATTGATCCTCACAAATGTCATCTTTGCAGATTTTGAACCAGCATTGTAACTAGCAAGGAATTAAAAACTTATTTTCTCCAAATAGTTGTGTCAAAGCGACAGCATTCCTAGTAGTTTTAGTGGCATTGGATAAGAATTGAGGTGTGACTGGTTTTGCAGAAAACCGTTTCACGCAAATGGTGGGAAATTTCTGTACTGACTACTACAGGGTGCTGAGTTTATTCATGCTTATTCAGTGTGATACCTTGGTCTTACAGGTTTGTGTATTTATGAATTTTGCAATTTCCCCTTGGGTAGTTTAGGGAAAGAATTATTTCCAAATCGTTGTCAGTATTTTCTTCTGTAAATTAGCAGTTAAACTTTAATATTGGGGAGGAAAACAAAGTGTTCAAAAGGTGTATCTTTAAAACAGGAGGTCTTGTGCATTTATTTAGGGAGATCTTCTCCTTAGTGGTTTTGACTTGTAACTTCATACACTATATAAGCAAATATTTTCATAATGACATTATTATATATTCCAGTTGTCATACTGATTACCCAGTATTTGGGGCAGAGGTATTTTCAGCTTATGAAATTTGAGTGATAGTTGTAAAACTGTATGGATTGCAAGTGAAAAGAAGTTTGTTTCAAATCTTGTATCTACACAGTGTGTGTGGATAGTGATAGAAAGACTGTAGAAACATTTTTGGTTTTTAATTTACTGGATGACAGCATCTTACAATTTTCCTGTAAGTGTAATGCATGCTGTTCTTGTAGTAAGCCATGAAAATTACACAAAATGTTCCAAGAATGAAATTTAGACTACTGGTCTCAGTTATCCAGGTAACAGAAAGTTATCTTTCTGTTTAGGTTGATGTAAAACTCTGCTAAGGGTGGCTAAAATACTACTCAAACTGAAACAATTCAGTTACTTGGATAAAAAGAATAATTTAAACATTGGAAGTAATATTTGAAAGTAATATCGAAGTCACTGGGCAATTTTAATTTTCTTTCCCAACTTTTTTTTGCAAAGAAACAAATGCCAGGAGAGCAGTAGACAGAGGATATGTGCAGGTGCTTTTAACGATTTATGTTGATTGGCATGGTCACGATAGTCGACACAGATACATGCTGATACGCAAAGGAGTGTTACAGTGCATTAAAAGTGTTACAAACATCAAACTGGGAAGAAAAGCATTTATTGATGCCAATGGGATGAAAATTCTTTACAACACTTCACAGGTAAGTTTATCCTGGTTGATTTTTTCATGTTGTTTTTACCTCTTTGGCTATGACTTAAGGTTTGTCATACTTCTTTTATGACATTCATGGTCATTCCTGTTTATAGGAGTAAGGATTATATTCTGTACCAGACTGAAACAATGAAAGAGTACAGAATTAAGCTTGTATTTGCTGTTATTTTGCTGTGGCTGTCTCTGGGAGGGGCGGTTAGACTTAGTTTTAAAAAAGAGGGGGCGCAAATGCCTTTTCATTTTGAGGTTTGGATTTTTGAAAAAGGTGAATTTGAGTTGGTAGAAGTTTTTCTGTCCTTCAAAGAATACGTGAACCAATTTTTTTGTAAATAGTATATAAATGTAGTTTGACTTCTAGTTTGAGAAATACTTTTCTTTACTTTCCTGTTAACAGGACTGCCTTGCAGTAAGAACTCTTGATCCTCTCGTCAATACATCCAGCCTAATAATGAGAAAATGTTTTCCCAAAAATCGTCTTCCTTTACCAACCATTAAAAGTGCTTTCCATTTCCAACTCCCAGTTATTCCTGCCAGTGGTCCTGTGGCTCAGCTGTACAATTTGCCTCCTGATGGTACAGTGATTTTGTAGTACTTTGTCTTTGAGTATGTCTGATGTTGCTTTATGGAAGGTAGAATCAATTGCACTTATTTGTGTTCTCTGCTAAAAGGACTCTGACACTCTTCTCACCAAGTGAAGGGTCTGTGACTGTTGGTGTGGAGCACCAATTTCTAATGTTAAGTTTAAAGTGATAGAAATTTTGTCCAGACCCATGCGGTTATAAAATAAAAGAGAAAACAAGGACTAAAAGGTGTCGTTCACCGAACTCTGAAGTGTAAAGAATGGGCTGCGTACAAACTGAAATGGTCTCTCCTTTCAACTCATGTAACATATACATTCTCCTGCGTGAAATGTGTTGTAGTGTACATTCTGTCTTACAGGAGCATGTATTCTTTCCTTTCCTTCTGTTACTCTGATAGTCAGGATGTGGTGAATTTAGATTAGTGTGTGCCATTTGAAGCACTGGCTTTTTTATATTATTGTGGTTATTCCTTCAGTTGCATGATAAGAGAGTAGAGGTGCTTTCTTGGACTGTTGCAGTCTCTTAGGAAACACTGTACTGCAAAGCATTTGTATGGTTCTTTGTAAGAAATCAATTCATCCCATTGTGAACACCTTTCATTATTTTCAGGTAATTAGTACATATTCAGGTACAGTGAAACAGCTTCAGACCTGGTAAGCAACTAATGAAGTTGCTGTCAGAAAGTTACTCTAAAATGAAGAGGCAAAGTTCTCTTATTAATACCTTTTATTCACAGTATCTCCCGAAACAAAATGTGATCATAGTCTGAAAGAAGTAAGATACCCTGTTGGGGTTCATGTGGGTCTGACTCCAGGAGTTCAAAGTTTTTTTATGTTTGGTCTTCAAAGTGGAAAATAGATTTAGAAGTGTGTTTCAAAATCCACAGAAATTAAATCTCTGCTTAATACAGTAGATTGGTACTCTATAATACCTGTTTAGAAACTTCCTAGTTTGCTGAAGTGAACTAATGATATGTTTTTTTAGTAGGTTTGTTATCTGTTTTAAAAAGAAGTGAAAAATCTAAGGAAATACAATACATAGTGCTTTAAAAGGATAAAGTTCTGTATTAAAAGATGAGTGGAATGTCGGTCAGTGGGTGGAGGTCTGGGTTTATTAAAAGTATAATCTTGTATAGTCAGTATTGTAAAAGCAGTACATGTAGTCATTCTGAGTACACAAGAAAATCAGCATAATTTATAAACCTCTGAGTGAGCCTTTTATTGACAATCAGCAAATTTCCTGCATGGAAAACACTGTGAGAAAACTTGACAAAACCCCCCAGTACTAGTTTACTAGTTGGTTTTCACATTTTTTTCAAGGAGTAAACGAAAAAGAAAATAAACCCAGAATGAAGAAAATCAAGCATGTATAATTGGGTTAAATGTATAACCTGCTTAACAAACTTTTTTGTTTTGTAGTGGATGATGTAGTAGATGAAAGTGATGATAATGATGATGCTGAAACTGAATCAGAAATTGAAACTGAAAATGATGATGACAAGGACCAACATTTTAAGGTTGGTAGAAACAAAATTAATACTCAAAAGTCAAGTATAGCAATTTTTTAATTTAAGTTGCTTGAATCATGTAAATAAATGCATTTTAAGTGTTAAAAGCAGTTTGAGGAGGCAATTTCTAAAATTAAAAAATTTCAGGGCAATTTCTAAAATTAAAAAATCTTCTGAAACATAAAGAAGGTGGGTGCTGCTTGAAAATATTAACTGCTCTTGTTCAGATTGCTTCAGGATTTTTATCAAAATCTGTTTGCTTCACACTTGAGGTATCTGGAGTGCAGACTCCTCTAGCAGTGTTTTGTTCCCAACTTGCATTTCTCTCAGCCTGCTTTTGTTACATAAGCTGTTCCATATGTAGGAACTGCGTTAACTTTTTGCAGTGTTCTGGACTGGGATCAGTGTCTCAGCAAGGTAACTGAAGTTCAGCCAGCTGTAGAGGTAGACACCATACCTCTCACTGTTGTACCACATTGGGAAGGTTTTCTCCTGTTCTCCAGCTGCCAGTTGGAACATGGATGGATATTTGGTCAGAACTGCCTTACTCTGTATTTTTATGTTACATGTATTTAGGAGTTATTTGAATTGTCTGTCCATGAACTGGAAAAACATATTTTATTCAAGGGTCTCATGAGCCCTGATGGAGGGAGTGCCTTCCGTAGAAGCAGTATTGCATTGTCACTGCAATCAGATGAAGTCTCCACATTCCAGGTTCCACTAGTGATAATATGCACAGTTTTCATGTAAAGTCTGATATCTGTGTATAATAAGTTTGGATGAAAGCAAGAAAATTGAGCTGTTTGTAATATTTCTGTTGAAATGGTGGCTTAGGCATGCTAATAATACTCAGCAGTTTAAATCTTCATGGTGAAAGCTGCAGTTTAGCTAATTTTAAGATAGGGGTATTTATCTTTCAAAGCATGCCTGTGTCTGGAGTAAGGGTGAATGTTTCAGATTAATGTTGTAGAAGTTCATTAATTTCAGATGCAAGATTAATTTGTTCTGGTGCTCTTTCAGAATGATGATATTGAGACTGATATTAATAAACTGAAACCTAGGCAGGAACTGGGAAGATCCATAGAAGAACTGAAAATGTATGAGCAATTTTTCCCAGAGCTTTCAGAAAACTTCCAGGTAAAGTATAAGATTCCCAGAACATTTCTGGCCATGTCAGGTTGACTCTGGAATATACTTTGATGTTCTTTTTTGGGTGGATAGTTCCTCTAGCCAAGAAACATGGGTCTGCAGTTCTGGACCTACATATGGGAGTACTATATCCTAGGTTATTTAGTTAGGTGTTACGGTTGCTTTGGTCTAACTGAGAAGGGGGTGCTGTGGGCAGATGTAAAGCAGAACTTTGTTTTCTGGTATCTGATTATTGCACACAGCAGAAAGTAACATAGTAAAGAAGGACATGAGATTTCTGAGAGTACTTCATTGTATTAGGCATCTCCTTAAATGCTGTGCACCTACTAAAAATAGGTGGTTAAAATATATGGGCAATTGCATTGACTTTATACTTTGTTATTAATTAACGGCTTGTGTATTGCTTTAAGGCCTTCTTGTAAGAGATGAAACTTCGTTGCTCTGATGGTTTATAACGTAGCTGTCACCTTCTAAATTACATTTGAAACAAGAAAAGAGAAATGTTTCTGATATACATGAGACTTGGGAACAGTTTACTTTTTTTATTACTAATTTTTAAAATTATTTTTTCACCTTTGTTTTTTAAGGAATTGGACTTGGTTTCCAAGGAACCAAAGCCTTTTGTACCTGATGCAAATTTGAGTGGACCTATTGTTGTTCCTACAGCCAGTGAGGAGCACTCTGCTGAAGCAAACCCGTCAACAAAAGGAGTTGCTTTGAAGGAGAGCAATCCTTTATTAACAGAGGAATACAATAGAAGGCCAGTGTTTCTGGAACTACCAAAGAAAGATAGTATGAAAGACAGTAGTTTACATCAGCAAAATGATCAAAGAAACATGCTACCATCATGCCAATGTCTAAGCCAAGAAATCGTGAAAGGCTTGGACAGAATCAGTCTCCAGAACAGTGTAAAAAATGATCTGTATTATGATACAGGGTGTGTAGTAAAGAAGGAAAGCAAAGCTAGCCTTACCACACTTGCTTATAGTAAACCCTCTGAGCATGTTTCACCCTGTGGAGGTAGCCTCTTTGAAGGATCATCTGTCCAGCTGGGCAAACTCTGCTGCACTGGAGTGGATTCAGACGAGGAGGATTCAAGATCTAGTTCATCAGGGGAACATGTCATGCTTGAAGTGTCTGATGTATCACCAGTTCATGACTGTGATCTTTATATTGAAATGATGAAGAACACAAAGTCTATTCCAGAATACTCAGAAGTGGCTTATCCAGATTATTTTGGCCATATTCCACCCCCATTTAAGGAACCTATTCTGGAAAGGCCATACGGAGTGCAGAGGTGAGTTACCATGCTCCTTTTTTTTTGTTGTTTTCATTCCTTTGAGAAACAGTGTTTAGGATGAGATTGACCTGATGATCTCCAGAGATCCCATCCAACCCTAACTGTTCTGTGATTTTGTGGTTCAGAAACCATGTTACACTGTCTACTTTGGCATCTAAAACTGTTTCCAATGAAAAGCAGTTTGAAGGTAGGTGAGTAGGCACTGATCACAGCAGAGCCATAAAGAAGAGCGCAATCTGATTCTGTAATTGCTAATTCTGGAATTCAGCTTCTAAATACAAAACTCAATTTATGTGCTCCCCTTCTGCCTTCCCACCATTTCCCATGTAAATTTTGTAGTTTGCAAAATAGCAAATCAACCTACAAAACCCATCACCAAACAAACCAAAAAAATCCACACCTGAATGCTCCTTTCAGGTCTTAGCGAAGATAGGACAGCTAATAATTCAGAGATTCTTCAGCTCTTTTCTCTGCTGTACTAAAAATCTATCTCTCAGGGAAACATAGGGGAAAAAGTTAAAAAATTAATGCAATAAAAAATTTAGAGGTAACAAATGCAGACAATGCAGTTTGTGTTACATCCTGCAGAACGACATACAACAAACACATATCAACACACCCTTTTACTTCTTCACTGAGAGATATTAGAAGATGATGAAGAGTGATGAGATTCTTAAGAATAATTTGCAGAAGTGGTATGAAGAGCTGTCTTGTATACATAGTAAGTTACTGTAAAGACGTGTGGGTACAGTAGCAGAACATGTAGTAGTAGCTATGAGACCTCGCCACTTGCCTAGTTATGAGATTGAATGCCCTCACCTTTATACTTGTAATTATAACCAACTTAATGAGTTTCTTCATATTTATATTTAGATATTAAAATGATTAAGAGATTAAGTGTCTCTAGGTGGTTGAATTTAAATCCTTCAGCTGTTTCACACAAGTCATGAAAAAGTGATCTTTGTAGTGAAATGACAAGTGCTGAAACACTAATGACATAATGAATATATTGTTCAGTGTTGAAGGAGGAGAATCTTCCCTAGCAGATTATTCATTAGATAGATTCAGCTGATTTAGAAGGGAGATAGTCTTGATTTGGGAATCACCTAAGAACTACATTGTAAGAAAATCTTGCAAATCCTTATGTATGTTTTTGTAGTAATTAATAATTCTGAATTTTCCTGAATAAAACTTGAGTGAAGTCAGATACAATTTGTCATTCCAGTGCTCCTTGTTAGATACAAACCACTGGAAAAATAAACCTTGTGTGATTATACATAAGGCTGATTTCTAGACCCTGAAGATAATTTTAGGGTATATTTTAACTTTTAAATGTTTTATTTTTGTTGTATTTTTTTATGTTGAAAGTAACTTTCTGAGGTCTTGTGTGAACAAGAATGAAATATCACATAATACTGCTAAACTTGAATCAAAAATCCTGCATCACATTTTTAAGGTGTACACTGTTATAAGAATTCAGCTTTCTACAAATGTCTCAGTCTTGTTACTGCAACATAACAAACTTCTGAGAAAGGAACATGTTTAAAAAGGGCTTAATCTTTTTACAGTTTCATAGTTTATCGGAAAGTGTAGAAATTAGTTTGGTAGGGGACACGGAAAAGCTTTGAAGTCTTTTGCGAAGCTGTGTCCAAACTCCTTTGATATTCAGTGTGATTTATGTTCTCTGTAATGTAAGCACTTAGTTACTGCTCATTGGGTAAGTCTTATTTAGAAAACAAATGGTTGCTTTAACCCATCCATGTAATTTGAGACAATATTGTGTGGGGTCTAAGGTGTGACTTAATGGATTTTCTTCTCACTTTAGAAGTGAGTGTGGGGTTTGGGGTTTAAGTCTTGCAATGTGCCAGGAGATGCAATGCTTTTGAATTTGTGCTTTGGAGTGTTTTTTCTTTCTCTTTTAAGTTTAGTAGCATGTAATTATCACCAAATGTCTCACCAATTTATTATTGTTTGGATAAATGAAATTGATAATAGCTGAAGTGTTTTATACTACTCTATCTTTTTAGGGAGAAAATTATGATATAGTAAATATCCTATAAATTTGAGTTTAAATACTACTTTCTTCTATTCCTTAAAAATTTAGTTGGGTTGGGATTTTTTTCTATTCACTTTAGTATTTTCTAATCATCAGGATCCACAAAGGAGTAACCTCTAAGCACAGGGCTCACATCAATAGTGTTGGTTCTAGGTTTTTTTTCCCCTTTAATTTTCTTGAAATAGCTTATCTTCATTTTTTGGAACATGAAGATGTCTGCTACTGCCTTTCCTTCTCATGAGCATCTTGAATACTATTTCTTCTTTTCTTTCATCTACATTGGTTATTATAATGGTATTTAAATGTCGTTATTATTTATAAAATACTTATTATGGATTTTCATTGATGGATTTTGTCTTGGCAAAACTCCTATGATAATAGGAAGTGTTAATGGCTTTTTAGAGCTGAGGCATGCCAAGATCTAATGAGTTCTCTAAGGTCAAGTGTAAGAGCAAAAATCTGTAATTCTGTCCTGAGCTGAACCTATTGACATGGATTGTGGTGAGTCAGCCTTGTCACAATATTGTCAGTACATTGGACTTGTGATTTCTTTTCTTTTTCAGTTAATTTGAATTTAATAAGAGGTGCTAGAGTTATGCACTTACCTTCTCTTTCTCATTTGTTAACAATATGTATTTTAATTATATTGAGAATTTCCAGCCTGAATGTACTTTAGCATTCTGTTTCTGTATTCTTCATTGTTAATCTGCCTCCTTTTCTTCTTATTGCAGGTGCTGTGCAAGCTTTTCCACACAGCTCTGCCACTATATTTCATTCTTGAACTGCAACACATTCTTACTTTTCCAAGCCAGGACCTAGATACTGCACTTGTGCAATCATTTTATGGTCTGGATAAGCATACGCCTGACATTTGGCTGACATCACCAAATTCTTTGTTATTTGTTACGTAGTCAATAAATGAACCTAGATCTGCAGAGGTGAAAAGCTAGTTCACTAACAAACTCATTGTACGACCCACTCTCTAAAACTCTTTAATTTGGTTATGGTAGGATTCATACAGGTTACTAATGTTATCAAGTGTTGTCCTGGATTAAAGCATTAACATAAGTAATCTTTGAGTAATCTTTGAATTCCTGCTTCTATTATAAACTATGAAGTGCATTTTTTTCCTCAAGATAAAAGCCAGTGAGCTGTGTGCATGAACACTCAGTTCCCTCTCGTATAAATATTGGATTCAGTCAGCTGTGAATGCAGGTGTTTAAACTTAAGTACACCTTGACTTTGCTCACAGAAGTGGGGGTGAAGCTGCGGTCTCTCTGAACTGTCCCAGTGGCTTCATGTCAACTTTGTTAGTTTTCTTGTATGAGGCAATTCTGCTTTTGTGACTTGAAACAGTAAGTGACAATTTAAATGAGAGTTCTGCTTTTTTTTTTTTTTTAGGACAAAAATCTGTCAAGATATTGAAAGGCTGATTTATCAAAATGACATTATAGATAGAGTTGTGTATGACCTTGATAATTTGAGGTAAGTTTTTACCTTTCTGTAAACAATATTCAACTAACACTCTAAGCCTGTTCTACGTCTTCTGTGATGTGATTTATAATATTTGCAACAGAATGCATCGAAAGTTTCATCTGACATAACAGTGTTTCTGCTATCCAGGTTGTATTTAGAGGAAGAATCAAAATAGTTTCTGAATTGCCAAGTGAGGACTAAAAGCTGTTTGGTTTAGCTAAGTTTGTTTTATTCATTTTGGTGCCTTTTTCTCCTCATAGTTGTACAGTCCCAGAGGAGGCAGATGTTTTGAAGTTTAATTCCAAATTTGAATCTGGAAACCTGCGCAAAGTTATTCAGATCAGAAAGTAAGATATTTCAACTCTTCTTTTCACAGTTTAGGCCTTTTATTTCTGCTTCTTAAAATGATTGATCTGGTTTTTTTAATTTTCAGAAATGAGTATGATCTGATTCTGAACTCAGATATAAATAGCAATCATTATCATCAGTGGTTTTATTTTGAAGTCAGTGGAATGAAAACTGGCATTGGTTACCGGTTTAACATCATCAACTGTGAAAAGTCGAACAGTCAGTTCAACTACGGTAAGATATGTTTCCCATACTTTGAGAAGAAATATGTAAAAAATACCTGTACTAGACAACTTAGCTGTTTCCTTCCCTCCTCCACAGGATTAGAAGTATTCATGTTGTTAGTTTACATTCTTTATTTTAATAGTATTGCTGGAAAATGTTTTGATAGCTCTAGTTAAAAAGAAGAAATGCATCTTAAACCAAGGGCTGTCCATTTTTAAAATGAAGTTTTGTTGTAAGTAAGGCCAAAATGGAAGAAATTTACTGGTAACTGCAACTAAAATTGTCCTAGGACCATTTGGCAGGGGAGGACAATCAAAGCATGTTGATTCAAGAAGAATGACGGTTGTCATCATTAATCCACTTCTGCATAGGGGTAGATGTGAAAGTAAGTGGAGGCATTCCAAAACAGTTTTGTCTTATTGATGGCAAGGAAAAATAAGTCTGAAATGCTGGGGTTCATAAGTGACCATTGCTATCTCTCATAAGTAACATTTGCAGCGTGTGCCTCATTCAAAGGTTTACAAATGGCTTACTGAAAATACCTTTCTTCTGCTTGTCTGGAGTGTTTATG
>VXAZ01003011.1:4503-22869 GCA_013399875.1 Gymnorhina tibicen
GTGTTGGGGGAAGGGGGGGGGGCGGGAAAAACCTCGTTTACGCCGAAATTTGGTGAATTCGTAAAGCGGCAGCAACGGAGCGCGCTTAACCGCAAATCTATACACAAGAAATACCACCTTAGTCAGATAAATACGTGTATTTCACATCGGCTGAGACGTCCCGGGATCCCCAGACGCCGGGATCTGTGAGGCGGCGAGTCCTGCAGTGCAGAGATGCGTGGGATGGTTTTGGCTGGAAAGGAGGCACCTTGAAGCCCATCTCATTCCACCCCATCCATGGGCAGGGACACCTCCCACTGTCCCAGGCTGCTCCAGGCCCGTGTCAATGGTCTCTCTCCATCTTTCCTGCAGTGCCTTTGGGCACTGGAAGGCCATAGTTAAATCAACTCAAAGCTTTTTTCCTCCAGGCCGAACAATCTCAATTCTCCCAGCCTTTCCTCACAGCACACCTGCTCCATCCCTCTAAACAGCTTGGTGGCCTCGTCTCCAACAGGTCCATGTCCTTCCTGTGCCGTGGTAATTCTGGAGATTAAAAATCCCAAACCAAACCAAACTAAAAAAAAACCCCCAAAAACCAGCACCACCAACAGCAACAAAAAAGATCCACCAAAACCCCCAAACACCCAACCAACGCAAAACCCTAAAGCAACAGCAAAGAAGACCAACCAATAAACCCTGAGCGCCCACCAGCGCTGCCCCAGAAGCTCAGTCTTGCCCTGCGGGTGCTCTAAGGGGCCCATTGTGTTTTGCAGAGTGTCAGCAGCAGCTGCCGCTGGCCCGGAGCGTCGCGTCCTGGATCGTGGGGGGCCACGAGGCCCCGGAGGGCGCGTGGCCATGGGTCGTGAGCCTGCAGGTGCTGCGCGGCGGCGTGCGGTTCATGCACCTGTGCGGCGGCGTCCTGCTGGGCCGGAAAGCCGTGCTGACCGCCGGGCACTGCGTCGACGGCAGGACGTAGGTACTGGGGCCGAGCCCCGGGCGCCACGGCTGAACGCCAGCCCGGCGGTGCCCGGGAGGGGGGAAGGAGGCCGCGGGCACCCGAGTTGTGTCAGTCGGTGTGGCCAAAGGAGCAGAGCAGGGGTTGTCCCCCTGTGCTGGGCACCGTGAGGCCCCTCGAGTGCTGTGTCCAGTTCTGGGCCCTCATGGCGAGGAAGACGTTGAGGGGCTGGAGCATATCCAGAGCTGGAGCATCTCCAGAGCTGTTGTGATATTTAGATTACAAACACTCCAATTCATTAGTTTTAACACTTATTTCCTTTCTTCCTTGTTTATCAGAACCAACAATTTGGCACTTAATTTTTTTTTTTTTTGACAATGTGGTAATAACTCCTCAGGACAGACTTTTAACTGCACTTACAGCAACTCTGGAGCATTTCAGCTCCCAGCACTGGTCTCTTTTCCAGCCTTTACCACAGTTGCACAATCTGCATCAGTTGACATCGACTGTGTTGACACAGCCATGACCTGGGGGAAAGTGAACTGTAAAATCTGCGAACTTTGGAATTTTATCCTTTATCAGGACTTTGTTACATCAGCTCCTTATTTGCATTTAAAAAACATTTATTTGCAATATAATGCCTCTTTAAATTATCACTAAGTTTTACCTTAATTTTGGAGGTTAATTTGAATTTTATAGCTCATCCCAGGCCAAATTCAAATCTCACTTAATAAAGGTTTTTTTCAACATACTTGACTAGAAATTAGGTCTGAATGACTCTACTCCTATTTCTAAATTTAAAATTAACTTGATAGTCATTATTACCTGTAGATAATGGATTTCCCATGTCTGGGTACAAGCAGAGTCTTTATGAGCATCATGGGGTTTGAGCCTCCTTCCTTTGCCCAAAATAAAACCACGTTTTTAGCTTTTTCAAACTTACATCTCCTGGTGGCCTCTGCTGAGATGGGGTGGGAGGCAAAATCTGGGTGTCATCTTAAATCTTTAATCTGAATTTTCCTTAACAGCCACACCCATCAATAGGCAAAGGGAGTGTTCCCATGGACAGAATGGTAATGAGGCAAATTTGTTCCAGGAAATATTTACCATGGAATTTTCAATGTATATTCCTAAAGGTGCATAAGCTAAAGAAGACAGGGTCAGATGGGATACTGGGAAGAAATTCCTCCCTGTGAGAGTGGGGAGGCCCTGGCACAGGGTGCCCAGAGAAGCTGGGGCTGCCCCTGGATCCCTGGGAGTGTCCAAGGCCAGACTGGATGGGGCTTGGAGCAGCCTGGGACAGTGGGAGGTGACCCTGCCCATGGCAGGGGGAGGAACGAGATGGGCTTTAAGGTGCCTCCAATCCAACCCATTCCTGGATTCCATGATTCTACGAAAAACCAACGGTTAAAACAATGTAAAACCCACGTGAATTCTCTCGTAGGGATCCGTGTTCCTGGCGAGCCGTTATGGGCGTGCACAACCTTCAGAAACACAGCCCACACACAGCAAAGAGGAGGATCAGGAGGATCATTGTGCACTCGGAGTTCAAGAGAGAAACGTTCGAGAACGACATTGCGGTGTTTGAGCTGAAGTCGGCGGTGCGGTACAGCCTCTACATTCAGCCCATGTGCCTGCCCCCGGCTCCCCTGGTCCCGCCCCTGGAGAACAGCTCCGACTGCTACATCAGCGGTTGGGGACGCACGGCCGAGAAGGGTAACGGGCTCTGGCCACTGCTGAGCACATTCTCACCCACACACCAGCGGGGACCACCCACGCCAGCTCCCTGAATTTATAAACTCACTTTGCACGTGCATCTTAGAGGCCTTTTCTGACCTTTCAAGGGGCAGTGGCAGCAAACGGAAAGAGGACAGGTTCAGATTAGATATTGGGAAGGAATTCCTCCCTGTGAGGGTGGGCAGGCCCTGGCACAGCGTGCCCAGAGAAGCTGTGGCTGCCCCTGGATCCCTGGAAGTGTCCAAGGCCAGGCTGGACAGGGCTTGGAGCATCCTGGGGGTGTGGAGGGTGTCCCTGCCTATGGCAGGGGGTTGGAACAAGGTGATGTTTAAGGTTCCTCCCAACCCAAACCATTCTAACTGGATTTGCTCAGGTTATGGTCTCCTCACACAATGTCATTTAACTCTGCAGTGAGGATCTGCTTTCAGGGGTTTTCCATCACGAGCAGGTTAGACCCACACAGCTGTAACCACAGGAATACATTTCCCAGCCTTTCTTCCAAGTATAACATGAAAAAAAAGGAAAAACTCAGCTGATTTCAGATTTGTGGTGCAGGTCAACGTGGGCTGCTGGAAACAGCAATTTTATTGAAAAGCAACAATTCTGATGCCACATGTTGTGAACTGGGGGGTTCCCAGGGGATTTATGAATGACTACACCCCCTCCAATTCTCTCTTTACTCCCACTGGGCACAAACTCAATGCCAGTTGGTGTCGTGCGTCGTGTGTGGGAGTTTCGGGGTCAGCTGGGATTGTATGAGCCTGTTTGATAAGTCACCTCTGACACTTTGAGCAAGGCAGGTGTATTCACATTGATGCTTCTTCTGAGGAAGAATTGCAAAACCTACATCAAGCCCAAGTCTGCAAACCCTTAACCCACTGCACTTTCAGTCCATTGGGAACAGGATCTGAGTCATATCCATGTCTAAACATGTCCAGGAACACACCTAGGCTGGCGAAACGAAAAAAACCCACAGTTAAATTGCTACACACCCCAGCATATTTCACCTTTCTAAATTCTGTCTCCATTCAAGGTAAAATCTCCTCTGTGCTAAAACAAGCCCAAGTGGAAATCCTCCCTTCCAGCCTGTGTAACAGCTCCGAAGGGTACGCGGGGCTCGTGGACAGCAAAGCGCTCTGCGCCGGCGTCTGGGCCGGGGGCACCGACAGCTGCCAGGTGAGAAGGGAGGTGGTGCCCCACCTGCCTCGGTGCAACTCCCAAGCCAGAGGCTCAGCAGCATCGTGATTTGTAGCATAATTAATTAAAACAGCAGAAATACTAACTCGAAAACGTGTCAAATGCAAAGGAAGCAGCATAAAAGGGTAGGAGAGCGATTGCAAAGCAAACACATACACAAAGAATTTGGTGATACTGGAAAGATGACAGGAGTAAGTGAACAAAGAGGAAGGATAAAGAATGCAACATTTATGCCACGAAGTTGTCAGTAAATTATATATGATACAAAACATTGGATAGACACGTGTCACTGTTCCATGGAGTGTGTGTGAAGCACAGGTATGTCTCACCTGTTCTTATGCTGGAGAGCAGCATTGGACATGGATATGGCTCAGGGATGTGGTTCAGGGATAGGGCTCTAGGACGTGGCTCAGGGATGTGGCATGATTTCCGCTTAAATGCTGAGCAATCACCACCTCTTTCTCGGAAAAGCCAGTTCTCAGGTCCAAAGCACTGGCAGAAGCTGCAGCACCAGCTGGACACGGAGACATTTCTAATTAAACCCCATAATGTATCCTAAGTGCTTTGTCTGATCCACTTCCTGCTTCTCTCAGCAGTTTTCCCATAGCAGGTGACACGGCCAAGACACGGGATGTGTGTTCCTTACTGTGTCTCTTGGAGCTTCCACACCGTGTGCACGACACATTCCCCAGTGAAGTCAGGAGAGAAGGTTTAGGTTGAGGCATGAAACAGTGTGGAGAGAAAACAACAGAACCTGAGTTAAAAGATACTGAAGCAGTGCAGGCCTGGGGCTCTGGTCAGTGCAGCGTCCTGACCAGAATCAGGAGGAATTTCTCCATAGAAAGGGCGGTCAGGCATTGGAAGGCGCTGCCCAGGGAGGTGGTGGAGTCCCCACCCCTGGAGGTGTCCCAGGAACAACTGGACGTGGCACTCAGCACTCTGGTCTGGGTGACAAGGTGGGGATCAGGCAGAGGTTGGACTTGATGGTCTTGGAGGGCCTTTCCAACCTCAGGGATGCCGATTCTGTGTCTTTCAGCAACACCAGATTTACCTTGAGCTGTCCATGTGCTACTGCCCACATGTCACTGTCACTGTGACTGTCCAGTTAACTGAGCTGCTTAAAATAAATCTAAAAAAATAGACTGATTACTACCTGAATTGTTTCTTGGAAGGAGTTACATGCTACTGGTTTTTGTGGTGTTCATTTGTAGGGCGACAGCGGGGGCCCCTTGGTGTGTTACCACCCCGACACGGACAAGTACTACCTCATCGGCATCGCCAGCTTTGGGGTTGGCTGCGGCCGCCCCAGGTATCCTGGGATCTACGTCCGCCTCTCTCAGTACAGAAACTGGATAAAAGCAAAACTTCGGTTGACCAACAAGGCTCGGAACCCCGTGAGCACCGCACTCACCATCCTCCTGACTGTGGCACACACCGTGCTCGTGCACACTTTGTAGAGGGGCAAACCATCGTGTCATCCTCGTGGAGGCCTTTTCTGCCTGGGACAGCTTGGAAAAACGAGCTCCCTCCTGACTCACAATAAAACCAAGAGCCAAAGGATGTGCACTTACGTTTTAGGAGTCATGTTTGCAATTGTATTTTGTGTTTCCTGCCTCTGATATCCACACTGACAGTAGAGGAAACAGTAACAGCCTTGGCACTAATAAGGAAAATTGAATATAGAAATGTTATCAACTGTTAACACTTCCTGCCCACCCTATTTCTGGGCTTTTCCAGCCATCAGAAGGTTAAATACACTCGGTGATGCCACCAGGGTTTGGGGATGGCAGATGCTCCCTCTGCCGGGTAAAACCAGCAGAGCACACAAAGCTTTTAATTAACCATTCAATTAACCAAACCCTAACTGTGGCTCAGCTTATTGAAAACTAAGAAGGTAAAAAAACCTTTAAAAACCTACCTGCAGGAAGGTAAAAGCTGTTCTGCACTCATGATTTTTAGCACTGGCAGGTGTATACAAGTACCATTTCATCCACTAAAATTGACTATTATTTATTCCTGGCTGCCATATGACCCGATCCCACACAGGTATTCACACCTGGTCAGCACCACTGCAGCTCTACCTTCATTAAAAATAAATAGGGACCATCAGAATTATTATATTTTAGCGACTTTATTTACCAAGATCAAAATTTGCAACCATTAATTGTTTCAACAAATATTTACAATTCATGGAAAGCACGGACTGTTTGGAACCAACCAGCAGAACAGCATCAGCTGCTGCATCTCTTACCCTCAAGAATGAGATTTTACTCTTTAAAATCGAGATTTTAAAGTAAACCCAAACTAAGAACTTCATGATCAGTGCTTAAAGAGCGAACTTGTGTTACTGTTTAATATTTCCATGATGAAAAATCAGCTGTTCTTTCCAACACACTATTTTAAGAGTATAAAAATTGACTCCTGGTGTGTCTGGCAGGACAGGTGCTTCCCTTGCTGGATACAAGAAGAATTGGCCACCAGGTTTTTACAGTCTTAACACTTGATAGTTTTTTTGTTTATTATTATTCCATATTACAAAAGAAAAAAGAGAACACAGTGAGGATCAGCTACCACAGAGTTCCCAAAGTAGTTCAGAACTGCAGGTCAAACCCTCTCACACATGCCAGGTAACACACAGCTGAGGAGAGAAAGGTCCAGTTCTCTGAGGTGCATGTTCTAGGCACATTCCAGGCCGTTCAATTTTCCTGGAATTCCACCAAAGAAACAGGCAATACTGACACCTCTCCAGGAGCAGCTCCCTCAGTTTAGGACTTTCCCAACCTTATTTCTGATGTGTCACAAAGCTTTTTTCTGACATGATGGCAGCCGGGAGTCACACTCCAGCCTGGCCTAAAGGAAACGCACTGGGACTCGTGTCCACAACAATCAGAGACTTAGGAACTTCAGGGAAAAAATATTCTTTTCTAGCCCACTAACCAGGAGATTGTGGAATGCAGATTCCTCATGGCAAAGAGCTCTGCCTGCTACAAGTCCGTTAATTCCCAAAGGAGTAAAATCAAAAATACTGACTGACCATGGGATAAGCATTACACATCCAGGGAGGGAGCACAGCTTGGAATTCCATCCAGATCCGAGCTAGCACGACACGCACGGAGCTCTAACACCTTGGAACAGCACAGTCCATAGAGTAATTCCCGCTGACAGAACTGGAAGCAGGATTCAATCCCAGCTATGGAAATGGTTTATTACTCATGCAAGAAGCACTGCAGTCACCTCCAGCACCTGCCCGAGACCACGGCCTGACCACCAGCACCATGGCCTGACCACCAGGGTCACATCCTGCCCAGGACTGTGTCCTTAACAGTACCATGTCCTGCCCACAGCCAGACAGCTCTGGGCATCTCCAAGAATGGAGATTCCCCAGGCAAAGGAGTCCTGATCATGTCAAACTTTTGCTTTTCACCTGAAACAAATTAAAATTGTACAAACTGGACTCTCTGACACAATGAGATCTAATGTGCAGATATTGTCAACTGTGGGGAGTAAAAAGCCCTAATTTTTTTTTTGCTCTTTTTTTTCCCCCAATACTCTTTAGGATCCATTTTTTCTGCAAGTTGCCTACAGACATACAAAATTAATTCAAGTATCTCCTACACCAAAGAGGATCTCATTTGACTTTGTACTATCCATAAAAATATATCCTTGAAAATCTGGTTCACAAAATATTTCATTTGGTTACTAAAATGAAAGATATAAACTGTCAAAATACGTATAGAAACTCAATTTCAGGTTTTGTAAAGATCACAATTTAGCTACAAAATATACCAACCATCTCCCCGTTTGCAATATAGTATTTGCTTACAAAGACACCGTTACTTTGCAAAATAGCTCCTACCTTACAAAATTAGGCTGGAAATTGTAATTTTGCACTACTTCCAGCAATAAACCAGAGATTAGAACCTCGTAACCCTTTGGTATAGATCTTCCATTTTTTACTACGTAATTTTTCTTCTATTTGGTTTCATGTTCCAAAGCCCAGGAGAATCCCTGGCCAGGACAAGCACTGAGTGTTTAACTGTAGATATGATCAGCACACAATTGAATTTTCGATGACTGATGTTTCTCATGCCCAGAACTAAGAACAAACTCTTTGAAAATTAAAAACTCTCAGAAGTTTAATATCAGAAATTCTTCAGAACTTTTGTCACCAGTCCTTGTCCCTCACACTGTGCTTTAAAATCACTGATGTGTTGAATTCTCTAAGAAAATCAACAGAATTTTCTGTGCCTCAGACATTTCCAGGCCCAGGCCTCTCGCTGCCTTCTGCAGATCCTTCCCCAATCTGACAAACATGGCAAACATGGAAAAAAAATCATCCCAACTTTTTAAATTGTCATCTGAGAAAGAGTAAAAACATAATTTATACCTCGAGCAAAGTATCAGCTTTTTTATCATCTGCACCTGTAAATACCAACTTACAGGTTAAAATAAAAATATTTACAGACAAATAACTGAAGGAAAAAGGCTTGAAAAAGAGTAAGAAATCAAAACATACACTGGTTATAAACGTTACTAATAATGTCAGCTATGGCAAGGATTTCGTTTCATCCATGCTTTCTTTGTAACCAAATTTTGCCTCCCTTATTAGAGGTATTGATAGGAATTTTCAAAGAAACTCTCATCACCTGCCTCGCCACACGTGACTGTCCTTCCGCTGTAGCTGCAATCTTGAATTTATCAGTTTCCAGTTGTGCCAGCAGGAATTTTGGTGAGGTTTTCTTGTTTCCTGTTTGTACTTTGTCACCAACATGTTGTAAAGAAAATCTATAGAGTCTTTGAGCTGTGAAATCTAGGTAGAAAAGTTTCATTTTTGACCTTTCATCTAGTTAAAAAAATTCAGTATAAAAAAAAAAAATTCTCCTCTGATATTTCACCAGTCCCCAAAGGTTTTTACCTTCTCTTCTTACACACTTTTATGACAGTAAAGATCTTTCAAAGTTTTTAGCTCTTCAATTAGAGTTTTGTTCTGATTTTCCAGGACCGCCACTCGATTTTCCAAACATTTCACATACTCCTTCTTCTTCCTACGGCATTCCCGGGCAGCTTCTCTGCAACAGACAAGCAGAGTTCTTTATTTTAGAGGTGAGATCTATTTCCTGAACCTCACAATACTGACCGATACGAGAGAGCTGGAACTGCAGTGAGGAACAAAACCAAGCCAAAACTGCCCGAGGAGAGCAGGACTCTGGTAACATCCATGGCAGCCAATCTGCAGGGGAAAGCCAGTTTTGGTTTCTCCACACTGTGAGACTCAAGGGAGCGTGTCTGGGTCACAGTTTCCCATGTTTGGGTCACGATCTCCCACAAGCCCAGGTGTGCTCAGGTGGGGAAGGAGGCCAAGGGCACCCGGGCTGTACCAGCCATGGTGTGGCACAGGACCAGGGCAGGAATTGCCCCCCTGTGCTGGAAACTGTTGAGGCCCCTCCAGTTCTGGACCCTCACTGCAAGAGAAATATGGACAGGCTGGAGCATACCCAGAGCTGGGAATGGAGCTAGGGAAAGGGCTGGAGCAGCAGAAGGGGCTGGAGAACTCCTGAGGGAGCTGGGGGTGCTCAGCCTGGAGAAAAGGAGGCTCTGGGGGGACCTTCTCCCTCTCCACAACTCCCTGACAGGAGGCGGCAGCCGGGGGAGGGCCGGGCTCTGTTCCCAGGGAACAGGGACAGGACAAGAGGAAACGGCCTCAAGCTGTGCTGGGGAGGTTCAGGTGGGACATTGGGAAGAATTTTTCCATGGAAAGGGCGGTCAGGCATTGGAAGCAGCTGCCCAGGGCGGTGGTGGAGTCCCCATCCCTGGATGTGGCACTCAGTGCTCTGGTGGAGATCTGCCACAGGTTGGACTTTATGATCCTGGAAGTCTTTTCCACGATCTCAGCACGTTAAATTCACCAACCCGAGCAGCTCAGGTGCACTCACGTACCTGTTCTTCATCAGCCTGATCTCTCGCTTCAGCTGCGGATCATCCGTCTTGCTCGTCTGCGACGTCAGCGTGACGGGGGACGTCATCACCACGGTCTGGGGCAGGGAGGAGGTGGTGGGCGTGGTGCGGATCTGGTAGGTCTGCATGTCTCCAGAGGCAGCTAGGGGACACCGAACGGGGCAGCGTTAGCACGTGGCACCGCGGTGACCGGGGCGTAACCGTGTCCCCAGGGGGTACTCACTCTGCACCACCACCTGGTTGCTGGGCACCAGGATCTGCTGCCCATCCGAGGTCTGGGCGTACTGCAGGATGGTGGTCCCGGGCTGCGAGCCGCTGGCGTTGGCCATGGTCAGTGTCTGAAGGCCCTGCACCCCGTCTGCCCCCGGCCCCGCCAGCTGCAGCCCGTTGGCTGCGATGGCAACTGTGAGGGAAGGCACATGGACAAGAGGATTTGTAGCTGTAGAGTATAAAATACAGGTAAATCACAGCATCCTGGAATGGGTTGGGTTGGAAGGACCTTAAAGCTCATCCAGTCCCACCCCCTGCCATGGGCAGGGACACCTTCCACACCCCCAGGCTGCTCCAAGCCCTGTCCAGCCTGGCCTTGGGCACTTCCAGGGATCCAGGGGCAGCCACAGCTTCTCTGGGCAACTGTGCCAGGGCCTCCCCACCCTCACAGGATGGAGAGGAGCAGGTGTGAAGCACCACGAACACCAAGTGGTAACATCAAAGGAACAAATCCTAATTTTTTGTACCTCTCTGATACCACAGGAGCCTTTTAGTGTGGCCTATTATATATATATAAATATATATATATATGTGTGTGTGTGCCTTCACTGACATTTTGGGTTAAATCCAGCAAAGAACACTGCTGTGTGCTTCATACCAACACCCTTAAACGTCTTAATGTGCAAAAATTAAAATTACAAAGCACTGAGTTTATCTGAAGTCTGTAGATACTCTAAGTTCTATGTACTAACTTTATTGGCTACCAGATAATAACCAACTTTTGTCCTTCATCTCACTCAAATATTTAACGAAATCTGTATTTTGAGGCAAGTTGAATAAAAACTGTGATGGTATTTTGGGTAACGTACTGTACTGTCCAGTGCTTGTCTGGTAGATGGGTGTGGGAACGGACATGGAGGTGACAGTGGAGACCCCAGGACTTTCCTCATCTCCTTTTCTATCCCGTGTGTCTTCAGAGGAAAGATCTTTCAAAATTTTTCTGTGAAAAAAGGAGTTTGACATTTGACTACACTCCTCACTTCAGTAAAATGATACAACTGAGTAAAATTACAGCCGGTGGACATTCTGCCCCGTACAAAATCCTGCTGAGGCCAAGCTCCAGTCAGCGGAGTCAAAGTTTCCTCACAGCAACGATGGCTCAGGATGGCCAGTGCACGAACAGATTCACTGCGTGTTTCCAGGGAACGGAAACAACCCGGAGGGCAGCAGAACACTGAAGACCATGGGAAGAGGCTGTTGTTTTGGTTTCAAATACAAACACCAAGTGCATCACACCCGTACCGGTACGATGGACGACGAGCCAAGATGCCTCGAGCCTTCTGGGAGGAGCCAATGCTGTCTGAGGAGTCCTGAGAATCCTCACTCTCAGACAAGGAAGATACCTGGTGAGAAAGGGAACAGGAACACCAGTGATGTATAGGACAAAAGCACCTGAAATCTTTTATGTAGAAGAGGAGCAGTGGGGTTTGTCGGTGAGAATGGAAAAGTCCAATGAAAATAGTATTTAAGGCAGCAGCATATCAGGGAGCAAACACGCAAAGTACTATCTACAATTTTCTTTATTCCACTGCGTGCTCTTCCAGTTCAAAGTGTTATTTTGTCTCTGATGCTCCTTATTAGCGAACAAAACATTCATTTGTTCTTATCTGTGTGCCAGTAACAGAGTCCAGAGGAATGCACAGAGCTCTGGGAAAAGCCTCTCACTGAACTCCAGAGACACAGCAGCCTATGATCAGCAGGGAAAAAAACCTGCTCGTGTTGTACTTTTTCCCCCCCGACAAGGCCACAATGTTCATAAATTACAGAAAAGCAATTAATCCAGTCAGTGGGGACTGTGCAACCAGGGGGAAGGAAAAGGAAAGAGACTGACAAGAGACACGAGCACCAACAAGCAGCCAGTGCAAATGCCTGACTGCTTTCAGCAGTGACACATGTTCTCCTCTCCCTGCTCTGATGTTACAGCAGTGACAGCTGACAATCCCTTCCAGGTTTGCTCCTCATGGCTTACGAGTTTAGTGTGGTACGAGGAGAGGAGTGTGGGACAAGGATCAGGGACAAATTCCTGGGTTTTAGGGCAGCTCCTCCCTCGCCCGGCTGCCAGGGCAGCGGTTTCCCAGTGGAACTCCAGGTCCCCAAAGACTCTGCAGCAGGGACTGAGTGGAGCAGGAACAGACTCGCTGGAACTCCCTGGGTACCTCTCAGAAGGGACTCCTCTTACAAAAATCACACGGCAAGTGAGTAGGAGACACAAGCAGAGACTTGGGTACCACCGAAAGGGAGTCACAGCATGAGAGAGCCCCCAGCAGCTCATTCCCCTTCGTGCAGCTCCACCTTTCCCAAACACTCATTTTAATCCACTACTGAATGATTCTGTTACTCCCCACTCCCCTCCTTCGGGTGTCAGACCCCACCTGACTGTCTGCCAACGCACCAACTACGCAGCTGTGGATTGGATTTTTTAATAAAGGGAGGCAACATCAAACGGTTTCATGTCGACTCCAAAGGTGACTTCCCACGAGGAACAATTTCAAGCCCAAATGAGGGATGTTGTATCCCACAGGACTGTCCTTGGATTGCTCACTGTCTCTTACAGCAGGGCACGCAGGCAGCTGAGTCAGAGAAGCCTCTGCGCATCTCTTCACATCTTCTCACCTACATAAACCGCAGATTTGGGGTATTTAAAGCCATTCTGGAGTTACCTGCACAGTTTGCACCTGAGGGGAGTGGATCACAGAGGAGGACTGAGCTGTCTGAATGACTCCCTGGACCTGGACTTGCTCTCCAGGAAGCTGAACGACTGTGAGGGGAGCAGAACCTCTGAGAGACATCTACAACAGACCAAAAACCATCAGTGAAACCTTTGTGCCACAGGACTCAGGAAGTGCAACACGTGTAGGAAAACTTGTGGAGAACCGGCATTAGCAGCTTATTTTAATTCTAATTAAGTCACAAAAGTACCTTTAAAGATGCACATTTTTGAGACATTCTTTGCATATGAAAAAGGCTGAAACAGTTTGCTATTTCCTTTGGTTGGAGAAAAATCAAATGTGGCATTATGTCACATAATCAAATATGTGATATTATGTAACATATTAAAAACATGGAAACACTTGAACTTCCTAGAAGGTTTGTAGTTTTGAACTCCCATGACTCTTTGCACTTTAATTCAATTTATATTGTTTATGTTTCCATAGGTTCACAAAACAATAATAATTCAAGTTATACATGTAGATCGTAAGTAAATAACCCCTTTCCTCATCAAATTTCTTCACTACTTTTATTAATCTGAAATACATGAGAAGATGAAGGGATCATTAAAATACACACATACAGCTGGATTTCCGCTTAATGCTACTTTTGTATCGTAACTCACAACATTAAGGGACAATCAGAACTTCGTATCAAAACAGATCAGGAAACCAGCCTGGAAACAAACCCCAGGACACCCGCTGGTATTCTCTCCTCTCCTATATCTAAATTTTGCATCAAAATCCCAATTGCCTCCACAGGATAAACAGTGGATGAGCTGCAAAACATTGCTGGAAGG
Organism: Gymnorhina tibicen; assembly: GCA_013399875.1. Taxonomy (NCBI): domain Eukaryota; kingdom Metazoa; phylum Chordata; class Aves; order Passeriformes; family Artamidae; genus Gymnorhina; species Gymnorhina tibicen. The sequence continues at coordinate 18,105 of VXAZ01003011.1, forward strand.
ATTCACTCTTTCACCAGTTCTAAGGGATTCAGGTTAAAGCTCTGACAGGGATGTTACCTTAGAGGAAGAATCTCAAATGTTCAACTTCATATGGTTTATTATACTAAATATGTTCACGTTGGGCTAAAATCCAAGTGTTTCCATGGTGCTGAGTACCCAGGATTGCTGCTACTACAAAAGGAGCTGGAAATGCTTTTTCTAAGGAAAAAATGAAACCAGGCCCTCATTTTATTCCTGAGCAGCTCCTGTGGTCGACTAACCCCAAATCTGGGCTGCACTTCTGCATTGTACAAACACAAAAATTAGCTCTTTAACACTTTTAAATTAATTTTATGTCATCCACCATCAAACAAACACATTTTTCTTAGCCTCTTTCTGTTTTTTCTTCTCTGTGTGCTTCTAAGAATTGATCTACAGTTTGTAGCACATAGAAATGGGCTCCGAACTCCCTGAAATGTTTGCTGAGATCCAGCCCAGGCTTTACCTGTTGAGCAATATGAGAGAGCTGAGCTGCCTGGAGGGTTGTACCTTGTGCGGCTGAGGGCTGGGACGTAACAGAGCTGCTGCTGCCGCCCTTGTGCACCTCTTCCATCATCAGCTACGAGAAAACCAGTTAAATCCAGTTAGTAATGAATTTGGACAGCAGGCAGGTGCCCAGTTCCACCAGTGTTTTACAACCTCGGTGCCTGATTACTGTGGTCCCATTCGGACATGCGTAATGAGCTCTTTGCCCTCCGATGTCGCCATTGTTGAGGCACAGCCCAGATTTTTGTCACTTCCCACCAGCACCCTGAGTCCTTCTGTGCCTCCTCAAGGGGACGTGTGCGGAGGGACACGGTGGGACCTTGCCCTGCTCATCCCTGTGGCTTTGGGCAGGTGAAGCCCCACACCTGGGGTCACCTCCTGAGGTCTGGGAACAGCAGGAGCCCCAGTCGGGAATAGGAACAGGTTTGGTCAGGAATAGGAACAGGTTTGGTCCGTGCTGTAAAGGACACACGGAATCATGGATTGCTTTGGGTTGGGAGGGACCTCAAAGCCCATTCAGTCCCACCCCCTGCCACATGCAGGGACACCTCCCACCATCCCAAGTTGCTCCAAGCCCTGTCCAGCCTGGCCTTGGACACTTCCAGGGATCCAGGGGCAGCCACAGCTTCTCTGGGCACCCTGTGCCAGGGCCTCACCATCCTATTATAATCCCATTAATATCCAATTCCTAATATCCCATCTAACCCTGCTCTCTTTCAGTTTGAAAGAAGATCCAAGAAGAAAACCAAGATTCTTTATGCTAAAGAATATCTTTCTCTAAGTAAGATAATTTCCAAAAATAATTTAGCCAAGCCACCAGCCAAACCTATTTTAAACTATCTGAAGGTGTATAAAAACAAACCAGGGACTCAAATCAAAGTGAAGAGAACACAGTTTTGAATTTTAAGCCCTGCCAGAGTCACTCTGTCTTGATGTAATGCAGTCAGCAACACTTCTCTCATGTCTAAGATTTTATATTTAACTGTTCAACGTCTTGCCAGCATCCCCCCTCGGATTCTGGGGGATTCAGGGATGCACAAATGCAGGTTTCGGCTGGGGGGAGTGGGCGGACCAGCCTGGAGCATTAAAAACTGATGGGTGAGTGTTAAACATTTTGTCACAGAAGGTTTGAAAGTGTTGAAAGGACAGTTGCTATGAGACTGGAAATTACATTTCTTTCTGTGGAAATGTGAGTCATTGATTTTTCCCTGCTGAGCCGAACCACAGCACGCAGCCCAGTGAACGCTCCGAGGGGGAAGAGTCAACCAAGAGCAGAGTCCTGCTCCTGCACCCTCACTGCTCTGAGGGGTCCCGCTGCAGGACTCCCCAAATAAGTCACTAAATCAGGGCTTTGTAAGGAGAAAATTGGTGGTTGGGTGATACAAGAAACCATGACTGATGGAGCAGCTCTGCTGTGAGGAAAGGCTGGGAGAATTGGGATTGTTCGGCCTGGAAAAGAGAAGCTTCAGGGTTACCTAATTGTGCCTTTCCAGTACCTGAGGGAGCTGCAGGAAAGATGGAAAGAGACCATTTACAAGGGCCTGGAATGGCAAGAAAAGGGGAAATGGCTTCACACTGACAGATGGCAGGATAAGATGGGATATTGGGAAGAAATTCCTCCCTGTGAGGGTGGGGAGGCCCTGGCACAGGGTGCCCACAGAAGCTGTGGCTGTCCCTGGATCCCTGGAAGTGTCCAAGGCCAGGCTGGACAGGGCTTGGAGCAGCCTGGGACAGTGGAAGGTGTCCCTGCCCATGGCAGGGGGTGGAATGAGATGTCCTTTAAGGTCTCTTCCAACCCCCACCAATCCATGATCCCGTGTGTCCCTTACAGCACAGACCAAGCCTTCCCCAGCAAATGATGCAGCTTCCCGACATCCTCGTGGCTGCAAACATCAACCACTTCAAGATTCTGAGCAGAATTAATGACAAACGTGCAGTGGACACAACTTTGTCTGTCCTCAAATGCAGTTTTAGCTTTTATAAAGGAAAGCCTACATCTTGCACCCTGCAAAATGTCCCAGGTAACCAGGGCCCCTCAAACCGAAATCCAGGCAGCAGCAAAAATGACAATAAATTTCCAGTGCTACAGAAACCCCCATTCATTTCTGTAGTGCTAAACCACAGCCTGCCCTCCCCGCTCTCTGCTATTAGTTTCTCTGCCTTACTGTCCCCAGGAAAGACTCAAAACAGCCTGCAAGAAACAGTGAAACCAATAAAACTATCCAAAATAAACACCCCAAGGAGAAAGCACAGAGGGTTTTGCTGATCTTCCTCTCACTGGTGTGAAGTTCTGCTTACAGGAATAAAAGACAAAGTATTTTCCATCAGAAATATGAGTTTTGAGTTTAATTCATCTCTGCTTGCTCTGGAATATTTAATTATTCATCCAACATCAGTCAATAAAGAGATTTAGCAAGGATTGCAGCAAGACAGAAATTCCTCCTGCACCTCACACCCTCTGGGGATGCGAGTGTCACACAAGACTCACATGCCTTTAACTTTACTCAGCTGGAAAACCAGGAATTTCCCCCTGGAATGGCCTTCTGTGAGCACCCGAGACAGAGACTGGCATCTACCCGTCTGAAGAGAGAAGTGCTAAGGAAAAACCTCAACCTGCAGGTCTCAAGCTCTGACGAGAAGCACAAAAAGGATAATAATACCCGAGCACAGTCACCCCCTGGGTAAAAGTGCTCTGGCAGCTGATTTTAATTGATTTAGCTGAAAGCAGGTGCTCTGTTTGGGGTGAAGGAAGAATTTTGCTGTCACAGAGCACTGACAGGAGGAGCAACACCCAAGGCTTTATTGTCCAGAGAATGATTATTGTCCCAATCTGCACAAACACCACTTTTCTATAACCAGACAGGTTAAGGGTGACGATTTTCACAGTAAACCCGAAGTTTCCCTGCAGCTCCACCTCAAAAGTCATTTAACTGAAAGGATTTTGCAACAGCAGCTCACGAAATTTGCTTTAAGGACTCCTAAAATTCTGGGCATCATCTCCCTCCAGCCAAGGAAACTCACCCCACTTCAAACCTGAGCCCCAAACCCACCTTCCTTTCAAACATAAACAGGAATGTCATGGTTCATCAGGGCACGTTTCATTTCTCACCCCAAAGTTCACAGACACCCTCCAAATACCACGGGCCTCAGTTTGCATGAACCACCACGCAAAGCCCCCAGAAACACCTGACATGCCCAAGGAGCATTAATTAAAAAAGAAAACCCATTCCCACAACTTTCACTAATTCCCTGATTCTGTAAATTCCCTGAAATGCTACAGAGAGCACCAGAGCAAGAAACCAAGTTCTGTTTTGCCCTTTCAAACTCAGTAGAGAAAGGGTCCGAACGATGTTTCATCACTGAAATATTCTAAGAGCCAATTATTATATTTTTTATAAAGTCAGAAATCAAGGAATATTGGACACAGAATTGTATTCTCAAATAGTGACAGGAGTCAAAATCTGACATTTAAAAATTATACAAAGAGATTTCAAAACATTTTCTTAAATGATACTTAAGTAATCTGGGGGAACTTGGGGTCCTCAAAATCAGCTGCTTTAAGCAGTGAAAACATTATTTACCTAATCTTGCAATTAAGACACTTGGAGAAAATTTGTTCCCCCAGGAAACTGACAGAACTCCGTTTTTTTTCCTCCAGAAATCAGTAAAAGACAAAGCAAAGGGCAGCACATCCCACCAGATGTGCCAGAAAGCAAGTGAGCAGTCTCGAGTCAACGTGCCCAGTCACTGCTCCAGATTCCATTCCACAAACACACGAAGTTATTCCTTAAAACTCCAGGAGCACTTTCCTCACGCGTTTTCTCCCACTCCCCCCTGCCCAGCACCAGCCTGTACAGGAACATCCCCTGACAGGAGCTTCAGAAATAAACACTGCAGCCTAAAAATGTCAATATTCTATCCGCACTAGGGATCTGATGGTTGTGAGAGAAAAATAGCCCAGAGATCATTTACATCCCGCCGCCCTGGACCCACCCGATCTTCACTGAGCACTGGAAGCCAAGACTCAGACACGGGTCTGGGGCAAAATTCATAGAAGACAGGTAACGACGCCCATTAACGGCGGCTTAGTTAGCGATAAAGCTCAGTTTGTCACCGGGCAGGGCTCGGGGACGCAGCCACGGCTGGCCGGGACCGGCTGGAGCCGCGGGGCCCCTCGTCACCCCCAGACCACCTTTCCCCCCATCCCCAGGGCGAGCGGGCCCGGGAGGAGCGGGCGCGG
>VXAZ01003011.1:22951-87842 GCA_013399875.1 Gymnorhina tibicen
CCATAGAGCCCCAGCGGCGCGGAGCGCGCGGGCGCCGGGCTAGAGCGGCCGCCTGGAGCCGGCCCCGCCCGGCCGCACCACAGAGAGGAAGCGGCAGAGCGCCGCTCCCGGGCACGGCGCGGGAACGGCGCCGCCGCCGGTTGGGAGCGGCGCAGCGCGGGCGCGAATCCGCGCTCTGGGGTCGAGATCGCGATCTCCGCCGGGACAATCACGGTGTTCCCGAAATCCCCGATATTCCAGGCCCCCGCGCGGGGAATAGGGCGCCCAACCCGGGCAAAGGGCGGTGCGGCCGGGCCGTACCCCGCGAGCGGCGCGTCCCGGCCGGGCCCGCGCTGCAGCTGCCGCTCCCGCGCGGCGATCCCGGGAACAGCCGAGCCGGGAGCGGGAATGCCGGGCAGGCGCTCCGGGCGGAGCAGGGGGCGAAGCGTGGCCGGGACGGGGCAGGAGCGTGGCCGCGATTCCTCGCGGGTGGGCGGAGGGGAGGGACCGAAGGGGTTTAAGGAAGCAGCGGGTATCGGGGTCTGGGCCCTCTCGGATTATTCCACAGCGGATTTCAGGATCACAGTAAGTTTTTGGGATCCGGTCGGTGACCCCCCTTCGTGGGACAGTTCCTCAGCCGTCACTGGCGATCACAGGGAATTCAGTATTCCCTGTAAAGCACAAACTGCAGCCAAACGCCCCTAGGAACAGGAACCTTGGCCCTGATTTTCACAGGATCCCAGAATTCCTGAGGTTGGAAAATCCCTCCAGGACCACGGAGTCCAACCTCTTACTGATCCCCAGCAACCTTGTCACCCAGAGCAGAGCGCTCAGTGCCCCGTCCAGTCCTTCCCTGGACGCCTCCAAACCTCCCTGGGCAGCCCCTTCCAAAGCCTGTCCCCCCTTTCCAGTGGGAAATCCCTGCCGATGTCCCGCCCGAGCCTCCCCTGGCCCAGCCCGAGGCCGTTCCCTCTCCTCCTGTCCCTGTTCCTGGGGAGCAGAGCCCGACCCCCCCGGCTGTCCCCTCCTGCCAGGGAGTTGTGCAGAAAGTCCCACCGGAGCCTCCTTTTCTCCAGGCTGAGCCCTTTTCCCAGCTCCCTCGGGAGTTCTCCAGCCCCTTCTCCTGCTGCTCCAGCCCCTTCCTTAGCTCCACTCCCGGCTCTGATCCCCAGAAACTCCGATTCCCAAGGCTGCAGGTACAGGGCACTGCCCAGCCCAGCTCCTTCCCACCCCCAGAGCTCCAACACTTCTCGACACCGCTGACAAAACGTGAGATCCTTACAAGTCCTCCCTCTGCCCAGGATCGGTTTTAACCCCCGGTTTCCTTCCTTAAAAACAAAACTCCTTCATGGAAACAGCGCTGGAAGGACTAAACAAGCAACCAGGCATCAATATTTATTAACACAAGACAAAGGAAACACAATCAATGCGTTAATGGGACACTGTCCAGCCAGGTGTTAAATTTAAAAATGTAACTAATCTAATTTTAAATAAATAAAACCTTTATACATAATTACAGAATGCCGGAGTCTGGATTGGACAATGGGAAAGAGGTTGACAGAAATAAAAGGAAAAAAAAAAAAGCATCTAGGGCTAAAATTGATCTGGTTTTTATAACCTTATTTTAGGACAGTTAGTAGGACACAGCTGAATTGATTTAAACCAGAAATGAAGTGCAAATTCTAACAAAACAGGACGAAACTGCCCCGTTCCCACAGCGTTTGCTCAGAGGAGATTCAGAAACAGTGAGACACACAAAATACTTCAGTCCAGCGGGAAGAATTCCCAGTTTTTCAGTTTCACTGCAGTTGTTAACTTGGAACCTGAGGGGCAAGAGGAAGGAACGATGCGACCCCAGAGCTGCAGAGTCAAAGCAGGGGGAGAGGCTGCTTCTTTGGGAAAAGCACCCAGCCCTGCCCACCTGCCAGTGCCTGGAGTGAAGGATCTTGCTTTGTTCCCCAAAAAAACGCGGGAAGATCATCCCCAGCTACAGAAGAAGGAATGGAAGGAGTGGAATGACCGGTGGAAGGCTCACGGCGAGCCCCGAGCAGAGCTGGGGGTGGAATTTGGGGACTCCAGAGTCCCAGCTCCATCCTTCCTCCTCTCCATCACCGTGCCACGACACGGACAAAGCGCTCGGGGAAGCCCAACTGAGCAGCTTCTCCTTGTCCCTGGAACGTTCTCCCATTCCACGGGCAGGGCTGTGGCCTGCAGTTCTCCAGCACCCAGAAACGGAACGTGCTGGGAGGTTTGGAGCACACGGGAAACTCGCAAGGTAAAACCTCAAACCATAGGAAGCTATCAGTACCTACCCGAACAAAAAATAAGGGGGAAAAAAAAATAGATCAATCCAGTCACATTCAAAAATTCAATTTCAGGGATTCCATCTGCCACGTTTGATGGAATTCAAACACACGTCGTTTCATTTGTGAAAAATCACGAATAAAAATAAAAGACAATCCTGGAATTGGACTTAAAATCCACTTCAGTGGACAAAAAAGTGTTTGTTGAAACAATTTATCTAAAGCTTTGAGTAAAGAAAAAGGTTCAAGACCACCAGTTTTCCCTGGAAAAGTCACACTGGAGTGAAGCTGCTTGGCCAGGCCTGGACTGTGCAGGAAACACAAAAATGGTGACAAAGAACATGGAATAACAGGAATTTTCTGGCTGAAAAGGGAGAACAAACTCTGTGCACTTTACACCCGAAATAAGCTGCGGGACCAACTGTTCTAGTCACAGTTTCACCTGCCACTGTCCCCACTTTGTGTTCAATTTGTTCAAACTGAATATATTGAAGGTTTTGTGCATATTCTGCAGTGTTTGTTGGCTGATACCGTGGAAAACACAGAAAAGGTTCCAAAATGTGCCCCTGAAACCCGAAGTGTTTGCAGAGAACCTAAAGTCCAGACCTGCCACAAAACTTCCAGTTCCTATTCCCCCACCAAAATAATTTTCAAAAATATCCTTTGAAACTTCATATCTGAGTTTTAAAGCTCCTGTTTTCAGTGAGGAACTACCAGGATGCAGCAGGAGCTTTCCAAGGACACAGCTGGGGTGTGGATCCACTGGATTCTGCTCCAGTAACTGCCACAGGATCTTCCGAGTCCACACCATAAACCTTTTAAAAACTACCTAAAAACTTTGCGTGAGGTAATCTGGAACATTTGAAAAATTTATTTACACTGTATACCACATCTGACTCAAAAAACCCTGTTGCAGGATCTGGTAGCAGCTCCCAAGGCTTCCAAAATCATATATTAGCACCCAGAGAAGCGTAATTGTTGTTAAAAGATGAAGAATTTAAGAAAAAAAAACCAAAAAAGGTAATTCTGAGTCAAAGCTCAACTACCAGCTCTCCCCCAGCCCGTGTGGAACTGCTTCCCAGCAGGAAGAGCTTCCACCTGCTGCTTTAAGGCTTCTCTTTCTCCCCATTCCCTAAGGCTGGAGCTGACACAGGATGTGGAAGGCTGGGAGAGCAACTTTCACAAGGTTATTTAACAAAGCCTCTGCCAGAATCAGTCTCCTCCTGTACGAGGAAAATTGCCTCAGACTTGAACCTGGAATTCCCAGTTTCCACTGGTTACAGCAGCTCCTGCTCTGCCTCCAGGGAGCTGAAGGAATCCCAGCTGGGTGGCACAAGCAGGGAATCCACCCGTGTGTCAGCCTGAGGAGCCTTTTTCCTCTCCACACCTGGTACCCCAGGACGAGGCAGGAGCTGCCCTTCAGTTCCTTTCCTGCCATTCCTACCCAATTCCACGCCGAGTTCAGTCTCTTGGAGAAAGATGTGCCTTAAAACCAAAGGGTTCTACACACTTCTGGCCAGAATGAAGATACAAATGAGATCAGAAACCTGGGGAAGGTGGGAGCATCTCACATTGTGTCTAAGCCAATGCCAGGATGCTGAGGACCACAAAAGTCACCTGTCCTTAAAAACATCAACCTTCAGCTGTCCTCACTAGCCAAGTTAATTTTCTATCTAAGTGAATTATGTATAATAATATTTACATATTTAAAATATAGGCAAAATTCTTTTTAAATTCCAGAAATCTCTATATGAATAAGTAACTCTGATTCTGTAAGTTATTGATTTGGTCATGGCACAATTGTCAGTAAGTTGTGTGATCCCGTGGTACGAACAGCTCCAGATGCAGAGGAGGTCACGGAGTAGGGAACTGCAGAACTCTTGATGACCCTTTTCTTAATAGTTTATTATCTTAACTAAATAAACCCTCCCCTTATAGAATCCTAACCCGGGATTAGATAAAAATACAAATATGTACAACGGATGAAAAAGTAACACTACTGTAAAGGCCTTGGGGATTCCGTAGCTCACACGCTCTCCCACTTTGCAGTTCTCTAAAGCTCATGGTTCAGTAAACGCTTAACAAACGTTTGCTGCTGCTTCCCACGTTCCCTTCGCCCCGCTGGGACCGAAACCCCCGGGGCGGGAGGGAGGGAGAGAGGGAGGGAGGGAACGTGGCAGCAACCTCAAACTTTGGATCAAGTATTAGTAATTTTCACCAGCTTCACTCCCGTAACCACCCTCGGCACCCCGAGCTCCCGCGATTCTGCCCGTCACATGTTGTAGGCCACGTAGATGGGGTCCAGCTGATCCGCCAGGAAACTGTCCCGGAGGTGCATCCGTTGCTTCTCGCCTCGGGAGTTGATGGGAATAACTCCGGGGTCCACCACCACCACCACGCCCACGATCAAGTAATGCTCCTCCAGGACCACGTTGGTGACCAGAGGGACCAAATCCAGAGCCTCCTGCTCGCAGCCGCACAGCTCCACCACCACCACCACGCCCACGATCAAGTAATGCTCCTCCAGGACCACGTTGGTGACCAGAGGGACCAAATCCAGAGCCTCCTGCTCGCAGCCGCACAGCTCCACCACCACCACCAGCAGGTTGGTCCAGGTGAACACGGCACTGCGAGGACAAAGGGAAAACAGCACAAAACCCACTTACTGCCACGAAGATCCGAAGTTTCCAGCTCTTTATCCTGAGATGGAGGTTGCCACCTGCTCTGGGCTGCATTTCCAACCCAACTCCAACACGACTTGGTCCTGAGGTGACAAAAATCGGACCTGTCTCAGCACTACCTGTGTGACACGGGAACCCAACTCAGAAATGGCTCTTTACACCCCAGAGAAGGAAATCATCACTTCTGTGTTGAACTAAGGCTTGGGAGAAAACACCGGGTCTGTTCTCGTCTGCAGATGGGAAATCGGGTGCACGACTCGCTGATGGCAACACAAAACCCCCTGAATTTCCCTGTTTTTTTTCAGATAAAACCTTGCATCTTTGCCTAAACTACTACGTTTCAGCTGGGCTAGGATGGCTCCACTCCTCAGGACTGTTTTACCATTCAGCAATGCTCCTGTGGGTTCGGGACACCGAGGTCTCGATGTCGATGGGGTGGTACCGCAGCCCCCGCAGCTCCAAAGTCTCATCCAGCGCTCCCACAACGTACAGGGCATCGTGGCGCTCTGGGGAGAGAGGAGAGAGAGGAGGTGGAACAAATGGAATTTGGATAGAACAAATTGGCTCTTGTATAACCTAAAGAATCCCAGAATGGTTTGCATTGGAAGGGACCCTAAAGCCCATGGACCCCCTGGAATGGGCAGGGTCATCTTCCACTATCCCAGGTTGCTCCAAGCCCTGTCCAACCTGGCCTTGGACACTGCCAGGGATCCAGGGGCAGCCACAGCTGCTCTGGGCACCCACAGCTGCTCTGGGCACCCTGTGCCAGGGCCTCAGCACCCTCACAAGGAGGAATGCCTTCCCACTATCCCCTCTACCCCTGCCCTCTGGCAGTTTGAAGCCGTTGCCCCTTGTCCTGGCACTCCAGGCCCTTGGCAATGGTCTCTCTCCACCTTCCCTGCAGCTCCTTCAGGCCCTGGATGGCCACAATTCCATCACCCAAAGCTTTCTCTGCTCCAGCCTGGAGGCAGCTCTGCAGGTGGGGTGTCACCGGAGCGGGGCAGAGGGGCAGGGCCCCCCCTCCCCTGCTGCCCACACTGGGGGCTCAGCCCAGGCTCGGGGGGTTCCTGGGGCAGGTCCAGCTCTCCCTCACCTCAAACCCTTCTCCCCCTGCTCATCCCCAGCCTAGAACAACCCCAGGGGCCGCCCTCGGTGAGATTCCCCCGGGAATGCCCCCCGGGAATGCCCGGGGTGTGCCCAGCCCCACCTCCGCTGGCCGCCGTGAGCTCCGTGCGCCGCACGAAGCCCAGGTACCCCGTGCGAGCCCAGAGCGTCTGCGCCGCGTCCCCGAAGCTCAGGCGGGTGTTGAAGTGGTCGGCCTGGAGGGTCTCGTTGTCGTAGATGGTGTAGTAGCCGCTGGCCGTGTGGGGACTGTTCACCCAAATCTGTGCGGGGAGGGGGAAAGACTCAAATCCTGCCCGGTGCTGACGCGGGGCGGGCAAAGGAGCTGCAACACGAAGGTTCTGGTTTTATCTGCCATTTTTGGGATCAAGAGAATGGCCTTCGTTCAGCTCAAACTCCCAAATATCCTGTACAATCTTAAAAATGCACCTCGAGGTCTGCTCTTGCAGTTAACTGTAACTGAGGATTCACCGAGGAAAACTGTGGATTTTTAACGTGTCAAGTCCAAAACTGGATAATAATCCATCAATGCAGGTCAGTGTAACGGTGTGTAATCAAGGTAAGGAAAGCCAAATGTCAATTATACTGTTTGGGAGCCAGTTTGCAAGATCTAGGGTGGAACAAGCTTCTTTTCAAGTGGGTTTTCTTTAAACTTGACAGTGAAGTAAAACCCCAAATTCTGAACGCTCCAGCAATAACTCATCTTTAAAAGGCCTGTATCACAGCTCCAAACTGTCCCCCAGCAGAGGAGAGGCCAAGGAACAGCAGGAAAAGGTCCCCAAGGAGCAAAACCTGCACTTACCTCCCCAAGGTGAGAATCTCCCAGAGGCCCCTTTGTCTCTGGATTGACAATGACCACTTTGACTCCAGGCAGAATCTAAGGAGCACAAGAAGGAATGTGGAATCCCTGCTGGATTATCTTCAGCACAAAAACCCACGCAGGCTGTTCGTTCAGGGCAGGGTTTCACCCACGGACATCACAAAGAGGGATAAAACAGGCCAGGACAGTGCAGCGAGGCAAGGCCAGGGTATGGATGTATTCCCTGGCTCCAGGGCCACACAGGTAAGATATCCTGGGCCTGTACGTGTTGCTAGACCTTGATTTTAAAGAATTCAGTTAAAAAACTACTGGGAAGCCTCTTTCTGTAAAGCCACGAGGGAGCAGGAGCTACAGCAAACCCCAAACACAGGCTGGTTTCAAGGATACCAGAGCCCACACTTCTGATGTGGTTCCTTTACTGCAAACAGGACCAATTCTCCCAACAGCTCCAGCAAAGCACACTCCTACATCAATGGGTGATTCCTTACAAATCCCACTGACCTTCCAGAGGGACAGTGCAACCCAGTGCCACCCCCTCCCATGCCAAGGGGCTGTCCTTCCCAGCTGCAGCACGAGGGCTGTGGGAAGGGGCGGACATGTGGGATTACCTTCCCAGACTCGGAAAGCAGCAGGCTCTGCGGAGCTCCTCGTTCCACCAGGCGGACTCTGAAGGTAAAGGAAACGTGGTCAGGGAAAAAAAAGGAGCTGAAAGTCCCCGGAGCGGTGTGAAAACTCAGCACCACTGCAGGATTTTATGCGGTTAATGAACTGGTTTAAGTGAACTTACAGTACCTGTCATGTCTCAAGGATTTCAGGTCTACATACACCGTGGTGGGATCGGGCCCAGATGTTCCCTGAGGAGTTAATATTTAAAAACCATCAATGTGTTTAGAGCAGTCAGGGTAACTTCTGCCTGAGCTCAGAAACATTTCCAGGGGTTTCTTACAGCAGAATTCCTACTCCTATTCCCCCACCTTTGCAGCTGCACAAAGGGAAACCCTTCAGGAAGCAGGTGACTTCCTGGAACACCCGAGTGGGAAGTAGCCTCGGGGAGGTGGGAGACACCCCAAACCCTCTCAGCCACCAGCCTGGAGCACCCGGGCGCTGTTTATGTGGGAATAAACAGCTCTAATTCGTGTTTCACTCATTTTGAGCATCTGTGATATGATTTGGCAGCCAAAAATGAGAGAAGCTGCTTAAATCTTGTGCCAGCTGTTCTGTACAGGGCAGATGTTGGGCTTTGGAAGCGCGTGCAGACGGGGAGCATGGAGCACAACCAAGCCTGGAACCTGGTGCCAGCGACAACGAAGGGCCCTGGGAAGCCTCACCTGTAAACAGATGGCCACGTTGACCCGCGAGCCGAAGGTGGTGCTCACGGCTCGGGACGAGAGCCCGATGTCCTTGAAGAGTTTGGAGAAGGAATGAGTGAGGGAAACCCGCGGCCGCTCCTCTGCGACCACCACGCAGGTCCGCACGCAGGACAGGTTAATGCCTCGGGCCTGCAGACAACACACGAGGCAGAGGGCTGCAGGCGTTCATCCGCCCCCTCTCGAGAAGGTCCCTGTGCTTCCCACCCCTTGAAATGACTCGGGAAATGCAGGACAAAGCCTGTCCTGGTGTTCCAGGTCCCCTCCCCGTTTCTGGTTCTGTTTGTGACTGTAAGTTGTGTCTGACCAGAGCCTGGAAGTGCAGCCGGAGCGAGACGTGCCCCGACAGTGCTCCAGAACCAGGCACGCGCTGACCGTGCTGCCTCCTCTGCCCCAGCTCTCAGCAGAGCTGCTCTGCTGAGATGACACCTCTGAGTCGCTGCTTACACAGATGGGAACCAACCCCGGGGAGAGCAAAGCCATCCTCTGGGATTGCACTGACTCTTCAACAGCACCGGGACCTGCATCCGTTATTCTTTCCATGGTGAACGCCCCGACCAGCACCAGGCAGGAGTTCCCATGTGCTGCTCACCTGGAGACACAGCCCAGGCACCCGCAGAGCTCTGTGCCACCCAGAGAGCAAGGCTGAGCCTTGGTCTCACAGAGCCACTGCTCCAGGAAACCCCAGGGAAAAAGCCACCTCAGGCGTGTCACGGAGCTATTTTTTCCCTTCTCTCATCTCCAAGGAGAACACACCTCCATGGAACAGCTCTCCTGACATGTGCTTTCCATCATGTGCTGGTCTGAGCCTCCACTGCAGACTGTTACATAAGGAATCTGCTGCAGAGCAGCGCCGGGATCCTCCCTGCTCAGGGCTGCCCTGGCGTTCCCCGACAGGTGCTCCCTGCACTCCCTGCTCCTTCCCAACCCTCTCCTCTCCCGGGGCTGCAGTTTCTGGAGATTTGCTTTTGGAGCACCTCTGGCCTGGAGACTTGAGCGACAGGAAAATTTGTATTTAACAATCCCATCCCAATAGCTTTGCTTTACTACCAGAGTTTCCTCAATTTATGTAACACAACACTCAGGAAACATTTCTCACCTTTAACATTTCAACTTGGTTTCCAAGTCCCTTTGTACACAGTTCCATGACTGAATAGGAACAGAAAGTGTCCCTTATTTTATACTGGCTGACAGTAGATAACCAGAGGAAAAGATTGGATTCCAGCTCCATAGGAGGAATTAAAATTGACTGATGTCCAGAATACACACTGTGAAGAACATTGAGGGAGAAAACATTTTAGTGAAGCTTGTAGTTACCTTTAAATTAATATTTACTGTATTTGCACATTACGTTCCTGCTAGTCCAAGGGCAGGTTGTGGGACTGCAGCTGAGGCAAACTGGAGCAGCAGCATTTTAAAAATGCAACTTACTGTACAAGAATAACAATTTATCCACACACAAACACACACTGACAGCGAAGGAAGAGAACTGGCTCAACCCCACGCAGAACAAAAACTCCCTTATTGCAACATGTAATCAAGGAAGAAAGGGAAGAGAAACATTCTGAAGCCAGGAACATTTGGCAGCACAAACACACATAATCAAGATGGGATAACATCTTGCTAATCTGCAGCAAAAGGGAACATGTTGTTGTCACTTCCAAGACAAGCTCCCCCCTTACTGTAAATGAAATCATTTTGTAATGCCAACACGTCTGTAGTTACACCCAGAAGGACCCGCTTCCCATTTAGAACCAGCCACGAGTTCATCTGCCCCCTTCCCCCCAGAAAGTCCTACCTGCAAAGGCACCAGAGCACAAATCCCAGCCCGCAGTAGGGGTCCAGACAAATGGCAATCTGCCGCGAGGAGTAGAGCTCGCACTGGAGCTTGATGGCCCTGCACAGGCCGCTGACCGCGGCGTGGGACATCTGCAACACAGGGCACAGGGCTGCTGGGAGCCCGGGACACCACCCAGGCCTCCCCCACCGCGGGCAGCTGGCAGCAAAGGCACTTTGTGGAGGGGTGATGTGACCCACGGTTCGGTTCCTGAGCTTCCAGAGCCGATGCAGAGGCTGCAGAGCCCTGACACCAGCAGGGACACCAACAGCACAACTTGAAGCTGCAGTTGTTTTGAGTTCCACCTCAACACGAGGAAGAACTTCTCTCCACGGAGGTGGCAGAGCACTGGAACAGCTGCCCAGGGTGGCCGTGGACTCTTCCTCTCTGGAGACATCCCCAACCCACCTGGACATGTCCCTGTGTCACCTGCTCCAGGTGACCCTGCCTTGGACTGGGGGATCTCCAGAGGTCCCTTCCAACCCCAACTACCCCGTGATTCCGACTCCATGAGCATCATCAACAGTCTAAGGCTTTCCTCTTTAGTTTCCTATCCTCTTTTTTCTGACTGCATCCCTATTCTGCTCTTGGTGGAGGCCAGCGGAGCTCAGAGCTCTGCTGCTCTCCCGAGGCAGCTCTCCAGCGGGAGGCAGCAGCAGAATTCCTGATCCCACTGTGGAGACCTGCCTTCCTCCAGGGCAGAACCAACGCAGTGAACTGAAGCCCACAGCTTTGTCAGATGAAAATCGGGGTCTTTGTTTAAGCTACAGGCTGGAGGTGGAGGTCAAGGGGAGGTGGCTCAGAGGGTCAGGCAAAGACAAGACACGGATACCCATCTCCTAACCCGTTACTATACCTTTACTCCCGTGAGCATGCCTGTTGTGGAAACACTAAAATCTAGATATGCCAACATTTCGGGTGTGGGTGGCTTATAGATCTGGGCCGGCCGCTTCCTGGGCAAGTCATCTGTGCAAGAGAGGAACAAACGGGTTGGTTTTGGTTACTCAACTGGTGTTTGGAAGGAGGACACAACTTTTAGAACACCAGAGATGGAGGATGAAGCTTTCTATTAATTCTCTTTCCAGAAGAGACAGACCAGTGCGTAGCGAGACTCTTGCCAAAGCTCCCACATGGAAAATTATTTATTCTCAGGAAAAGGGAGGAAAGACCAACTCGTCCTTGTCTTAAGCAGATTAAAGTTGTCTCCAGCAATCACTGTTGTCACTGCAATCATTTCCCATGCACAGCTCAACATAGGAGAGCTCTCAGTGAACAAGGGCACATCTCGGATAGCTTTTGTAAATATCCAAACAAATTTCCGAGAGCCACTCAATGAAATGGGGGACAGTCCCTTCGGAAGTCACTGGCCACCCCCGCACAGAACTTCAAGGAGCCTCTTGGCCCAGGGAGCTGCTCACCTGTGTCGATGATGGTTGGCCAGGTTTTCACATCCACAGCACCAGCTGCCTCTCTGGACTTGAGCAGCCTCATCAGGGTCTGGGTTGTGAGGATACAGGCGGCTTTGCTGACCTGGGAAGAGGAACACTCATGGAAACAAGAGACAAGAGCATGTCCCAGCAGCACTGCCACTGCGAGAGCTGATGTTCAGAGACTATTTTATCACCTGCAGCCAATTTCTTTCAGCAAACCTGAGTTCCTTCCTCCGGCTTTAGCACGCTCTGCTCTGCTTCCCCTTCACTAAACCCCCAGAGCAGCCCAGCCTGCACAGACCCTGTCAGAACCTCCAGAGCAGGTGAGAAGGTGACACAGCAAGATCCAGCTTTCTTCCCCATGGTCTCTCCTGGTTACTGGGCTTGGGAAGTGACTTAACTGCAGGATTTGGGCTTCCCCAGCAATGAGGAGCGCCAAGGTGAAATTCTGGGTGGCAACACCATGTTGGTGCTCTCAGAAAGCACCTGCCCTCCGTCTGTGAGGAGGTGGTTCTGTCTGGCATTCGCTGGATGAGAACACTGTCCCTCAGCTCCAAGATGTGCCTCGACCCCTCTCGCACGGACAGCATGAGGTCGGTCAGCCGCGGGACCCCTGGAGCACGGGGCTGGAGCGGCGACGCTCCGGCCACGGCCACTGTGACCTCTGGTGTCACCTCCGGAGCCCGTGAGCAATCCAGCCCCGCTCCACCCGCGCTCCCTGCGACACGTGTGTCACCCCTGGAGCCTGAGGCTCCACCCCTGTCGCTCACCTCCACGATCATCCTCACTGTGGGCAGCGTTGCCACCAGGCTCTGGGCGTGGGGCGGGCGCACGGTGACGGGGACGCAGCCCGAGTACAGGCAGCCGTAGAAGGCCGTGATGAGCTCGATGCCTGCAAGGACACGACAGCTGCTGGGGAGGGACACGCTGGGCACAGCAGGGCAGTGCTGCTCCTCCAGGCATCGCTCCCGTGGGATAAGGGGGACGCTTCCGCAGCACAGGTGGGCAACGGCAGCAGCCCGGCACCGAGGGCAGCACGAGGAAGCTGAGAAAGCTCGGGATAGGGATAGGGGATGGGGAAAGTAAAGGAACCACGCAGGAAAGCATCTCCACCATACAGGAAAAGAACATCGTAAGTGGCAAGTGACTCAAAAGTCAGTCAGGACACACCAGTGAGCACCTCTCACTAGCACTGAGGGTCTTTCCTATATGTCCAGATCCCAGTGAGATTCCAAAGAAAACCCAGGCTGCATTTCCCCAGTGGGACTCACTCACCAGGAGGATAAAGAAGCACCACATTGTCTCCTGCATTGAGATGGCCTTTGTCACACAGCACTGATGCGATTCTCTCAGCCTTTTTGTGCAGCTGAAGGCAGGTGGCTGTGCACACAGTGGTTCCCTTGAAAGGAGACAAAAATGCTCTGAACAGGGGCTGGCACAACACGAACTGGCTGCTGTGAAATCAACCCAAGCTCGCTGGCTAGCAGGAGGCTACAGCTATGAGTTATCTCTACCTAAAGGCTGCTGGTGCTCAGTGAGCCACTCATCCACTACAGTACCAAAGGACAGAGATGGAGTTAGATCTGCTCTAGAAAATTCTACCTTCCAGGGAGTCAGTTCAGGTCTTCTTGCACCAGAACCTTGCCAGAATATACTCAACAGGGATACAGCATTAACTGATACAGGAACCAGTGGGACCTACAAACACGCTCAGTTTTAAAATGAAGTGTCGAACCGTGGGAGTCATTTCTGAAGGGACCTACAGGGCCAAAGGGTCAAGTTTTAAGTTACAAATCTATGGGCAAAATCTGATATAGAGGCTAAAGAGAGGCACTGCAGAGGGCAAAAGATTTTAAGGACTCTCCAGCTGGCACGGGACAGCATGTGGACCTCAAAACCCAACAACTCAGCACTGACTGTACCTTGGCATTCAATAAAAGGAAGAGTGGGTGGTCAGGAGTCGCTTGAGCTCTCCACTGCAACACTTCTGTCAGGAACTGGTGCTGGAAGAGACAGGCAGGAATTCAGCACCAGCTTCTCCTTCAGTGCTTCCCACTGCTGGAGGGGAAACTCCTTCCCATTCTCCAGCTGTCACAAACACCGATTTACCTTTTTAACTAAATCATTGTCCTCTATCTGACCCAGATCTCTCCCAGAGGCTTGAGCGATTCGCTTCCCAGCAACCAGGTTCCCCACCATCACAGAGGCAGGGCCCACACCTGTGGAGAGACACCAGCACTTTGGGAAGGAGCAGAGCCAAGGCACAGAGAGCCTCTGCAGGATCCCAGTGCTCCTGGGCACGGATGCAAGAGGAGAGGGAGTGAAGCCTCACTGATGGAGCTCAGCAGGCACTGCTGGTCTCTATTCATCAGCAGGGAGAATCCCAGTGAGTTCAAAGGCGGGAATCAAAATTCCTGACTAACACATGCAAAGAGAGGCCTGGAACACGCCCCAGCCACAGGGCACAAGGCAGGCTCTGGTCCCCAGCAGGTGGGACAGGGAGGAGGATGTGACCCGGGTTCCCGGGGCTGAGGCGCTGAGCCCCAGTTTAACAACACCAAACAAAAGGGGTTCAGGTTACCTGGCTGTTTCTGCCTGGGCTTTGGCAAGTTTGTCACACAAGTGTGTGGGCACATGAGGATGTTGCAAGGGTGCAGAGAGCCCTCCAGAAAGTGCTGTTTGGTTTGGGAGATGTGGATCCCTCCCAGCGGAGTTTTTGGCAATGTGTTGGCTGGCACGAGAGCAAGGCAGTAAACACCCACTTGGTGAATGCTGTCAATGGCCTAGAGAAAGGAGAGATGGTCAGAGGAGTTCCTGGCACGGCTGGACACAGTCTCCTGTTGCTGATGCACTGAATACTGCAAGGCAAATCCCTGGACTTAAAAGGTGCCGGAGGAGCGAGTCAGTCACTGACATCCCACTTCACCTCTGCAGCACCAGCGAGTCCTGCAGGGAGCCTGAAGTGCCGGGTACATCCCTGCCTTTAGAGCCCATTTCATAGACACCAAATCCATTTTTAAATCTTTCATGATCAAAATCCCAAAATATCCACGGCTGCCTGATGAATCACACGATTCTGATCTCGGGATCGTATCCATCTGTCTCCTCTGAACCATCACACTCTGTTCCCTCCTGCCCGCCTCAGCATTCAGGCATCTGATCCATTATTCAGAGCACCAGGTACTTCCCTGATTTTCCACCCCAGCTTGCACACTTTGCTCCCTGAATGTCGTTCCTGGAATGACACACACGCAGTGCAGGCAGCTCTCAAAGGAAGTGCTTGCTACTCATTCTTTTAGGACCACGCTCATTCAGCTGTTCTGGCCTTCCCCTGCCCACCTGGCCCCTGCTGAAAACGCATCTCCAAAGAAAAGGGCGGCTTTAAAGCCAAACTCTGAGCTCCACATGATCCAGACTAAAAGCAGAACCCCAAAGCTTGAGCACAGATCTGCTGTGCAGTTCTGAGAGGTGACTGCCAGAGCCCCTCTGCTCTCCCAGGACCTTCATGGAATCCCAGATTGGTTGAGGAATTTCTCCCCAATATGTAACTTAAATTTCTCCTCTCTCAGTTTGAAGCCACCCTCCTTGTCCTGTCACTCCAGCTCCCTCAGGACACCACAGGACAGCTCGGACACGGCAGATGTACCCAGACCCTGCACCAACACCCTGCGCCAGGAGGGGTGCAAAGCTCGTGACACCTCCGTCCCTGGGCTCTCTCCATCCCTGGGCTCTCTCCATCCCTGGGCTCCCTCCATCGGGGCCGTGCCTGTGGCCTCTGCTCTGCCCACACCCCAAAACCAGCCCGGTTTCTGTACCTGCAGCACCCGACTCATCCACTGGAAGCTGTCCTCCTCGGAGGCGTCCGGCCTCTGCTCTGCCACCACCACGATCCTCTCGTCGTAGAACACAGACACGGAGAACACGGCAATCCTACGGAAAAGGGCAGAGCCACGCTCCAGTTTCGCTCCTCGGAAACGGGAAGCCAAGGAGAGATTAAAGACAGAACTTGTTAAAATAACCACGGGGCAAAAAACAAAGAGAAAAAGAACCAGACAATTAACATTGAGTCAAAAGGAAAGACTGGGAAGTATTTAAGGGGTTAATTCCACTTTCTGATGAAATTTCCACATGGCACAGTTCCCCGTTCTCCCAACCTGCTGTCACATTCCTGTTCCAACTTCTGGCAAAGCACAAATGAAAGGAGATTTAAAGGCACCTACATGATGGTTTAAAATCTCTCACTAAGTCTCAGAGACACGAGCTCCAGCCCTGCCTGAGGATCTAGAAAATTATATCCACAACTGCTAAATAAAAATCAAGT
The DNA here is from genome assembly GCA_013399875.1 of Gymnorhina tibicen. NCBI lineage: Eukaryota > Metazoa > Chordata > Aves > Passeriformes > Artamidae > Gymnorhina > Gymnorhina tibicen. The sequence continues at coordinate 38,812 of VXAZ01003011.1, forward strand.
ATCTTTGGACACGAATGAAACTCTTCCTTGCTGCACCAGCCAGCAGCTAACGACTAAAACTCTGCAGAGACAGAGAATTAATTTCTCCATGTGGCTGACTTATCTTGTTACTTGACCGCTCTCCCTAAAGCACAGACTTGATGAAAAGCCAGGCTGGATAGTGGGAAAAAGATCTGTGCTGGGCAGGATCAGGGCAATTACCACCTAAATCAAAAATACATTTACTTTAACCGAGCTGCCCAAAGAGAAATCCGAGAAAGTACTAAAGCTTCTGTTTCACTTTACTACACGGGGAGGGATGAGGTTTCTCGTGCTGACCTTCCTCTGTAAACCGTTTTTATTGACTCCACGGCCAGTCCAGTGGCCACGATGTCGTCGGCGTTGTGCCTTCGCCCGCTCACCGTCAGCAACCCGTCCATCTTCCCAACCACGAACACCAAACTGCCCTGCAAGACAGGAGGGTGCCCGTGAGGAACTCAGGGTGAGCTCTCCTCGCGCGTCCCCTCGCCCCAAGAGCCCTTCCCTGGCGCGCCCAGGGCCAGAGCAGCGCGGGCTCCGAGGCCCCTCACGTACGGGTCCGACGAATCCCAGCAAGCCGGAGCGCACGAAGGGCACTTCCCCCACCGGGGAGCCGGAGGAGTTCACGGGGATCACCTGCAACGCAAGGGAGGACGCTGGAGGCAGAGCGGCCCCGGGATGGGGAAACCTTCCCCGCCCCAAGAACTGCACTCAGGGTGAGCGAAGGGAAGAGGAGAAGGGGAGGGAACCCTCGGCACAGCCGTTGTTCTGGCAGGGTGGGAGATGTTTATGGAGGGAACCCTGAGCATCTCTAACTGCAAGGAGCTTTCCGGGGCGTATTTTTAAAAAACAACATTAACGCTTCAGTTACGGACCCACGGGGTTACACAAGACTGTGGGAGTCCAGAGTGCAGAGAAATATTCCACCCAAGACCACCAGTTTTACACAGGAAATGGGGCAAGAAAGATGCATTCTGCCAGGCATACCTCGAAAGTGTTCTTTGTCACCCCTGCCAGCCCATAGTACATCATTCCTCCTGCTCTGGAGCTCACGCAGATTTCCCCAATCTCGTCTGTTTTACAGAGCTGGGGTGGCCCGTCTGGTTTCACTATGCACATCATGCCTAGGACAAATGAGGCTTTGTTAAAACAGCTCCCAAGCTTTGCCCCGTGTGAGAACTGACACATTTAATTGTGACAGAAATGACCGAGTCTGGTGCTGCCCCGCCTCCCCCACACCGAGGCTGATATGGGACAGAACACTGACCCTAAAACATCCCCAAAAACGTCTCACATGAGCCTCCTGCCCGTCTTTACCTCCTGGCATCACGTGCCCGACGTCCTGGACAGTGAGAGCAGAGTTTTTATCTTCAGTGTTGACCCGAATCACACCGAAACTCAGCCCGTTCATGGACAGGATGGCTCTGCCTGGCAAAGGGGCCCCAGGGACTCCAGGCCTGGGAAGGACACAAAATCAATAAATAATAATAAATAAATACACTCAATCAGGCACCCGGGCTTGGAATTAGACTCAAATGGCCAACAGAAATACGTGTAATCAGCGTTTCTGCTTTGCACAATTATTTCAAACTGTGATGGCAGTGGGGACCCCCACCCAAAGGGAGTTTCCAATCCCTGAGGAACTGTGTTCTGGGCGCTGCAGCTGCTCTGCCAGCTCCTCATCTCACCCCACGGCAAAGCCCAGCTCCCAGGCCACGCGACTGCAGGGCTGTTTCTTACAGAAACAGAGTATGACAATGTCCAAATGATCTCAAATCTCGTCTCAGAGTCACAGCACCTCCCAAAAGCTGTGGAAACCAGGAGCGGGAGAAGCGGTGCTCAGGCACCGCCGAGCTGTCACACACCTCAGAAATCACCCGCATCTCGGGAGGGAGCTTCAACAGCTCAGCGACTCGAGTACCTGAGCACACACAGTAAATGCCAGAGGAGTTTATTACACGCTTAAATCAACTGTGAGCGACCCAAGTGTGGACAAAGCCCAGCCTGGGTGACTCAGCCCGTTACCTCCGGATCGCGACGGTCATCGCTTCGGGGGAGGTGGCACAGGGACAAATCGCCTCTGGTTTGAGCCCGTGGCTCTGAAACAAGCTCAGGAAGGCATCACAGGAGGAAACAGACCCTAGGAAGAAAGAAAAGATGCCGCTAGGACTTCACAGAATTTGATTTCATGCCCATCTACAGGAAGGGTCAGGAGGAGGATCGGGGAAGCTACAGGAGGAAGCGGCCTCAAGTTGTGCTGGGGAGGTTTAGGTTGGATATCAAGGAAAATCTCCTCACTCAGAGGATGGTCGGGCATTGGAACCAGCCCAGACTGGAGGTTTAGGTTGGATATCAAGGAAAATCTCCTCACTCAGAGGATGGTCGGGCACTGGAACCAGCCCAGACTGAACGTCCAGACCCTGGATTCTGCCCAGAGCAGTGGTGGAATCACCATCCCTGGAGGGATTTAAAGCACGCGTGGTTGTGGCACTCGGGGACAGGGTTTAGTGGTGAACACGGTGCTCGGTTAAGGGTTGGATTCGATGGCCTTAAAGGTCTTTTCCGGCCTGAACAACTCCCTGATTTTATAAACACTGCTCCCCATCCAACCCTCCCTTTCCCTACTCGGCAGGCTCTCTCACAACCCCAAGGAGGGCAGCACGGAAAGCCCTTGCCCTGTGCCCAAGCACCACGAGCCGGAGCTGTGCCCCAGATGAGACCTCCTCAGAAGCAGCTCCCACGGGAGCTGATCCCGACCCCAGGGGAGTGGGAGGCCTGGGAGAGGGGCCGGGACACTCACAGGGGTTGGCGCCGTCGGTGACGATCAGCATCCGCAGGGAGCTCAGGCTCACGTCTCTTTGGTCCCGATGGGCCATCATGGCCCAGTGCAAGTCCCGACACTTCACCAAAGCAACTTTCGCTGCCACCGACACACAAAGAACAACACTTGAGGACAAATCCAAGCTTTCCAAGAGTTATTTTCATATGGACACACGGCCTGAGACCCCCACGTGAGGGAATTCTCACCTAAGCAAGGAAGCCTTAAATAACTGAGGCTGCGGTAACGGCGAACCCAACAAACGGCATCTGCTGTGGCATCCAGGCCACCGCCACCACCTGAGCCAGGGTCTGTCATCCTCACAGCTCCTCCTCCAAAGGCCGTAAATCATTGCCACCCTCTGAAAGCCCTCACTGAGGCCAGGGATCGAGGGCTCTCGCTGCACTCTACCATTTTCTCGGCTTCATAAAAGAAACCGGCTCCAAGTCGCAAGATCCCCGTCGTGCTCCCCGCCATTCCCACGGCATTAGGACTTTGTGCACGGAAATAAATGGCAAAGTCCCCCGTCCTCCCAAGAATTCCTGTTCCAACCTCTGGCAAGTCACCAATGCAAGGAGTTTTACAAGTATCTCCGTGACTGGGGGCTTAAAATCTCCCGCTGAGCGTCTTAGAAACACGAGCTCCAGCCCTGCCCGAGGATCTAGACAATCCTATCTACAACTGCGAAACTAAAATCGAGTAACTCTGGACATCAGTGAAACTCTTGGCCCTCGAGATTTGACATGGAAGAGCAAGAAGGGTTTAAGGCATTTGAGACTTTAATGCCCCTCACTCATGGATCCTGAGAACTCCAAGCTGAAGCTGTGGATCATCCCGAGTTACCTTTGTGGGCGTGAACCCTCTGCACCCATGAGAGAGGGCAGGTTTTCATCACGGAGTAGGGCACGCTGATAGTGTGCAGCTTGTTCATTACATTCTGAAAAGCAGGGAAAAGGTCGTTAGGAGAGGGATCACAAACCTTTCATCGGGCAGAAATAAGAGTCACCCTCAGTCCCCATCAACTTCCACCCCATCATGAATTCACAGAGGTTTAGTTTTCATCAGGATGATTCTGTCGTTCCCCCAGAGAACTGCAGACCTGGCAGGGAGAGAAATGGTTGTTTTGACAGGTAATGTTTCTCAGCCATGGACTCAAATGCTACTGTTTTCACAGAATCATGGAATTCTGGATGGGTTGGGTTGGGAGGGACCTCAAAGCCCATCCAGTCCCACCCCCTGCCATGGGCAGGGACACCTTCCACACCCCCAGGTTGCTCCAAGCCCTGTCCAGCCTGGCCTTGGCCACTTCCAGGGATCCAGGGGCAGACTCAGCTTCTCTGGGCACGCTGTGCCAGGGCCTGCCCACCCTCACAGGGAAGAAATTTCTCCTAATATCCCATCTAATCATTAATCTCTCATTACAGAGAGTTCTGGAACGCTTCGACTCACCGTTAGAATGCCATGCCACAGCCCCGCATCCTTCTTAAAATCCAGCACATTCACTATCGTTTCACCTGGGAAAAGAAAGGTGTCGTCGGCGAGTGCAACACTCCAGCACAGCCGTGCCCATCCTCCATGCTGGAATCTGCTCACGGGTGAAGAACCCATCCCTGATCTGCCAGACCTGCTCCGCGGGGCACCCGCAGCAAGCCCCGAGCCCTGCTCGGTTATTCGTGTTACTGCTCAGAGCTCCCTGTGTTCCTGCCCAGAGCTCCCTGTTCCTGCCCAGAGCTCCCTGTGTCACTGCCCAGAGCTCCCTGTGTCACTGCCCAGAGCTCCTGCCCAGAGCTCCCTGTGTTACTGCTCAGAGCTCCTTGTGTCACTGCCCAGAGCTCCTGCCCAGAGCTCCTGCCCAGAGCTCCCTGTGTTACTGCTCAGAGCTCCTTGTGTCACTGCCCAGAGCTCCTGCCCAGAGCTCCTGCCCAGAGCTCCCTGTGTTCCTGCCCAGAGCTCCTGCCCAGAGCTCCCTGTTCCTGCCCAGAGCTCCTTGCCATGCACAGCAGCAGCTGCTCATCCTTTCCCGAGCAGGAGCACACCCAGGGAGCTGCAAGGGGATCCCGTTCCGGCCCGAAACGTCCGTCAGCAGGACGGGAAGGGTCCGGAGCTCCCCAGGCACGAGCGGCCGAGGGAAAGGCGGCCGGGGAGCGTCGTTCAAGGCCCGACTCTCAGCAGTGATGGGAGCTCAAGTGATGGATTCCACAAGGCAAGCTTTGCATTTTAAAGCAGGACGACCCACAGCTCTATAAATAGTTTCACTCGTGGATGTAGGAATTAGCTTGATTTACGAGGCAGAGCAGAATAAACCAGAACCCACAGCAAAACCCTCTGGGAATGGCACCAGCATCCTCCAATCTCCGTTTCTGGGTTACCCAAAAAACCTCACGGGACCAGAACAGCCCCAGCCCCGGCTTTGGTATTTACACACTATCAGCAACAAAAGCTTGGGAAGACATTTCTGTGGGCCATCAGTACAGTGAGAGGGAACTTGAGCTTGTTGGAAAATGCTCCATTTTTCATTCATTTGCTCCTCTTTTGGTTCACCAGAACAGACTCAGGAACTTCATAGACATGACATAAATCCCACTTTTTATTCCTCTTCATCATGGCAGTGAAAAGGATGCAGTTTTGGATGGAAAAACACCACAGCTAGTTTTCACTTTTGGGGGAGAATTAATCCGCACTTTTAAAATTTTTTTTTTTTAAAGTAAATATTGGTTACTCAGAGACAGCTGCTAAAGGTATGAGAGGCGAGCACTTAAAACAACGCTGAGCCTTCATCCCTTTGATGTTCTGTGCCCTCACCCACCTTCAGAGTAGTTGCAGGCCTGAGACAAGGCCTGGCAGTGAGCCAGCATGGCCATGCGGGACACGGTGACGCCCATGACGCTGCCCTCCTTGCTGGTCTTGTACTGCACGAGAGAGAAGAGAGTCAGGGAGGGCTCTGGGTCCCACGCAGGAGGGAAGTTAAATCACGGAATCCACGCGAAAATGAAGTTTTCTCTGAAGCTGCCGAGGCAAACCCAAAAACCATCTGTGTGCAAGGCGGGACCAGCAAAGCTCAGACCCCAGGAGAGGGTTATTGTGGCAGCACACACGGGGAATCTCCATGGAGATGGGAGTGAAAATGAACGTGTTTGTGTTTGTTTCGCTGTTACTGCTGCTCACGGCATCTCTCCCTGCTCCCGTAACCAACTGCAAAAGCCAATCTGTGATTTCAGCGTGGCTAAACTACCACTCAAACCACTGCAAGTCCAATAAAAACCAGCATTCCCAGGAAGAACAGAGAACTCAAACTGCTGCTGGCCCGAGCGCCGTCAGAAATGTGTGTTATCAAGCACCCTCTCAGAGCTCAGCTGTCTCCATCCCTCACTTTTTGGAACAAAAACAATTCTCCCAACTTATTCCAAGCAGTGCTCAAGGCCACCAAGGGATTCAAACCTACAATAAGCTTCCCAGCAGGATGTCCACAGTGAAAGACTCGTTTCAGTGGCAGGAAAGTGGGAAGTTTAAGGGAGAGAGGTGCAACTATTCTCTGTCTGGTGATTAGAACATTAAATTCAGCTCACGGAAGGTACTTTCTATTCCCCATTCACTACTTACCTCAATATATGCTGGCTCAGTTCCTGCTGCTGAGATGTTGGGCTGCCAGTCCTTGGGAGACTTGGAGAGATATTTTGAATCTGTCACAACCCATTTGAGTCTGGGCCAACCTGGAGCCAAAATTAAACGGCACATTAATATCAGTTTATTTATTGAGGGATTTATATTCTGCGGGAATACACTAAACCCCAGCATTTGTCCAAGTTCAGTTACACAAGCAAAATTCCCAGCCAAGCCCAGCTACCAGCCAGAAGGTTCATCTCGTTTCTCATCAGGGAGTTCAGTGGGCAACAAGGCACTTCCTCTCCTCAGGGAAGATCCCTGCAGCATTCCTAAATAAAGCTGGTGAACAAAACTGCCTTGGAACCTGCCAAAATGCCACTGAAGGGACCTGAGGACAGCCCTGCCTTGGGAGGTGGCTCCCTGTGACCCCCAAACCACCAGAGCAGTTGTGTCAGACACACGGGTCGATCTCACCACAAGCACAAACCCTGCAACGTTTTGGTGACGGGATCAGGAGTTGCCCCTTTGCCCCCCAAGCGCCTTCAGAGTCCTGACAGCTCCTTTCAGCTGCAGCTAAAACACAATCAAAAGCCAGCCTATAACCAACTCACCTTTGAACTGCACAATTTCTCCATTCTGGGTTTTTGGGAGCCCTTTCAGACACACCTCAGTGGTGAGGGCCAGAGCAATCCCACAGCTCCCCAGCAGGAAGCCGATCTGCTGCCCACCAGCATCCTGAGGGAAGAGGGGAAAAGTCACTCCTGTTCCAAGATGACAAAAGCCAGCTTTCCCTCACCAAAATCCAAGGTTTGATAGTGCTTTGGGGGCTGGGGGGCGAGGTTATGGCAAGGAAAAGAAGAAAACAACCCATTCCCACACACACTCAGAATCACAGAATCACAACGGGAGTGACTTGGGCTGGTGGGAGGTGTCCCTGCCCACGGCAAAGGATGGAACTGGATGGTCTCTAAGGTCCCTTCTGTTATAGATTTAATGAACAAAAAGTTTCTGTCATCTATTTCACCTTCCAACCCTGGGATCCCACGAAATGTGATATTGGGGAGACTAAAACGCACTGGATGTGAAATCCAGGGAAAGCAAGTGCTCCTGCCCAGCACCCAGGCACGGAGCACACCCCATCTACTGGCATTCATGGAAACCCAGATGCTGCAAAGAGGAATCGGGAGGCAGAAACAGCAAAACGTGTAATTACACTGGAATAACGAGACCTCTCTATCCCCTGGAGCCAATTTCTGTTGCACAATGATAGAACGAGGAGGCTCGCTCAGGAACTGACTGGGCAAATACTGGAGAAGTTTTAATTTTGCATTTGGTTGCTATAGCAGTCTGAGAATGAAATCAAAGCTCTGTGTGTCCCTGAGTGTTCCCAGACTGGCTCCCAGCTCATTGCACCTCTGGTGCCATCATGTTTGCCATGAGCCTCTTGCTTTTGTTTCCTCTTATGAAATCCTACAGTTTCACACAGTGCTGGACATGGCAATAATGTGGCAACAGTGCAAAAATTCTGGTGAGGGTAAAGAAAACACTTTGTTGAGCAAATAATTGACAAAAAGTGCCTCGAAGTCTTCGGGGACACCGAGCACCTCCATCCCCAGCAAAGTCAGAGCCTGGCAGAGTTCAGCAAGGCTGGATTGAGCCCCCTCCCATCACACTATAATCTGTTCTGTAGAAATTATTTGCAATAAGGAAGTGAAGAGTGCATCGTTTGGGAGGGCTGACCACCTCCAGCTGCTCAGCACAGCCCTGGTCAATGTGTTTTTCCATTTTTAAATGCTGTTCCAGGCTCCCAAAGGTCCCTGTCGGTACACAGCTGCTCAGGCAGCAGCTGGAGGCTGAGAAACGCTGTCAGAGGCTGATGGCCTGACTCGGTTTCCATCCCACATCGCTCCTCCAAGTTCCATCAACGTTACCTTTCTGGTAAGAGGTACCTCTATAGGCACTGGGATCACTTCTGCCAGCAGACAGCCGTAAAACGCCACCATGAACATCACGGGGTCGTTGTTGGGATACACAAGGGCTACCTGCAACCCACACATGCGTGCCGTTACCCGAAACAAGTTACAATTCCAAAATCCGGATCTAGAGTGACTAAAACTCAGAAAGCTTGGTGTTATTTCACGTTCTTCCTCCCACGGAATGCACGGGATGTGCCCGAGCTCCTCGCGCAGTGCCCGGGTGCGTGGAGGTTCACACACAGCCGAGACACAGAGATCAAACCCTGCGTGTCCCTCAGAGCTGCAGTGCTCTTCCTTGGACGCATTTCAAAGCCCAGAGCCAAGAAGCTGCCCACGGAGGAGCTGGAAGCCCTGAAAACTCACACCAGTTTCTGTCCCAAGCAGCCCTGTCCCCGGGTTAGAGTCTCGCTGTGGTGTCTGTGGCAAGTTCCAGCCCCCAAACCCCCTTGTTTCACCCCAGAGCGAGCAGCAGAGAGTCCCAAAGTCGTTACCCTGTCTCCAGGTTTCAACACGGGCTCGTTTTTGGTCCCCAGTTTATTAAGCAGGGTGTAGGCCAGCTTGAGACTTCTGCTCCACAGTTTGCCTGGAACACAGAGAACGGAGACTCGCATGGCTCTGGGCCGTGCAGCGCCACAGAAGAGATCCCTGCTCTGGTTTTACCACCTGCACCCACGCTGCTCTGTCCACAACACCCTCCAAGACCAGGAGGGCTTTTGCAACCCCTCTGAACCCACGAGCCCCGTGCTCTCTCCACCGCTGCTCTTCGGGAGCAGGGGAAGGCGGGGCGGAGGCTCAACTCACCGTAGGTGAGGGTGTAAACTGGTTTTCCTGTCACATCCAGGGCTGTCAGACAGGGACATTTCGCCTGAGTGGTTCCCCAGCGCTGCAGAGCTGCTTCCAAGGCAGGAGGCCAGTTACAGACCACTCCCAGGGGCTCTCCCTTCACCGGGGTCATCTGGCGGCCCTCGGGCTTGGGCTGGTTCGGGTCGGGCTGGGGAACTAAGAGAATTCAATAATATCTCCAGTATCTATTGGGATATTTCTAATATAATCCAAATAAAATAGCACTCCCCATCTTTGCCCGTTTGTCACCTGGCAGTTCAGCTTGAACTAAGCTGAAAACAAACCTAAAGGAAATGAGGAAAAGCATTTAACAACCCATTCCATCCCATTTCCTAGGAAGTCTCGCTCAAAACAAGACATCATGAACAGAGCCTTCTCACAGGATGTTGTTCAGAGGTGTTCAGCACATCAGTAAGGAACAGAACACAGAACTGGGGAAAAGAAAACCTTACAAAATAATGCTGGAATGAAATTACCAGTGAGGACAATTCCCTTTGGTAAATTAATTAAAGTAGCCTAAGCAAATGAAGGGGGTTTAAAAATCTATTTAAGTTCTTTTTTTTTTAAGAAGTTTAATGTTGAGGAGGTCCCCCAAAGCTCAGCAGAACAGTGAATTACTTCAAACACTGGTTTTGTGTCAGACTCTTCATGGAGGCTGCTGCAAACAACGAATCTGAGCCAACCTTGAGAACAACAGCACAAAGAACCCGGCTCCCCGAGTGTCTAACTGTGACAAATCTGCAAAAAACCATTATTTGTGCTATTACCTTCCACAATTTCTTCAAAATCATCCACAAAGAACTCTTTCAGGGGCGGCCTTTTAGGTCTTTTCAAGGTGTTCAGCAACTGCTGAATTTTTGTGGAGACTCTGCTGCTCACAGGAACACCTGCAGGGAAAGACCAGAGCGCTGAGTGCCACGTCCAGTCGCTCGCTCCCAGGCCACCTCCAGGGACTGGGACCGCAGCACCTCCCTGGGCAGCTCCAGTGCCTGCCCACCCTGCCCGCCGAGAAACACCCCCCAAACACCGACGCCAGCGCCAGAACCGACTGTGAAGTGCCCCAGTGTGGGAGTCCAGAGTGTGGGGAATATTTCTCTGCCTGGTTTAAGGAGTTTTACCCCTCTGGACACCACTGTTTTTGAGCTTCGTCCACGGAGAAAGCTGCCAGCTCTCTGGGAAGAATTTGAACGCTCAGCGGTGTGAATTAGATAATAGAATATTATGTCAGGTTACACAAGGTGAATATATAAAGGTGTTGGGTTTGTTAAAGTAGCAAATAGATAAAAAGCAAAAACTCCAAAATGGAGGACTGTTGTTGTTCTTAAGACCTTCTTCTTCTTCTCTGTCTACTCCATTTTATGCGGCAAAAATTGTTTAAAATGATTGGACAAAGAAATCCGCAGTTCCTGTAAACGTGCTATAAACATTTGTTGAATATTGGTGGAAAAGTGAAAATATCTTTCGTTTCAAACACCTATTGGATATTTTAGCTTTAAGAAGGCCGAGTTATCTTGATTCTCGGGACATTCTGCGCCCATTTTTCAAAGCATTCACATCCCTCTGCTGCACTCTTAACTTCTCTGATAAGACTCAATATAACTATCCGAAGGCAGAGGCTGTCGGACGTCCCTCATTAAGTGGAAAACCAAGGCGAGGATATCCAATTCCTCCCTCAGCAGGGGAGGTGCGATTTAAGGCACAGCAAAGCGACAAGCGGAATCCACAGCAGAACCCCACACCCCGCGGAGCTCAGGCGGAGCTGGCAGAAGGAACGGCGCCGTCCGAGCCCGCTCCGAGCGCCGCGGCGGCTGCCGGCGGGTCCCGTACCGTCCGCGGTGTCCATGAGGCTGGAGCGGTTGGATCCCTTGTGCATCCCCTTCACGATCCCCGACGGAGGGAGGTCGATGGCCGCCGGCCGTGCCGAGGGGGTGGAGGTAGTTGCCGTGACATCTGGGGGGACTGAGAAACTTTCTAAAAAAAAGAAGAAAGCCGCTCAACACACCTTTCCTTGTCCCCGGCAAGCAAAGCGTCAGTCCCCCGTTACCGACAGTCCCACGGATCGAGCGGGCTGGAGGTACGGGAACCCTCATTAGTGCTAAACACGCGGATTCCTAAAGGCTCAGCAGCTCTAGGAGAGGCACGTTATCTCTTCTGGAAACCAAAAAAAAAACCAAAGGCAAAAGGTTTTGCCCGTGCCGGGGAAGTGCTTCGGCAAAACAGAATTCCTGTTCTTGGTTTCTACGCTTGAAGCTCAATCTCTTGACATTCAGTACTGTGAAATAAATAAATAAATAAATGAATGTTTAAAAGTTTGAGATTCACGCGAGCTCTGAAACATCCGAAGTCCAGAACAAATCCCTCCCTCACCTATGCACTGATCTCTCTTGCTAGAATTCTACTATTTAGCTTTTTTGTGAGTGAGGGCTTTTGAAAACAAAACACGTGGGAATTTGATCAAAGCAGATCAGCAAAAACCGTGTTGGGTTTCAATCCCTTCCAGCTGGATGGTCACAGAGCTTGTCCAGCAGCTACAGAATAAATCCAGTGAACGGTGTGAGCTGGGCCTTACTTCTGCTTCAAGCTGCAAGACACTGTCCTGCCTTTCAGCCGAGGCTGCAACTGCATCCTGCAGGAATTCTCCAGTGAACTGCCTCTTGAACAAGGGATTTCTGCTTATGTGGGGTTTCTTTACACGACCCAGCACGTTCAGTCATCTGATAGGGCAAGAATATTCTATTCTGGCTTAGCAGCACCAGCAACTGTTGCTTACAAAGGAAAAACCCAACAATCTGAAACTACGGTAGTCTGAAGTCAAATCCTGAATAATTCCCACTGACGGGGTTTTGTGATTGATCCTGTGTCGATTTCCCTTTTTCTGAGGAGGAAAAATAACCCATTTCTGCATCCCTTTGGAGACACAGTGGCAAGGAATATTTCTCACGCACTGAACTCCTAAAATCCCTGGAAAGGACATGGATTTGTACAATCCAATCATCTGCAGGGCTTTTTACTGCTCTCGAGAGAGAGGGATGTACAGAATTGTGTATGTGAGAGTTCTATTCATTTAAACCGGGTGTTAACACGGGATGAAGGTGGCAAATATAATTCTGACAAAGATTCAAAGCTCCCATTTTGCATAAGACACTAATTAGATTAGACAGGAGATATTCTGGAGGTAAAAAGCTGTGTTACCTTAATTCATTACAAAAGGTAATGTGGCCTTCTGCATGCTCCAATTAAAAACAGCCTCTCTGCTTCAAAGACATTAATTATATTGACTACATTTTATGGGCAATCTCCTCAGTTTTCCGTTTCAGGAAACAATTTGCATCCCAGCAAATAAACAAACAAAAACAACAGCAATAAAAAAAAGAAATAAGTGAAAGATAAAATCACCAGCACTTCTATGCACTGCTTGCCCCAACCCAGTTAAGCAGAAGCAGAGAGCACATGAAATACAGACAATGTCCTACGGTGCAGGAATTTCCTCACCAGCAGCTAAAAAGGACAAACATACACAGAGCAAAAACAAACTTGGCCATTTCATACAGAAGCATCAGCAGCAAGGAGCACCTCAGAGCCTCAGAAAACTGAGCCCGGGGTATCCAGATCTGTAGATTTTGCTCCGTCTCCTCAGTACCTGGATGCTCTGGTTATTCCTCAGACAGTCATGGAAGAGCTGGGCTAAAGCTTTACTCCTCTAACCCCGTGTTTTAGTGACAGGCTCGTTTGTTCACACACACGGCTGGATTTGGTTCTTTTTCTTTCCTGATCTAACGCAAACAATAAACCATCAGGGCTCAGAGCAAAATGAGGATGTTAAACACAGCGTTTCCCCACTCCACAGGCACAGACACCCCTGAGGGATTCGTCAGGACACGGATGAAAATGCCACTTGCACTGGGCAGCTTTGCGCCCACAGGAGCTCCCAAGAGCTGGAGACATAAAGCAACACAGGACACAGAGAGTTGTGCCTCCTGCTCTGTCCACACTGTCCCTGGAGTGTTCCCTGCTTCCAGAAGCTCCTGCTCCCCACTCTCCCTTTTACAACCACCTCAATCTTCTGAAATTCTTCAGGAAAACAACAGCGAGACGGTGCAACTCCAACCAATCCTAGCAAGTTCCATCAACACCAGCTAAACTCTTGCTCCGAATTTCCCTTCTGCAATGGACAACTGCAGCTTTATCAACACAGTCTGAACTCAAAGCGATTGTTCTGTTCGTACCCAGCTCCTACCTATTCGAGTATTGGCAAATACATCAGCTAGTGACCCACTGGTCCCTTTGCCTTCTCCATGGGAAAGTGTAGAGGATGCTGATGAGGATGTGGATGACCCCTGAACAGATCGGTTGATCCAAGACTCAGCATTCTGTAAGCTCTGGTGCAATGCAGCAGAGAGAGCAGCTTGGCGCCTGAGCGAGCCCTCGTCCTCGGAGGCGGAAGACGTGTCTGTGTGGAAGCAGAAAGAAAATCTAGCTGCTTAGGGAAAAGCACATGGCACTGAACATGCTCTTTCCAATCACATATCAACGGCACAGGCTTTCACAGGGAGATCTGTTTTCCACAGGCTGTTACATCGGCCACACCAGAGGTTAAAGCAGCGGAATCGTCAGCGGGAACACACTCACCCCTGTGTGATTCACCTCCTCAGACAACATCCTTCCCCTCGGGTCTCCAAGCCTAGAACTTAACTCTCATTACTTTTCCATTCACATTCCGTAATATCAGATGCTGTTTTGCCTAACTCCGGTCATTCTGAACTGGAAAGTGAGGGGTCGGGGTCGTTGTCAAACTGCAAAGTCCCAGGAACAAAGAAAACGCAGGAAACAACTGTGCCGAGGCCACAGCAGAAAACGCTTTTGTCTGGGGCTCTAAATGGGGCCCTTTCAATTGCAGAAAACAAACAAAAAGCCCAACCCCAAAACAAAGCAGAGAAATCTACAGCAAGGAACTGCTTCCTGTGTGTCCCGGAGCACAGATCCCTCGGCTGTCCCAAAATTGTGAACTAATCATTTAATTACCATGAAGCAAACACTCAGGTCTCGAGATGTTGAGTTGTACAGTGCTAAACACAAACACGCGGGTGGCTTTGGCCTCGAATTTAGGTGTTCTCCAAAGGGACTTTCTGCCTACACTAGAGTGGCAAATCCAACTGCTAAATCACGTTCTACCCACTCGGCAGAGCGGAACGGAGTCACGAGCTGAGGCAGGGGACTGACTCCAGCCACGCCGATCTCGATTCGTGTGGCTCCCACAGCACAGGGCGTGCTGCAGTCCTGACAGGTGAGCACAGAGCTGAGACCCAAGCAGACACCAGGAACGTGCATCAGCCCCCCGGAGAAAGGAAGGGGGAAAGGAAGTGTGGTAAAACAGGAAGTAAGGAGGAGGAGGAGGAGGAAGAGGAGGAGTGACATGGCCTAGCAGAGCAGTTTCAGAGCTATGAATTCACCAGGAGACGTGGATTCATAACATTCGGATGACTCTTGTCAATCCAAATGGCTGCGATGCTTCTGCACAATGAGACACAACATAGAAGTCACTGCCAAAAATCACACGGACTCATTTGTCAGTCAGTGCATCCAGCTGCTGGAAAACAGAGGGCTGTTGATATCTGCTGCACATGCATCGTGACAGGCACCATGTCACCCAGGGGTTCTGCTGCAGCCAGTACACGGCAGGGGTGGGAAAAGCCCTGTGAGTCGTGGAGCCCCACCGGACCCCTGCGAGGTCCTTGCCCAGAAACAAACATTGCTGCGAGCCCTCCTCCTGTGTGCTGAGCATTCAACACTAACAAAATCAAGATGTGAATTATCCGTCAGGAACAGGCGTGAGGGAAGCAGAAGAGGCCTCAGCCCAGGCCTGCTCAGCTCCGGCCAGTTGGAACCATCACGGAACACCCTGAGCTGGACCCACAAGGACCCCCCGGGTCCAACCCCTCGCACAGGACACCCCGAGAATCCCACCGCGCGCTTCTTTAAGAGCTCCTGGAAGAAAGGTCCCTTCCCAGCCCTGAGGGAGGGCTGACACGCTCCCCGCAGGAGCGCGAGGGGCCGGAACACCGGGAGCACCGCAGCCCCTCGGCTTGGAAGCCGCGTCCCCGGACGTCCCGGCGCGGCCTCACCTGGGGGAGTGCAGGCGTCCGCCGGGGACTGGACGAAGGTGGAGCGGCGCTTGGTGGGCATGGGCAGGGCCATCTTCTGCTCCTTGTGCTTGGCCAGCGCCGCCTGGACCGCTTCCGTGTGGATGTCTGCGGGAGGGAAGGGCATGGGCTGCCCTGAGCAGCAGCCCGGCGGCAAGGAGCGCACGCCGAGACCCCAATCTGCCTCCCCTGCTGTCAGCGCCTTCCCAGTGACTCTCTTCTGCCATCCCAGGAGCCTTTTATTTTCCTTTTTTAAACGAGGAAACTCCACTGAGGCTCCTGAAGTTAGCGGGGCCGGGTTCGGTACTCTGGAAACTCCTGGGTTAAACTCATTACATCCTCGTGTCTCTGGCAACTTTTGCAGAAGCCTCAACCCCGGCAGACTGCTCCCCTCGACGGAAGGTTATCCTAAAATCTGCCTGCGCACCATTTAAATGTGCACAGAGCGCGTGCAGCCGCCGGTGCAACTCGGGTCTACAGAGTGACAGTTGTCTGATGCAGGAAAAGCCTTCTGCTCCCAAATGGATGCAGATCACATGTAAATCTCGGAAGTTTAACTGGGGCTGTAAATACAGGCTGATTACAGGCTGGGATGGAAGGTTTCCATCCCTCTGCAACCCCCAGAGCTCTTTGAAGGAAGACACATCACTGGTGAGGAGAAATCAACTTATTAAAAACCAGCTATGACCAAGGAGAGCTCATCTACATTCATTTCTCAGATTAACGTGTTTTAATTATGCTTTTGCAAGACCCAAACCAGGCTCTCCTAACACTCCACGAAATGGTGGGATATGACGGTGTTACTGGGAAGGGAGAGTTAATAAAACTTTATTTGCCTGTGTTGAGAAGAAAACTTAATTCTTGTCATTGTAAAGTGAAAAACAAAACCAGGGAACAAAAAATAGGTGCCAACACCTTCTCCTCTCCTGAAGTGAAGCTCAGCAGGTGCTGGGCAGCCCTTCCTGCTGCTCCTTGGAGCTGCTCTCCCACTGCAAGCTCCCAGAGCACAGCAGTCACCAGCTCCAGGAACTGCTATTACCTGTCACCTCACTGAATGTGATCGCCTACAGACATGGCTAAAGAAGTTTTTTTTTCCCATTCTGTGAACAATTTGCACCAAACAATTCGCATCGAGCCAGACAATCAGGGTGGCCTTATTTGCTTTTCCTACTCCTAAGTGGTTCTGATTCAGCAGCTGCACCCCACAGTCTGATGTTTCACTGCAGAGAACCACCAAGGCAGGGCTTTCCAGATGGTGATTCTGATTCCTTGAGAGGACACAGCACATTCCTCCCCGTGGAGGGGAAGCCAGGGGACTCGTGTCCCTGCCCTTACCGGATCGATAACGTTCATCTCTGGCTCCCCCTGAGCGAGCTCGGTGGAATTTGGATGAGGATGAGGAGGATGACGCTGAGGCTGGAGCTGCAGATGGGACGGGCATCTGAGGTCTGGATTCCTTCTGTAACGCTGGATCAACCCCTGCAAAACAGGGAGCAGGAAATAAAAGGAGCTTTTTTGGACCACGCTTCTCCCTTTTCCCATGACAGCGCTGTGGATGTTGGGAAGCTGGTTTGGCACTCGGTGTCCCAGTGCCCAGCGCTCGTTATTGACTGGAAGACCAATAATAAACCAGCAGCAAGAGCCTTTGCTGTTCCCATGAATCACAAACCCAAGGAGACCTCCAGCTGTGCGGTTCTGGCTTTCAGCATGCCAAGTGCGTGGCTTTATCATCCAGGAAAAGTTTGTTTTTCCCATTAAAACATGGAGCAAGATAGATAAACTGATAAAACATCACCATTTTACATAATTCAGCAAGAGCAGCTCAGAATTGTTGCTACTGGAGGTTCAATTCTGAACTGAATCTGTGTGCCAGAGGGAAGTTTTGAAAGCTAAAACCCAGAGGTCACTGTAATTTCCTCCCGGCCGTCACCTGGAGTCACGCAGAAACGAGAGCGACTGCGCCATCCAAGCACGCGCTGCTTCGGAATCCTCCCAGACTACCCAAGGATCAGAGAAACGGAGAGGAAACCACGAATCCTGGGCTCCAGCTCCAGTTACGCCACTTTTGAGGTGCGTGGTTTCAGGTAAACAGCTTCTGGTGAGTGCCTCGAGCTCAGGGATAACTCACAGTAACAGCAAATCGCCCTCAGCTGTGCAGGAGTCGCCGCGGGATTGAGGCTGGAAAAGCCCTCCCAGACCTTCGAGTCCAAGCTGTGCCTGATCCCCACCTTGTCCCCAGCCCAGAGCGCTGAGTGCCACCTCCAGCCCTTCCTTGGGCACCTCCAGGGATGGGCACTCCAAACCTCCCTGGGCAGCGCTTTCCAATTGCCCTTTCCATGAAACTCCTCCTGATGTCCACCCAAACCTCCTGAGCCCCACCCGGCTGCCCCCTCCTGCCAGGGAGTTGTGGAGTGAAAAGGTCCCCCCAGAGCCTCCTTTTCTCCAGGCTGAGCCCCTTTCCCAGCTCCCTCAGGAGTTCTCCAGCCCCTTCCCCAGCTCTGTTCCCATCTCTGGACACACTCCAGCCCCTCAATATCTCGCTTATAGAAAGACATTTTTTTAATTCCTCATCTTCCTTCATCCATCTCCTGTCCCTTCTGAAATCCCAAAGAGCAAAATATTACTGGAGTATTATTGAATGTTAGAGCAAACTAACAACCCACTTAACTGTGGATTGGTAAGGATTCTTTAAACTTACCATGCCAAAAACTGAGAACTTTTATTTCCAGTTAAAGAGGAGATCTCCTGCTAGCCAGAAATCCTCAAACCACATTAGGCGGACAAACAATTATTCCACTGGGACAAACAATACCCTTTCCACTGGTATTTCCTGGATATAGTAACATATATCAGAGTCCTGTACTCGCTTATCAGAACACCCTCATCCCCTGTGCAAACGTGCAAGTGGCACAAAAAGCTGAATGGAAAAGGAAAAGAGATCTCTGTGGTTCAGGTGCAGGACCCGGGCTCCAGAGCGAGATTATAAATTCAAAATCCCAGTTCACCCACATCCAAAAGCATCAGTTTGTGTCCCTTCCTGTCACTCTGGAACACATTCCACTGATAACCAGTTTAACATCTTTGTAGCGTTTATTTGCCTTCATCAAACCCGGCACGGTTTTGTTTTGATCCAAAGACAACACAACTTCACGGACCAAACAGAAAAGCTTCGTGTTTTCTGATCACTCGAGTATTTACGAATTCAGGCACCCACTAGATGTCAGCAGCAGATTTAGCACTATTTTAAATGAATTATTAAATTCATATTCAGTTCTCTTTCGTAAGTCTTGTAAAAGCCTCTCATCTCTCGCGGGGCACCACGGGGCAAACATGACATTCCAGTTAGGAAGGGATCAGAGGTGGCTGTAAGTGACATGACACACAGAGAACAGGCTCTTTGTTTCAGTATTTTGCTCTGACATAATAACATGTTCCAGTGGCCTCACAAAGCGCTCAGACACAGAGGAGGAAAGAGTGTAAATCACTGATGGTTACACAACAAAGCAGCACAAGTGAGCCAAGCCCGGCAGGTGACAGGTGATTTATTTAGCGCTCCCTTCGGAATAATCCTGCTACAGCTGCACTTTCTGCTGGCAGAAACATGACAAATGTGACAGAGAGATGAAAAATGAATTATTTCAGATTGGCTTCGAAGGATGCCATGGGTTTGTTGACTGTCTTTAGCTTCTAATGAGAATCGACTGCTTCGCGATTCCCGCGTTTTGGTGAAGGGCCAACGATTTAGAGATTCGGAGACTGAACCATTAGGAGATCAACAAGGATAAATGCTTGCAGGAATAACAAGGAGAGCAAGTGCCACACGCACAAGGAAGCAGCTGCAAACCTGTCACCCTGCCGTCTGCATGTGGAAAGGAACAGCACTTCTGGGGCTGGATCAGCTACTCCTTGAAGATGTTTTTTCTAAGCTACATACCCATAAAAACATGGAAACAGCCAGCTTGAGTCTCCAGGGTTTCCAGGGCAGCCTGAACACACTCCCAGAACCCAGGGACACCTGGGCCAGATCCAGCCACGGCTCCATGTGCTGTGCTTGCTGCTGCCTCCCATCATGGAGAACTCCCCAGAATTAGAGACTTCAGATTTTTGGATCTGCAGATTGCAGAGACTTCTCAGGAGTTACCAGCTAGAGGGACCTTAATGGATATTGCACCAGGAAAAAAAAGCATCTTTAGGTAATTAACAGTGCTGCCTTAACTCCAGAATAACGAGGCAAGCTCCCAGAGGCCATGTGAATGGAGCACAGATTGAGCAGTAAGAACCTCCTAAATTATCCTGCTGACATGCCCTGACATGTCACCTTCCCTCCCTCCCTGCCTCCCTCCCGTTTCACACCCGTGAAATGGAGACACTCCATCAGCCAACGCTGGGGCAGTGCTCGGAGAAATGGCACTAAATGCCAGCACTCAGTATTTTGTTGCTGTTGTTGTTGTTGTGGACTCGATTAATTTTCTTCTCATTACCAAGGTGACCTGATTCCCAATCCCTCACGCATGACTTCCACAGGGTTTTTACAACAGGAGATTCCCAGACGCTGGGGCAGCTGGGTGTGAGATGCATAAAAAGCTGGAGAGCTGGGCCGGAAGGGCAATCAAACCTCTGGGTTAATTGGTGACCTCCAGCATCCCCTGCCTCTGCCTGGACTTCAGCTCCACTGGCAGCTCTCAAAGCCCCACAATTAACAGAGCAGAGCCCAGTCTCGCCAAACACTTTTATTCCCTCCTAATGAAACATTTTCTGAGACAGATCGTGCACAGTGCCAGGGCTGGGGCCAGGACTGTATCATCTTCAGCCTCCAGAAGACTCGGGACAAAAGCAGGGCTGCCAAGAGCTCCTGAGCCACCCAAGGATTCCCCATTTCCTCCTCAGGCTCGAGATCTCCACTGGCACAAATGCTAGCCCGAGGACTGTAAAACCTGCTCAACAAATACCTACTTACCAAGAGGGATTAGTCATGTGTATATTAGTTTTTGGTTTCTTTAAGTAACAGAAATAGATTTGATAAATAGGCAGCAACCAAGAGCCTGAGATTCCCATCACATCCTGCTCCAGGGAGTCCTCAGCGCTTGGAGAGCTGTTTGTAACAAAATCTCCATTTTGAAGGCTAAATTACAATTTTTGCTTGCCTCACTCCCCTTCAGCACGTGGCTCAGACAGAACACGCTGATCTTTTGGGCGTAAAACCCGATCTCAAACAAGGGAACGAGCCCCAGCTTGAGATGAATGAACAACCAAATCCAACCTGGGAAGCAGCTGGAGGGCAGGAACCGGGCAGTGGTTTGGGCTGGAAGAGGCTGGAAGTTGCCACGTGACAACTTCACGTTCCCCCATCGAGTGCCTGAAGGGAGCTGCTGTCATTTCCCCCCACTCCCGTGGTGCTGACGGGCAATAAATGCACTTTGAGCTTTTACTCTTTATCAATGTTTTTTTGGCAGCAGGCCAGGCCCAGTAAATTCCAGCAGGTCCACTCAGGACTCCTCAGTCACCGCCCGAAGTCAGAACCAGACACATCCGTTTTCAATGACGAACACCTCAGCACATCAGCGACAATTACTCTGGGTAAGCCCCACAATAATGATCAGACACACACTCAGCCACGTCCTTCAGTTTACAATTATACATAATTATCCCCCCCCACACACACACAGAGGCAGCTGAGCTGCTCCGGATCTCTGAACCAAAGGCAACAACTGTACCCAAAGGACGTGATTCCAGATACTCTGGGAAAATAAAGCAACAAATTATGAAAACCCCAATGTTTTCTCCAACAAGGCGTTAAGATGGCTGAAGGACACAGCACAGAGCATTTCTGAGGGTGTTTCCAGAATGGTTCAACAGAAGGCAAGAACTACAGAACCCAACCCACACACCCCCACATTGTCACGGTCAGCTCAGGAAACACACAGGGAACAGGATAATCCAGAGCTGGCAAATGGGATCTCAGTGCTCCATCCCACAGATCCCCCTAATGTCACAGCTCTACAAAATCCTGATTCCAGCCCAAACAAGGACCTACCTTGGGTCTGCGGAACATACGGAGCCAGCAGCTTTGCTCTCTTCTTCTCATACCCCTTCTGTGTGATGTCCCCTAAAAACAAGCAAAGAAAACTCATTCAGCCACATCGGAATTCTTCCATTTGAGGTCTGCTTGCTTTTTTTTTCAGTGCCATGAAGGTTTCACCCGAACACAGCTGAAGAAAACCTGAAACTCAATAAATCCAAGTACATTAGGGTTTCAAAGCTCCATTTTATAGAACTTCTGCAGTTTCCCTTGGGATCAAAGACCTACACTATCCACTATTTAAATGCAATAACTTGGATCACAGCAGCTATCTAAATGGAATATCAAAGCAGTGAAAACCTAAAAAGGGAAACTGGGAGTGCATGAAAATATTCTGTAACCACAAAACAACTTAGGCGAACAAAGTGGGATAATTCCCAACCAGCAGGGTGAAGGGGAAGTGCAAATTCAGAGCCTCATCTTCAACTAATCAAACAGCAAACAAAGTGAGTCCGCTCCAGCAGCTGCTTAGGGGGTCTCCAAAAACTGAGGCAAGGATGGACCGTCAACCTCCAGACTCCTGTGCAGCAAGCACAGCCCACAATCCGGGTGCCAGGGCCTCACCACCCTCACAGGGAGGAATTTCTTCCGTATATGTAACTTAAACTTCCCCTCTTTCAGTCTGAACCCATTCCCCCTGTCCTGTCGCTGCAGTTCCCGATGAATTGTCCTTCTCTAGCTTCCCTGTAGCCCTTTCAGACCCTGTGAAGTCTCCACACAACCTTCTCTTCTCCATGCTGAACATTCCCAACTGTCCCAGCCTCCAAAAAGGAGGTGGCTCCAGTCCCTTTACCAACTTTGTGGCCTCCTCTGGACTTGCTCCAACAGTTCCACATCCTTCTTATGTTGGGGGCCCCAGAACTGGACAGAGGACTCCAGGTGGGCTGTCACAAGAGCAGAGCAGACGGGGAGAATCCCCTCTGGGGTGATTATTATTAGAGTGATTACTCCAGAGATGAGAATAAGCATTTGTAAACTTTTCCCTCTTTTAAAAAACTAATCTGTCTGATCCTGGAGATGCACCATCTGGCTGCTGTCTTTTGTTTTAATTTCTCACATTACATCAGAACCACAAGAAAGACTGAAACCTTGGAGGGATTAAAACAAACAGCCCTGCAGCGTTTCAAGCCTGCCCGGCACTTAGAACCTCCCACCTCCCGGAGATGGGGAGCGATCAAACACACGGCGCTAAGAAAACAGAATTAATCTGGTATCAAGCTAAAATCAAGCCGCAGTTATAACGATGGCAAAGGAGCGAGTGATCACAAACAGGATGTTTTCTTTGCCGTGAGCCTGAACTGAGAGGGAACAGCCCCAGCCCCGGAGCGGCTCCGGCCGCGGGGTTTGCTCCGAACAGGATCCTCCTGCCAGTCCCCTCCTGCCAGCGCCCAAAAGGGGATTACAGGCTTCGGGCTCTAAGCCTCCCAACACCACCAGCGTTTCTGCTGAAACGTTCCAGCTAAGTGCCCAGTTTGGTTCCAAAGGTGATTTGTGAAATGCCTGGAAAGGGAACGGACTCCACTCAAACACCGGTGGCACTCGAAACGCCGAGACCAGGAGTTTCAGAGCTGGAGTGGGACTCAAACTTAATGGCTTCAAGTTGACAGAGGTTTAGATAAGATATTGGGAAGAAACTCCTCCCTGTGAGGGTGGGGAGGGCCTGGCAGAGGGTGCCAGGTGTGGCTGCCCCTGGATCCCTGGAAGTGTCCAGGCCAGGCTGGACGGGGCTTGGAGGAACCCGGAATAGTGGAAGGTGTCCCTGCCCATGGCAGGGGGTGGAATGGGATGAGGTTTAAGGTCCCTTCCAACCCAAACCATTCCATGATTCCATGATTCTCTGACTTGCGCTCAGGGCAGGGTGTGCATCTGCACACGGAGTTTTATCTCACTCCTCTAAACACTACGTTTGAGTCAGGGCCCAACAAGTCCAAACAAATCCAGCAGCTGAAAAGGAGAATGTCCACGAAGCACTGAAATGCCAAGCAAAGCAGTAATTTCAGTGCCTGATTGCAGTGCAGAGCTCGGGTGACGCTCGCCCCGCTCACCGGACAGGTACGTGCAGGGAGAGGGACACGTCAAACCCAGCTCCCGTGTGCCCAAGGACGACGTGCTGAGCGACTGCAGCAGCTTTGCCCAGGTCTGCCTCCACTTTCAGAGGCAGTTTTCAGAGAATCATGGAATATTCCAAGCTGGAAGGGACCCACAGGGATCATCCAGTCCAACCCCAGGCCCTGCACAGACACCCCAGCAATCCCACCCTGAGCATCCCTGGCAGCGCTGCCCAAACGCTCCTGGAGCTCTGGCAGCCTCGGGGCCGTGCCCATTCCCTGGGGAGCCTGGGCAGTGCCCAGCACCCTCCGGGGGAAGAACCTTTCCCTGCTCTCCAGCCTGACCCTCCCCTGGCCCAGCTCCAGCCGTTCCCTTGTGTCCTGTCCCCGGTCACAGGGAGCAGAGATCGGAGCTGCCCCTCGGGAGGAGCTGCAGCCCCCGGTGAGGTCTGACCTCGGTCTCTTCTCCAGCTGAACAGACCCAGTGCCCTCAGCCGCTCCTCCACTTCCTTCCCCACCCTGTGTCCCTCCCTTGGACCCTCTGCAGCAGCTTTAGATCTTTCTGGTACTGCGGGACTGGAGGCGAGGCCGCCCCAGGCCAGAGCAGAGCGTGACAATCGCCTCCCTCGCCCGGCCAGCGACACAGGACCTGGTGCCCCCAGGACAAGGTGGCCCTTTGGGCTGCCAGGACACACGTGTCCGTTTGGGAGGCACACGGAGCCAGGGGATGGACACCGCAGGAAAACAACACGTACACAGAGAGGGGAGGGATTTCTCCTTATAAGCCAACCCACAGGTTTGCTCAGAGCTTGTTATTCCGTGATTAATTTCTCCACAAGATTTAATTGTACTCTCGACATTGGTGGTTACACACTACATATAATGAAACATTTGCCACAGAAAATTGTTGGAATTACTAAGGAATACAACACATACAAATAATGTAAGCACATTATGAACAAACACCAGAACTTTAAGTACTAGTAGCACATCCCATTCCATTTCACATGCTGGGAAGCAGAGAATTCTCCCTAATTACTTGTTCCACACCAATATCCCACCAAGAAAACAAACCCATCCACACTGGAATGCAAGCAGTACGGTTCCCGGGCTGGCGTTTGGAAATCTGAAGCCAAGGTGAGATACTGCTGAGAAACAAGGAGGTAACTCAGGCCACATCACTACTTGCAACCTCAACTGCCATGTGAGGCACATCGTCGTGAAAAGGATTCTCTGAGCATAAGCCAATAAAAAAAAAAAAGCCAAATGCTATTTGGCAAAAAGCAGGGGAGTTCCAAGGAGAAAAATTCAAGCAATAAATATAATAAAGGTGATAGATTCCTGGGACTCCCTGGCAGTGCTCTATCTTCCTAGCGCTGAATTTCCAATTCCACCTGAATTTTTATGTTGTTATAACATAAAAAAATAGATCAGCCATTATTTTGACAAACGGGTTGACAGTCTCAAACACCCGCACAGGATTAGAAAATGTAAAGCCTCAATTTTGAGACCAGCCCTACTGAAGTGGAGCTGGGCAGCAGGGACTGACAGGTTTGGAGAAGGAGATAAATCCGAGTTCTTTCCGGAGCACCATCCACGCAGGTGTGAACCAAACCACCATTACCTGAAACAAAGCTCCAGCAAGACACGGGGATTGTCCTCTCGGGAAGAGCCTCACGTGCAGGCGTGGGTGGCAGGTGTGGAGTCACCTCATGGACGTCGTGATTTGACTACTGCAACCACAACTGGCACAACCAAATTAGCACGTCCAGCCTCGGGAACAAGCGTCCCTTTGACACGTGGCACGGGTGGAATGAATTTGTTGAATAAAACCTCTTTTCCTGGTCATGCAGGGTACAATCCACTGACACAGAAACAAAAGAGTCACTAAGGGAAAAGCTTTCTTTCAGCTGATCTACAGGAAATGGAAATGGCGAGATCTGGACACAAACATGGACTTCCTCGTGGAACATCATAAATTACAGCCACAGGAAGAGCACCAGGACAACAGGGCAGCAGACTCTGGAACCATTCACTCCTCTGACATAAACTCAGTCAATCATTAACCCCACTTCCACAAATAAAACTCTCCGTGACGCTTTGGGTGCTAACATCTCCCAGAGAGCTCAAACCCCACCCTGAGAACCACAACCCCTCCCCAGGCAGATGGAAGACAGGGCACTACAAAGAAACATCAGCAAAGCAAACGAGAGTTGATAAATTGGCTATAAAACGGTGTTTGTTCATTCCCAAGGAAGAAATTAAAACACGAACAGCGCTGAGACTCCCCTGGCTCCCTCCCGGCTGCCATTTCTGTTCAGTTCACTCTCTCTTTATCCATAGCCGCAGTGAGCCGAGGCCGAGCCTCCCCAGGCTGAGGCCCTGCCCAGGAAATGGGGTTCTGCTCAAAGGGAAGCAGTTTTAGGGGTTTTGGAGGAGAGATGAGAGCGAGCTGAGCTGCTGCTGCGGCGGAGGAAGAGGCTCTTCTTCCTTCCTGCCACCTCTGCTGCAGCCACATCTCCAGCTTACCCAGGGCCCCAGCGCCCTGGAACAGCCCAGGTGAGAACGCAGCCCCCACACCGCTACAGTCATCATCTGATTCTCCTCATTTCTGGAGAGAAAACAGAGAATCGGTCCTCATCCCGCAAACCCAACCGGAGTGCTCCGATGGCCGGCAGCGTGAGGGAAAGGACGAGCGTGAGGCGCCAGAGAGCAGGGAAGGCCCAGGGGACGGCACCCGCTGGGCCTGGGTGTCCCCAGCCGCGTTCAGATCCTGCCCCAGGGCAGCCCGGAGCCCCGGGAGCCTCGGTCCCCAGCCGCGTTCAGATCCCGCCCCAGGGCAGCCCGGAGCCCCGGGAGCCTCGGTCCCCAGCCGCGTTCAGATCCCGCCCCAGGGCAGCCCGGAGCCCCGGGAGCCTCGGTCCCCAGCCGCGTTCAGATCCCGCCCCAGGGCAGCCCGGAGCCCCGGGAGCCTCGGTCCCCAGCCGCGTTCAGATCCCGCCCCAGGGCAGCCCGGAGCCCCGGGAGCCTCGGTCCCCACCCGGCCAGTGACGCCAGGCTGCTTTTCAGCAATTAGCGCTGATGATCTGTTCTAACCGGTGGTGCTCAATCGGTGCAAGGTGGTAACACCCGCTAATCCTGCTAGCTCAGACAATGCTCCTCTTTCAACATCCCCGCTCCCCTGCCCCCACGGAGCGAGAACACTGAATCATTTACTGTCTAACAAAACCATAATTACTACAGTGGAGAAATTAAGGAAAATGATCACGTAGGGCGCAGCATCTCCCCAACAAAGCCTCCAAACACTGGGCTGCAGCAAGGAAAAGATTCCAATCGGAAAGCAGTTTGTGTGCTTTTAAAAAAATGTTTGTATGCTTTAAAAAAAAAAAAAAATCTGTTGATGCTTCCAACAGTTTGTGCTACCGGGGAATCCTGATGGTGCTTCTGGAACCTCCATTGGCCCCAAAACACAGACAGCTGCTCTACTAAAAGCAATCACGAGAAAAAGATTATAACAAAAATAATGAAATTATTCTGTTATCGCTGCTGCATCTGGATTTCAGGTCTCACCCCTACAAATGACCTGAGGGTTTGGCCTTTCTTGCCTACTCCCCTGTTGGTGTCCAGGCACAGGACAGGCAATATCTCCCTGTGGTTTTATCACCTGGAACCTGCTCTGAAAGAGCAGGGGACAGAGCCTGGGTCTGCAGGGCTTGAGGCTGAAGTGCCAACATCGAAGACCAGAAGTGCTGCTGAAAGTCCAAAATGTTCTTTTGCTGCACGTCACCTCCAGATAAGGCCTTTCAAGTGGGACTGGAGTGGCAGGCAGCACGTCTGGGGAACCCAAAGTGAGGGCTAAGTGCACTTGTGGCCTGGGCAAAAAATGGGCACAACATTGGGCCAGCACTTAGTAAGAAATGCTGTCATCACTCATCTATGTATTTACAGCTGGTTCCCACCTTTCTTAGAGAAGAAATTCCTCCCTGTGAGGGTGGGGAGGCCCTGGCACAGGTTGTCCAGAGGAGCTGTGGCTCCTCCATCCCTGGGAGTGCCCAAGGCCAGGCTGGATGGGGCTTGGAGCACCCTGGGACAGTGGGAGGTGTCCCTGCCCATGGCAGGGGGTGGCACTGGATGGGCTTTAAGTTCACTTCCAGCTCAAGCCAGTTTGGGATTCTGTGATTTTCCTGGAGAACCGGCAACTTCTGGACATCCCACACTCTCCCCAGTGGTTTTACCAAGTGTTAAAACTGGGACATCCTCACTCCAAGGCTTCAGCAACCCAAAACACAACATTTAAACCTTTTTTCCTAAGGCTGTGTGCTCAAATAGACTGTACCTATGCAATGGCCTTAAACTCCTCCTACCACTCTTAGCTACAACTGCAGCACAAAAACTACATTTGAAACAAGTTTAGGCAATTGCCTCGTTCTGTTTGAGGCCAAACGATGATGCAGCTTCAAAGATTCCCTCCTCCTTCCTTCGGGTGAAGCTGTGTATCAGGTTTCCTTCTTGGAGACAACAGCGAGGTCTGCGAACTAAGAGCCTTCCAGAAAAAGCCTGATCTCTTGAAAGAAGTAACACCTTACTCGCTGTGTTGTCACCAAACGTCCAGCACAGGTTTGGGCTCCGTAGCTTCCCTTTAACAGCACCACTGTGCCCCCACCGGGAGCATGAATAGGGCACTGAGAGCCCGGGCGGGCTCACAAAGCTGCGTTTGTTGGGCACAAGCATTGAACTGCCACGGCCTCGGCGTTACCAGTGTCACAGACAGATCAGCTCCAGATTAATTTACACACGCACAACAAGCCCCACTTGGCCGCAGCACTGTGGGGGCTCTGTTCTACGGCTCCAAAACCCCGCTCCTAAAGGCTTAGGAGCGCTGCTTCACCAAATTGAAACTATTTTAATCTCAACGTTTGTTATTTGTCAGGAATTCCATTCAAGGTGGGGTTTCTGTGGCGTGGCTGCCCCGTGTTCGAGGTCTGGGTCATTCTGGGTCACAAGGTGCTCTTTGCTCCGGGTCACTCGCTGGGTGCCATAAAACCTTAAGGGTTTTTTTTTTTTTTTGGTTGTTTTAACTTCAAGCAGTAAATCCAACTCCTGAAACTACACCGAAGAATCTCTTTATCTTCCAGCAGCATTTCCGAGTTGCAGCAGATCCGGTGTCCTCGATTCACCCGTCTGGGCTGTGTATTTCCAGCTGTAATCTTCGAGGCCATATGCGATGCATCACCCAGTGGGTGAGCTAAGGACAGGGCTCAGTTGCCCCTGTACACCTGGGCTGGGGGCACCGGTGACAAGGAGGTGTCACCAGCTCAGCCTCAGCCGCAGACTCTCCCTCCCCCCCACACAAACACACATCTGGGAACTTATCACGGGCATTTCTGCTGAAAATAGCACTATCCAGGCTCAGCAGAATGAGTTCTCAGAGGCTTTGGGAGCCAGGACGGGGAATAAAAGAACCTCTCGTGGGTGTAGCCATGCTCTGGTTGATTCTTCTCTCACAGCAGACGTGAGAACGTGCTCACCGTGACCGTGTGTGGCTCACACAGCATCGCCTCGTCCTGGTATCTCTGTCTAAAGTTTATTTAAAGGACTTGCTCAGGTCAAATGACCTCTTCTTCACCTCTACGTAAGAACTAAAGAGCCAGAAAGACTTTGCCTTTCGGATCCTCCGCTGGGACAATGGGATGCAAAATGCACTCGTGCATCAGGAGGAATTTCTTCATGGAAGGGGCTGCCCAGGGAGGTTTGGAGTCCCCATCCCTGGAGGTGTCCAAAAAATGACTGGAGGTGGCACTCAGTGCTCTGGGCTGGTGACAAGGTGGGGATCGGGCACAGGTTGGATTCGGTGACCTCGGGAGGGCTTTCCCAACCTCAAGGCTTCTGCGATTCTGTGATCGGCCACACAAATCCTGCTGCCAGTGCACAGCTTTTACCTTTCCAAAAGGTAAAAAAACGTTCTTAAAAAGGCTCCCAAAGACTCTTGAAGATAAACTCTTAAAACCTTCAACTCCGTCAGTAAATTGTGTTAGCCCTGATAACCCGAGACACAGGCTCTGCTCGGCTGCCTCCAACAAACACCTGCAAAATCCGGTCACCAAAGTCAACTTTATGTGACATATTCTGCTGCGAAGTGCAGCCATATAAACTTTACGTTACCCATAAAATTTATGTGCAGCACACGCACATAAACAGCTGAATCCCACATACAAATAATAAATCTTGCATGTAACCCCGTCCTAGGGATAAAAAGTAAAAATCCTTTAAATAGCTACAACTTGTCTTCGGGGGAAAACGCATTTTCCCTCCCGAATGCAACAAACCCAAGGCTTTGACACAAACGGGATTTTACAAAATCCGTTCAGGAGGAACGTTTTCATCTATTTTTAATACGCAGCCAGTGAGAACCGTGTGAGTTGAGAGGCAGGAGCACTGCAGAGTTTTAACACCAGCCCTGCACCAGAACCATCTACAGGAGGGGACACACGCAGTGTCACACACACGGACCCAAGAACCAGCTGAGCCGAGCAAAGCGAGACAACTCCCGGAGCATTAAATAACCCAGCTGAAGCGATTCTGCCCTGAATAATTCTTTCTGCTGACTAACCTCCTGCTCACAGGCACCGGCAGAAACTCCCAGGTATTCAATCCCCGGCACAAGTGCAGACCTCGCACTCTCCCACCAGACTGAAAAGCGAAGTTTCCCAGGAAATGACTAAACTGTGACAGCCCTGTGATTCAGCACTGATTCAGGCATTGTCTCCCTCCAGGTAGGTACACACTGAATTATTTGAGCTGCGAGTGCTGATAACGCTCTCCCAGGAGCTGCCTGTCCAGCCCAACGACAAGAGATTACACACAAACCCTGCCTGTTCTGGCGGCCTGCACTCTCTACCTGGGACAGACAAGCGTGGACGGATGATTTTCCAAATCAAGCCTGGTTTTAGCTCGGGAATAAAACCAAAGAGATTAGCATAGAAGTTACTGTGGGTTTAATAATGTGCGCGATTCCTGCCACCCACCTCTTCTTGGCTCTCAGGTGTCAATATTTAATGATTCTCTCGAGTTCAATTTTTAACACAAGCCAAGTGCCACAGGGACTCCTTGCTGGTAACTCTCCTCCCATCCTGACTCCACAGCAACGCCTTCTCCAGCCATGCCAAAAGGCAGTTTGGATACGCAGCCTGGTTCAGTCCAGCTGGACCTGAACTTACTTTTCCTAATCAAATCCTAGATTCTTGAGTAAGATGCCAAGAAGGGGAGAAGAAAGAAGAGCAATTATTGCCCTATCCAGTGATCAAACACAGCTGCTCACACCAAGCATGCAGCAACTCTGACCTGCCCTTAAACACAGTGCAGAAACTAACCCAGTTGGCACCTCACCCTGCGCAGTAATTACGTATTTCCAGATGGGATAATGCTATTCCAAGTCACAGCTCGATGAGGTCGATGATTATGCATGATGAAACAAAGAAAGAGAACTTGATGGAGGCATTAGCGCTTACACGATCCCTCCTCAAACAACCCCAACTAAAAAATAGCACCGACCTAGCACGGTGAAAAAACAATCGCAAGAATGAATCTTTCAAAAATCAAGAGGTGAGACACACATCCCACACCCTTCCTGCCCTGGTTTTCCTAGAGAGCCAGTACCAAGTGTGTCTTTATAAGGATGTTTCCATAGAAAAAGCAGCAGGGAAAGTGGAGGCTGCTCAAGAGATATATCTTGTTTCTCCCAGAGCACTGAAATCTGGAACAGAATCCCTAGTCGCTGCACTCCTAAGTGCTCACTCGAGGACAGCCACTATTAAACAGCATTAGTCACCAGAGCAGGATCCCACTACTTAAAGGCAAGGCAATACAATTATTAAACTTTTACCAGCCTCCAATTAGTGTGCGACACCTGTAATTTGGCTGGCGGAGACTCCCACCAAATTCCCGACGCGCTCCCGACGGAGGCAGCAGCCGCAGCTCTGGGAGCAGCACGGAGCCGGGCTCGGGTTTCCTGCTCATCCCCTCCAAGCCTGACTAGTGGGAACCAAAACGCCTCGTTCGGTACCCTGGAGCCCGCTCCGCACGCCCCCACCCCAAACACGATTCCGCAGCCCCGGGAACGGGAGGCTGCCCCACGGAGCTCCGCCACGCAGACGCCAGGCCAGCTCTCCCGCACCCAACAGCACAGCCCATTCAAGTCGGCTACCGAGCCTGGGAAACCAGATTTAAACAGACAGAGCAGAAGAAAAATGTCCTGCGCAGCATGGCATGAGCAGCAGATTCCGGGCCCTGCGCTCAGCCCGGGCTGTGTGAAGCTTTCAGTCGTGTTTACATCAGCGTCCGCGGCTCCTTAAAGAACGGCACTGCCAAGGAAACCCTGCTGGCATGTCACCAGCAGGCCTAAGAAACCCCATTATCCTGTCAGCTGCAGCGCTCTTCACAAGAAGGATCACGCGAGGAGCGACTTCTGCTGGGGGCTCTTTGGGCAGAGCCAACGTCTGCTGCAGCAGCGCTTTGCTCCCGCTGCGGAGCGGGACGTGGCGAGATCCTTCTCGCGTGAAAGCCTTCGAGCCGCGTGGGAGATCAAAACAATGAGCCAAACCCAGCAGCAAAGAGGAGATCCCTCCAAGCTCAGCCCGACAACCCAGCTCTGCACTTTGCAAACCCGCCCCAAAGTCACTGAACTCGGCGACTTCGCTTTTCCCCCAGCACACCTTAATTAGTAAAACACGTCAATAGTTCTTCAAAAAGAATGACATTCAGTTTTTGGTGCAAAGTGGCCTTTTAAAGTAGAAAAAACATCCTTTTTACCATAAAGAGAAGGAACAGTCAATTTACTGCCCCTGTTACCCAGGATATCACGGTATCACCCCGATATTTCTGTTGTTCCAATCACCAGCATCCTCACACACGGCATTTTCTTGCCTTCTGTCAGTACATCACCACTGTCAAAAAGTATTTTCACAAAACTGGGAGGACATATATCCCGTCCACACTGGCACCAGTGGACCTTGAACCAAAATAAACAGGCCTAAAAGTAAAAAAGATCTTATTCACCAGCCACCTCCAAATCCACAACTACTTCTGACAGAGAATTTTCCTCCCGTTGCCTCTCTCGGGGTGCAGTATCTCCTCTTCCAATTTAAATAAACAGGTTTCTCAAATGTCTCGCTTGTAGAGGGAAGGAAGTATGGAGAAATCAGCAGGATTATTTAAGAGAACACAGTCAGCAACTTGACAAAAACTAAAAGAACGCAGACAAAAGGGGTTCTCATGTGCAACCAGACCTGCCCTCGTGTCCTGCGCTGCTCACTTGACCAGAATGTCTTGAATTTGGAAAAGAAGGAACTGTTTATGTCTAGTAACAGGCAGAAACGCCATGGTGCATTTGCACTAACAAGGTGCAATCTCTCCGAGATCGAACTTACTGTAAAAACGGGTCCAAAATGATGAAATATTTATATAAACTTCTAACCCCGTAACAGCAGCAGGAATAAGCAGATTCCAGCCCTAACCAAGTGAAAGCTGGACACTGTCACCAAAACACTGCTGGTTGTCGTGACCCATGCCGTGGGAATGGCTTTGGGATGCAAGAGGTCCGGCACCAGGGCCTCCTGTGCGCAAAGTGAGGGGGAGAACCCGCGGGCATGGAGGGTTTGTCTGGGACCTGCTCCTGCCCCCAGAGCAGAGCCGAGGAAATCCGTGCTCCCCGCTGGGGAGTGACAGCACAGCCCGGTCTCCACGGGCAAGGGAAGCACTGCTTGGATGGGATACAGCGTTTGCTTGGCTGGGCTCAAGCTGGGGAAAAGGAAGAACTGCTGGTTCTGCTTTCTGGTTAAGATTATGGGGAAGTTACTCACAGAACAAGATGAGCTTCTGAAAAGTATTTCAGTAATAAATCACAACAAATAAACCCTACTTCCACACCATAAGTGAATCCAAATGCTCTCTCCGGTTGTCCTCACATACACTACCACAGCAAGCAGCCTGACAAATCTGCTAAAAGCCTTAAGAAGCCTAAATTAAATATTCATATTCTGAAAATGATGAAGCCAGCACAAAACCCCGAGTCTCCTTTGCCACTCCAGCTCCGTGTAGCCCAGAGCGAGAGATGAAAAGATTTCCTGCAATCTGTGATGCCGAGCTGGAATCTCCCCAAAGGAGAAGGACACTGGTAGGTCTGCCTTCGGGAGTTCAGGGTTGAGTTTGCCACTTGGGGATTTTCCTGAGATGCTCCCTTACCTCTCTGTTACCTAACAGAGAACTACCCCCATTTCCTCCAATTTAAGGATCCCTGGTTGGTCAGGTTTTAATAACAACCTGAAAAGATTTGTCGAAAGCTCCTAAAAAATCTTGTAATTGAATGATGACATCAATTACTTAATTTTAATGAGAGTGAGATCATATTTTAATTTTCCATTCTGCATTAAATTTCAAGCAAAGGTGACTGTGCAGTTTCTCTCAGCAACAGCCAACGTCCCTCCAAGCTGGAAGCAGAATTACTTTCAATAACAAACTCAACTTGATTGCCTTATTTCCCATTAGCACTTAATTCTACAGAATTAGCTTGGGTTTATTACGATGCAAAAAGACATAGTAAATCCTCCAACTTACTCATCAAAAACAGAAGCCCAACTTTGAACTCTCTGGTTCTCACAACAGGAAAAAATCCTGCCAGCTAAATTCTCTCCAGGCACGGACAGAGCAGAGTTTAACACACAACTCTAAAATGTCCAAGAAAAACCCCAAACCTACCAAAAAAAAAAAAGAGACAAAACTTAACGAGCGTATGACCTGAAAAAGCGAGGTAAGACCTGCAGAGGGTGTGAAGTGAGACTTGTCCTGTCCATCATTTGTGGGGACCCCGAGGCCTTCAGTTCCACATCCCCCCCGGCGGAAAAGGCAGAGGATGGAGGCCACGGATGGACACGGATGGACACCGGGCAAAGCTGCTGCTTCGGCTTCACAGCGTGACCCTGGCAGAGTTACCGGGCATCTGTGGCCTAATTCCACCTCTGTTTAGGCTGGTGAGGAAGGCAGGGACTTTCCAGGCCTCTCCCAGTCTGCAGGAGCCCCACCTTTCCAAACCTGGCAATTCGACACAGCGCCGTGGTTTGCCCATCTAAGGATCGCCCAAATCTTGCTCCACTCACCCACAACCCATCCCAGCATCCGTGCTCTCTGCCTCGCTCCAGTCTGTTCCACATCACTCCCCATCCCTGGAAGCGTGCAAGGCCAGGCTGGACGGGGCTTGGAGCAAGCAGGGAGAGTGGAAGGTGTCCCTGTCCACGGCAGAGGTGGAACGAGATGAGCTTTAAGGTCCCTTCCAACCCAAACCATTCCATGATCCCATGATCCCATGATCCCATGATTCCAGAGATTAGTTCACTTCCTACTTGGTCTCCCAACCTCACTTTAATATGAGTTCCTCCACCACAGCCTGTGTGACCTTTCCAGCCTCGCCACTGAAGAGATGAAAATTCAACATTCCCTTTTATTCCTGCTAGAAATGACAACATAAAAAGTACTTGGACAGGAACCATCTGTTCCTGTGCCTAATGGAGCCATAATCACTGGATAACAACCATTCCGCAGAACGTTCCACTGTTTATAAAACCAGGGTGTCAATGTAATAATATTAATGGGGAGCTGCTGGTGTCTTTTGGATAAAATATGATATTCACAGCAGGCCCTGCTTTCAGCTACAAACACCACGGCCTCTTACAGCAAAGCAAAGCACCACAGACAGCACTCGCAATTAGGGGGTGGAGGGGCAGGAAGGGCTAAGGACGTGTTGACAGTAATAATTTAAGACGAGATATTCTGCCAAGAACGAGAAACGAAAGGATTAACGTCCAAATAGAAAATCTGCAATTAAGCAAAAACCTCTGAAAGAGAAGGACTGTGGACACGGCTCCGGGTTGGATCGCTGCCCTCCAATTTGTTCTCCAAGACTTCTCTGCTGACTCCATGAGTTTCACAGAAGTAAAATTCATGCCACGCCACGTAACAGTCTCTCAAGAGAAATGATGATGTTTGGGAAATAAAACAACCACTTCTCTCCAACATCTCTTGCACAACAGGATTATTTCTTTCTTAGCACCGGGATTCTACAAGCACAACACAGAACTGTGTAAAAAACACAGAATAAACCCCTTGGCGAATCCCAGCTGAGCTCTTCCTACCGAACACGGCGCTGACCTGCAGCAACAGCCAGTCTGAGCAGCCATGGAAACACCTGCAGGCTGCAGCACCTCCCATTCACCCAGGACACTCTGGAGAGCTGTTTCCTCCAGCCCTAATTCTGCTGGAGGAAGACACAGCAAAATTCCTCCTGGGACTGCCAGGTCACACACGGGTGGCCCCCGACTCCATGAAAACACACAACCACACGGAAGCCACAAATGCAGGATGTGCTCACGACCCAGCACCGTGGTCTCAGCTCTCTGAAGTGCGATCCCTGAATCAGCTGTGCTGCGCACAGGCAGGGTTGAATATTTCATGCTGAAAGCTCTAAAAGGAGGAACAAAAACAGCCCTGGCCCAGAAGTGCAGCCTGTCAAAATCAACCACTCGACTGACAGACAGTGCTGCACCCAGCAGTGCTGAGAAGCCTGGCACGACAGCCATAAATCACTCCAAAATCTTCTTTTCACGCAGAGGAGAAGGAACGGTAAAGATCCGAACGTGAAAACTCGCCCATTTTTAATTCGCTTGGTTGCGCTTGTTTAAAACTGACGTTTATTTTGATACTTGAGCTTGCCTCTCCTTTTTATTCCTGCGTGCAGCAAGTTGAGAATGAGGAATTTACCCCATGGAGGAACCAGTACATCCCGGAGGCACCTTCCCCGGGGCTAAGGCAGCCTGACCACTGGAGACACGTCCCGCCCTGGGAGCAGGGGGAGGCCCAAGAGGGCCCCAGACATTCCGTGAGGGACTGGCTCCATGTGCAGAAGATCCTTCCCCACGGTCTGGTTCCGAGGGACGGGGTCAGCGCTCTCCTGACAGACCCGCAGGCGGAAAATCCTGGGAACCCAGCACAAGATCTTCAAATCCAAACACAAGCAGGGCCTCGAGAGCTAATGGCCACTGACATGCAGAAGTGTGTGGTCACTCCCGAGCGGCTGCCTTCGCCTCCCTCCCAGAGAGGCCAAGGAAGGCCCTGGGGATGCGCCGGTGCCCAAACGGACGCAGGTTTCCTTTAGTCTCTAACAAAGGCTTGGAGCAATTGGCACATTGCCCAGCCTCGCTGCCTTCTTCCTCTTCAGACGTGCTTCCATCCACAGATAACACGGGGCGGCTCTGAATTCGCACCCTGCACAATCAGAGTGAAAGGACAGCACAGGAAACCCAAGTCAGCTTTTCCCCTCGGCGAGGGAACTCCCTGGAACAGCCAGCACAGTCCTTTTGGTTGACGTGCCCAACGCTGTCACAGGAGACAGCAGACAGCGTGCTCAGAGCTCCACCATTAACTGGTTTAGTGAGTTAAGACACGGATCTGTCTGCAGCTGCTTGGGGCAGAATGTGCTGAAGGAGCAGAAATGCACCTTTCAACCAGGAATCCACGAGACAGCTCCAAACGATCTCCTTGAACGGTGGAAACCACCCAACGACTGCAAGCTTACCCCAGTGTGACAGTACCTCTTGGGGACTTCTTGTCACACTTCACCCACAGAAAACTATTCTGAAACAGCTCTTCCTGACAGCAGAACTATAGAAAAACCAGCTCTGACATTTCCCAGGTCTCCCTACTTCGCTAGTTCCTCTCCTTCTCCCTTTCTTGGACTGTTTTACAGACTCCTCTCACGGTGCCAAGGATTCCACTGCAGTACTGTGAACTTCTTGGTGCCTGTGAGGTCCTGCACCCAAACGCAGGAGCAGCTGTACCAGGGGAGCCCCAAGGCTGTCACTTTGCAGGGTGGGAGCTCCAGAAAGCCCTACACGCACTCCCGGCTGCACCAGGGCCACATCCTCCATAACCTGAAGCCAAACTCGACTCTCAGAGAAGATTATTTTCTCCTCCCCCAGTTCTCCAGCCAACTCTCTCCTTTTATCCTTCAGCCCAAATCATTGTGTCTCTGCTGGAAGAGGAGCCTGCAGTGCCCTACAACACCTCTGTGTTCACACCATTTCACCCGGTCTGTCATTTCAAACATTCCCAGGAAGGTCTTCTGTCATTTTAAACAAGAGAACACAACAAGTAATTACTTTTCTAGGAGAAGAGGCCAAGTTCTGGCATCCTGGAGAACTTTTATCACTATCATCCCCTTTTTTTGTGTCTCCCTCCCTTGTGCTTTGCTGAATCCAATTAAATATCTGGAAGGTGAGAAAGAGAAAATGCCAGCTTTGCCACAGACTCAATGTCAATGAGCGTGAGCCTCCATAAATACATCCCTGAGAGCTGCCAGCACGTGCAATCATGCCTTGATTTCCATTTGTCTTCTCCCATCGGGTTCAACACCAGGAATGGCCCTCCCACCCCGCAGGAAGAGGACGGGTTGAACACCATCGGCTGTCCCACGCCACGTTCCACGGATCCCCCCAGGAACGGGATTCCTGCAGGGACGGGATCACAGCGGGGAAGGATCAGGGCAGGGAGGCATGTGCAGGACAAATTTCTACAGCTCTCTGGAGCCAGAGGATCCCTTTCCCAGGACAAAGCCCAGAGGAGAGCAGGCAGCACAGGAGAACAGTGCAGAGCAAACAGAACGTGTTTGGACAAGAACGAAAATCCAAACTCGACCTCTGGTACCGACCCCTCGGAATCAGCAACAGCCACGGGTAGCAAGGGAGATTTTAGGCCCCCCTGTACAGGAGCTACAACAGAAGAACTGGAATCAGAGGAGGCAGGGAGGAGAAAGGTCCAAATTTTATTTTTTTCTTGAAGTCACACCTGGAAAAATGGCTTTGTTCAGATTTATTAAAAATCAGCTTATCCACCATGAAAGAGAGGAGACCCACACCACGAGGTGAGTAATTACTCCCTAAGACACAGGACAGGAACCACAGGAACATCAGGTATGACTTTGCTGGATCCAAATGTTTTTCCTTACAGCTTCCATGCTACAACCAGCTACTTCTGAAAGTGTTTTACCAAAGCTCTGCCCAAAATGAACAAGAATTTGATACACAAAAGGCAAAGGCTAATTACATCTTCCTGTTTGCTCTTCTTGCCAGAGATTTTTTTGAAGGCCTACTGCAAAAAGAACTGCCTTGAAAGCCTTCCAAGGCAACAGCAGCTCCAGGGTTATAGATTTTTCTGATTTGGGGAAAATACGAGAGCAAATTAACTCAGGTCTCTGTGCTTCTGGTCAAAATGCCTGAAAAAATGTTCCCAAGTCCTTAACACAAACGGCAACCGGCCCTGCACAATTTTTACATGCCGCAATTTTAAAACGGGACTTAACAAGCAAAGTGTATCAAACACAGGAATAACTACACAGAAAAGTTTGCTCAAGGTTTCTAGGTGTGGCTGCAGCCAAGACATAATGGGATTATTTATATCTGACTCATTTGCTTCGCCTTCATCCACAATTCTCCCTGTTTGGGACTCAGTAATTGACTTCTTTCTGCACCACACGGCTTTTTAAAATCAGGACATTTTCAAGGAGGACTTGAAAATTTAAAGCAGAGAGGGAAAATCCCACAAATACAGTGGGTTTATATCACGTTCAACCACACCTGACCGTCACCGCCGTGGAAAAACTTCCCGAACGTGCAGCACGGTGAGACATCCACTCGCTGGCAACCGGACCGCGCGTGTCACAGCGCGAGCGACAACGTCCCCTCAGCTCAGGTCTGATGTCCCCTGGTCTGTGTCCGAGCTGCTCACCTCACCCCCGTGCATCTCCCCCCGCTTCCTGCCCGGGAACTCAAAATAACAGTACTTCCCCCTTTTCAACTTCCAATCCCAAATTGCGCAAGAATGGAGGTTTTCATTCCACTCACAATGAGAATTGTTCTTTTTTTAATCCACAAGGGATCACTTAAAGGTTTCTGCCCTAAGAATAAACACAGGTTTCAGTCTCAAAAAAAAACATTTACACACGAGCACTTGGCCATTCGGAGATCTCCTTTTTGTGACGCAAGGGGCTTCAGTCTCGCGCTCAGCATTTTGTCAGGATTGACACAAAAGCCTAAAAAAAAAAACTGTCTCAAAGTAATTTATGATTTGGTTACCTACAAACCCTTTCGCTGCTCCGTAAAAGGTTTGGTGTTTTCTTAAGAACTACAGCTTGGATTCCTAAAAGCTTCACCCCGCGCCCTCTCCGGTTTGCCAAAGCTCGCGGCTTTCCGCGGGGCTGCGGCACCTGAGCTCCCCGAGACGCGAGGAGCGAGGCGCTGAGAGGTGAGAGCAGCGCTGCTGCCAAGGGCTTTGTTATGAAACCCGGGATGCGGCTCTGGAGGACGGAACAGAGGCGCTTTTCTCCAGCCTGGAGACGCAGCACGGAGCCGTCTGAAGCGAACTTCTCCCCCTCCCTGTCGCACGCCACGAGCAGCCCCGCAAAATGCCATGGGGACCTCGCCCCGTGGGACACGGAGCAATCTCCTGAATGCCAGGAATGGAACACCTTTAATAGGCATTTTCCGCTTGCATTCAATTAAGGGGGAAAAAAAAAGGCAGCGCAGTTTAATAACTGCAGGTCTGTTTATTCTCCACCAGAACCGCCGAGGATCAGGGACTTTTATCTCCCGCTCCCATCACCTGACTCCCTGACTCCCATCTCCATCCCAGGGTGAATAATCACAGCCTGGAATTTGCCGTGTCACTTCCCAGCTCCTTGGAGGAACTCTCCTCGTCCTCACCCCAGTGACAATGCACATTGTGAGCGGGAATGTGAGAGCAGGAGCGGCCCGGAGTGACCTTGTACAGCTGTTAACTCTGCTCTCACCTCTTGCTAGAAAGGGAGCACAAAACTTCAAAGCCTCCTTCCCCTCCTCGGGGCTTCTTTTGGCTGGGCAGCTCCTCTCTGGGGTCACTGTTTCCAGAGAAGCGCACGCTTACAATCACAGGAAAAGCTGATGATAGGGATGCAACCAGCAGGCAGAGAAAGCAGCTGTATGAGGCCATCCCTGATGTACCCTGATGTGCTGCTGCTGCTGCTCTCAGGGAGCAAATCACAGCATTTCCAGAAAAGGTGCTTCGAACTCAAACGGCTCCTCGTAGATTAATTAGCACCCAAAATGAAGAGCTGATGCATTAAAGGTGCGGGTGGGACAACAGGAAACACAAAACCTCCTTCAAGCACGTCCTCACCTGGCAGCCCTTTGTGGAATCACACACAGGGATAGGGCCTGAAACCAAATCTTTCAGCCCTCGGCCTTTCCTGCTGGATCATTTCCGCTTCCATCACACCCTTCCCATTTATGGCCAACCAAGTGTCCCACCAAAACTTAACTCTGCTTCCACACCTAGCACTTCCAAAACCTCCTGTGGCTCTCGTGCACACAGCGTGTCTGCCTGGTCACCCTTCCCACACCCCACCCGGTCACCCCAGTCCGTCCTGGTGGCAGCTCCGCCAGTGGATCCCGCGGAAAATCATCAGCGGGAAAATGCTTGTTCTGAGCTTCCCGTCACAGCATGGAGCAGCTCGGAAGGAGAGGGGGAAGTGCCACACGTGGATCGATTCCCAGCGGAACAGAGAGCTCTGTGTGCCCCGTGGAGACGTGGCTGCAGTGACAGCGGTGCCCTCCCTCCCTTCCTGACCGGTGGGCTCTGTCAGGTCCCTTCCCTCTGGAAGGAAAGCTCTGCCGGGTGTTCCCCTCTGTGCAGGGGGGAAGGGGAAGAACTTCCTCCAGAAGTTCCCCGTGCTGCTCTCA
Source organism: Gymnorhina tibicen (assembly GCA_013399875.1). NCBI lineage: Eukaryota > Metazoa > Chordata > Aves > Passeriformes > Artamidae > Gymnorhina > Gymnorhina tibicen. Next base: position 80,153 of record VXAZ01003011.1, read on the forward strand.
GAGAAAGGAATTACAAACCCGTATTAGAGGAACACCAATGCTGCTATTCCCAAGAAAATTTCTTAATGCAGCGAGCTAAAATCCGGGAATACAAACACTGACTCATCCTTGCAGTTCACGCTTTATCTCCGCTAAAAGGCTTACTCGTCCAACTCCTTTAGGACCAAGCCACAGGAACAACGTCCCTCCTAGGAGCGAAACGCAGGAAAAACATCCCAAACAATTCCTTTCCACCGCTGCGCTTCAGACCCGATGTTTGACATTAGTCCTGATCCCAGAGGCAAAATGGGAGCGCTCCATGCACTCAGCCACCCAGCTCCCACGGCTACAGCCATCCTAAATGGAATGCATTATTCCTGCATTAAAACATATGTTTTTCAAGGCAGCCAGCCATCCGGCTGTTCCAAGGGAGATTACAGAAGACCTAATTTTATCAGGCAGGGATACAATTCTCCCGGTTGTTTTTGCTCCCTAGGGACATGGAGCTGGTGAAAGCAGGTTGCCTGACTGCTGGGGAACAATTCCGAGAGGCTCCATCGCTGATCACTCAGGCAGTAACTGGAATCCTGGGTCCACAAAATGTATTAATGGATGCCCCGTAGGCTCTGTGGGCTCCCATCCCTGTGGAATTCAGAGGCCAGGAAGACCCAGTTTGCATCAGCAATTCTCAAGTCAACAAGAATTAGGAAGAGTTTATGTTGGCAGAGAAGTGCTAAAACTTTACGCTTTTTTTTCTTTCCTTTTTCTTTTTATAGGCTTAAGTTACGCTAAATAAAACAAGGTGTTTGCTCACAGCAAGGAAAGTTATGTTACTATTACATTACTATCTTTGGTATAAACTCAGTGTAACTTAAACTTACGTCCTGCCTATGTTTACTTCAAGTAGTGTTTCACAAACTCTCAGCTTTGAAGTTTGAAAAGAACACAAACTGACGGAGACAGGCATTTTACTCCAAATATCAGGCCAGAGTAACAGCCCAGTACATGATTCAGGATGAGAAATACAGGTGTGAGGCTCTTCCCAAGACTTCTCATGAAATGCAATGGGAAGATTCGTGTAGCAGATGGAATGCTGCTGCCTGCAGAGCATCCGTTAGCTATAAATCACTGTTTCCTCACACATGGTGCAAATATAAGAGTCTTCCATTCTAATTAATAGAACGAGACATCCTGGCCTGATGACTCTTCCCTGATTTCACAAGCTCTCCAAAAAAAAATTCTGGATTGAATCAGTCTCAACAGAGAGAAATGCTTCAATTCCTCTCTCTATGAATCCAGGTCCAAAAAAGCAACTGAGCAACTCATTGAGAGATTCAGGAAATGCTTTTTATAACTGAGACCCGCGGTTTAAAGAAAGCCATTCTAAGAAATTATCTGCACATTGCATTTGAAAGAAATGCAAACAGGAACTCTCCGGCTTCTGCCCATCCCTCGGGAATGCCGACCATGAGTTCACTCTTTGGCTTCTGAAACTTGCCACTGAACAAACACCGATAAATCCAGCGAGCAGAGAGCTTCATGACAAACGCTAATCATAGATGATGCCTTGAAGTGGCTACCTAAAAAACAGAGACTAGACAAAGAGTAAGGGAAGAAAGGCAGGTATTTATTCGAAGGGCCTTCAAAGGTACACCCTGGGGAGAATGGACCCCAAGATGGATGACAGGTCACGAGTTCTTCCCCCTGTTATGGGTTTGGTCCATTTGCATATCAGCACAAATTCGCCAATTAAACTTTAGGTAATAAAGTAAAAACCGCCCCCCTCAACTTGCCCCCCTTCTCAAGATGCTGGTTTACACATTTTGGGCCTAGGACAGCTGGAGTGTCCTTGAAGAGCAAGCCCGGAGAGGCTTTGTTATGTCTACCTTAGCATGAGAGAACAGCAGCTAACAGGCTGCAAGACAGTTCAAAGTTACACACTAGGAATACAGAGAACACAGAATTTGCAAAATATAAAAGCTAAAACCTAAGACATCATAGAGAGGGAACTGGGAAGGAGCCATCACCCTTTCCACAGCACCAGCAGCGAGCCGGGGTGCACAGCATGAACCGGGGTGCACAGCAGTGAGCCGGGGTGCACAGCATGAACCGGGGTGCACAGCATGAACCGGGGTGCACAGCATGAACTGGGGTGCACAGCATGAACCAGGGTGCTCCGCGGGGCCTCGCCGCAAGCTGGGGAGAGCAGCAGCCCCTCTGCCGCCCATCGCGTCTCCTGCTCAATATTTCATGCTGCGGCATCCAAAATAGCAACCCGGAGATCGCTTATCTAGGGCACCACGGCAAGCTCCGAGCGCGGCTTTAGCGCAGCCGTGCCGGGCCGGCGGGGCCGGCGAGCGTTCCCGGCCTGGGCACCCAGCTGGAGCGGCAAACATCGCCCGTCCTGGCAGCCCTGGCAGCCGTGAAATCCACACTGGGAATCGCCGCTACCAGATGTGCCCTCCACCCAGCTCAGGAAGCTGGTTCCAACTCCAGCAAAGCTTCACAGAAGCAACCAGGGAGGAGGTGCAGGACTCTCTTTAAAGCCTCTAATTTCCTCCTCTCCCCAAGGCAAAGGGTCAGACCTGCAGCTTCTAAAAAGAGCCCCAAACTCGCTCCTCATTTCCTAAGTATAAAAGGGACAACACAAAAATATGCACATTCTTTAACTTTCCTGGTTGTTTTTTATTATTCCAGTCTGGATGCTCCAAAAACCTTCCTCCTCTTCCCCACGTTTACATGCTTCAGTCATGTACCAACAGTAAACCCGACTCCCACTCACAGTAGCCAAAATATTTCTTCCAGTATTTGTGTTTCACTCCCTCTCTCCAAACCATTAATCACTTAAATCATTCTGCTTTGACCATCTGCAGAGCAGAAATCTGTGATCATCTTGTGGACCTTCTGTTTGCTGCACTGGTGACAGATCTGGTACTTCGCTCCTCTTGGTCACGACTGGAGCTGGATTTCCTTTTCCCGTGCCACAGACATTGCACGGAATCCATGTGCTCCGTGCTTACATCGCTTTTTCCTGGGCTGTGAAGCTAAAGAAAACACAGTTTCATCCACAGTGGAAGCAGATGAGGGATCTTTGCTGGGATCTTCGCAGAGCCAACCAAGGCTGGATGATCCCTGGATGAGCGCAGCCAGCTCCCCGTGGCAGCTCCAGGAGGGTTTTAGGCATTTCAGAGCTCTCAGACTGTACCTGCACTGGCTGCACACAGAGACTGCGTCAAAGCCCTGCACAGATTTCTCAGCAGATTTGGGACCCATCTGCTGCCAGTCCTGCAGGTAAATTAAGGAAGCAACATTAAAGCTTTCCCAGTGCTGGTTTTGCCTAATGCAAGACTTGTGGGTGAGATGCTGCACAAATGCACAAAAACCACCTGTAAGTCCTGTTAGCTACAGGCTGATCAGATCCAACTTGCTCATGTTTATAAAGCTCTTCTTCAACCTTTTCTGCGCTTTGCCCACAGTTCCTCTCCGAGTGGGGGAAGAAACTGAAGTGAAACCTTTCTGCTCACTCAGCACAATCCGTACAGCCAGTCCCTACTCAGACAATTACTTCCTTTGACTCTGTAATTTAAATTCTGTGCTTCGGCTGCTTAATCTATAAAAAAGGTCCTCACCTACTCTGACAGGCGCCTGGCAATCAAAGATTGCAACCTGAAACACACCATTTTTAAAAGATCAGAGAAATAACCCTGATTCCGTACGAAATTTTCAAGCCAAGCAAAATAAAGACTCTACCCACTTGCTTGAGTCAACATGTTTTCTTCCAGTAAGGTTCTATCCCACTTGGCCGGCCTTCAGCCCCGAGTTTCCACCGTTTTGCTGATACTCCTTTTTCCACACATGCCACCGTCCTTCTGTTTCTTCGGCTTCTGAAAATCCTCACGCAAAGCTCCGCTCTGCGGACAGAGCCTCAGCTCTCCAGCGAGAGACAGCCAGCTTTAAAAGGAACAAACCCAGGCGCACGGAGCCATTCACAGGAACACCCGCCCGGAATCACAAACCAGACACCAAATGTGTGTTTAGCCAGAAAAGTAAACAGAAACCAGCTCCTTCTGCCCACTGGGCAGGAGGGAGGAGCGTCACAGAACCCAGAAGAGGCTGAAATGATGTCCAAGGCCCGAGCTGCTCACGGGAGCTCCTCCTTACCACCAGGTGGAATTCCCGTGCCCTGCCCTGGACGTTCAGAGATCTCCAGCTGGCGTTCTCTCCACTCACCCCTTCGCTGGCTAAAAACATCAGGCAAGACAGAAACCGCAGAGACACAAACCCCAGCAGCCAAATAAGCTCTTTCTGTGGGTGTTTAACCCCGCAGAGCCAGGCTGGGCCCCGCAGTGGGGCTGCCCTGCTGTGGCAGCCAGAGCTCTCACCTCCAGGAGAACACTTCCCCACACGGGCGGCACAAGAGCCACGTAACGTGCCCCGGATTAACCAAATCCTCTGAACGTGCTTAATTAGAGCCCTCGAATCTGGATATTCCAGAGTTCCCCAGCTCCATCAACAGCTGGGATGAGGTTGATGTGAGAGGAGCTGCTGGAATGTTTCACCCAAGGTGTAAAAGCACCCAGACATCCCCAAGCCCAGTGGCGAAGTGCTTTAATATCAACATTTTCCACCTGAATTTGGACATTTACCTCGTTCTGTGCACCCTTCAGCACACAGTGAGAACATTCTAAGGAACAGCATCATGTGGTGGAACCAAAGTCACCTTGGCTCGGCGCTGCAGCTCAGCCCAAAGGTGAGGCTGAGCTCCCGCACTCACGGACGTGTGAAAACGGGGGAAAAAGCCTTCCCTAAAGTTAACATCCCAGGCACTTTCACTCATCAAACAGAAACAGATGTAAATACAGAGACAGCCCTTCCCATCATTGCTGATGCACAATGTGGGTGTTACTGACAGATGAAGAAAAGCGGCAGAAAGAAAAATATCCTAAAAGTGAGAAAAGGAGGAAAACATGAGTAATGAGCAGGTTCCAGATTTCCCACAGCTCCATGACCCAATTCTCAGCTGATACACAGTTATTGTTACTTGAACATTCTTTCCTTAGAGGTATCAACACTCATCCCTTCTGCCAGGGGACGGGAGGCCTCCCTAAGTTTAGATTCAAGTACAAATGTTCTTCACACTGACAGAAGACAATGAACTCTTGTGCACACTTAGAAATGAACAAGTTGGCCTCAAATCCATCGCCAAGGCCCGAGACGTATGGTAAGATGCAATTTCTGTCGATTAACGAACAATTAACGTTTCCTGAAACGCGTCCCACTGCTCTGCTCAGACGTTTTCACTGCGCTCAGGGATGGGGTTACTTCCGTGCTGACCACAGGGCTCAGAAAGGAATAATCCAGAGGTATAATTAGTCCTGTTGCTCTGTCTGCACAGATTGTTCCTTAAGAAACTCTCACGGCTCATCACTGCAAACTCTGATTTCTATTTCCAGCATACATTAAAGTAATCCTGCTCCACTTTGCATCCTGCTTGCTGACGCAGCACCTTTCACAACCACAACGCCAGATAAGGTTGTAATACCACATTTTCCCCCGTTTTGTTACCAATTCTCTACCCTGTGGTGGTCAGCAGCAGCAAACGCCTGGATAAAACTCCCTGCAAGGCTCAGCACACAAGTGTTTGTGCTCCCAGCCCCTGGAGCCGGGTACTCCTCGCTGTCCATCAAGGACAGAGCCATCTCCAGCTCAGCGGTCAGGGACCCTGGGCTTCTCCCAGCAGCTGCAGCTCCTCTCCTCTCCCAAAAACGAGGCGTTCCTACGCAAAAAAACCTGACAGAAACATTCACGCAGTCAACAGTCGAGCCCAGAGACGAACGAGGCTGCAACAAGGGGGTGGGAAAAAAAGGAACAAGTGTTCTTATCTGAGCAACAACTGAGCAGTTGCACATGGAGCCCTGCTGCCATTTTTAATAAAATGCTTCTATTCAATATTGTTTACTGTCAACAGCCCATGGTTATATTCAGCTGAACAATGCACACACAGGCCTCAAAATCCCTCTGCTTAAGCCTCAAACTAGGGCGTATTTTTCAAGAACTCCACAATGACATTACCTCACTGCCTCGCTCCCCTCCTTCCCACGGCTCAGTTATCTCAGCAACAACATCCCCTGAAATATGTTCCCAAGAGCTTGGGGACACAGTCACCCAAAATTCTCCGTGCTCGTGGGTTTTTCGACAGAAGAAGAGATTTGCACAAACAAATCCTTGATATGCACATTAAGAAATCCAAGCATTAAACCCACAGAGGGGCAGAGTGGATTTAATATTCAGAGAATTACTTACATAACCCACAAAACTTCACTCTGTAGCACCAAAGTTGAAGCTGTTGGAGCAGCTCGTTAAAGATTAGTGGGATGTCACAGCAGCCAGTCCAACGACAGAGTTCATTCACTTTCTGAGTCTGCAGTACAACCTAGCACTGGGTCAAGCCGGGTTTTCAGTGCCACAAGAAACAAACTTCAGAAAACCCAAGCAGATGCTTAAAACGCTCAACAAATTCTTTCAAAAACCTATTTAATGTTGCGTTTTGAGCAACATCGCCGTCCCTCAATTCTTTGTTATCACGGAGTCCCCAAAAGCAAACACCAGATAAAGTCTTATCACTTTAGTTAAATGTCTGCAGAAAGTTTATCTGAGAAAGAGCTAACAAAACCCCCAACCAGCCAACATCAAGGGTTCAGCTACAGCCCAGCTGTGTTAGGAGAGCGGTGCCATGGCCTTTTCTGCTGGCAAAGCCTTGAGGGCCGATGTGGGCAGCGGGAGCTGACGGCCCCCAGCTCGCCCCTGGGAGCGAATTCCTGATCTCCAAAGAGTCAAAAAGTCTCTTTTGTGCACTGCGGGCCCTGGGATAAACAGAGCAAGGAAAGATGTGCCTGCAACTTGATTTTTCTTAATTTTTAATGCTAAGAGAGACACTGATGATCCTTGCAGGGTCCCTTGCAACTCAGGATATTCCAATTCTCTGATTATTCCAGCCATGCAGTGAACCCTCCTGAGAAGCCACTGATTTTGGCATCAAGTTCCGTAGCCTGATGGAGGGAGGAAAATTAAAATTATGCAAATCTGAGCTACCTGCTCTGCAACCTTCCCCCCTCCGCCTCAGCTTCATCCCTCGCCCTCCGGCTCCACAAGGGAGATTCACAACAAAGCTGTACCGAGAGCAGCATTTTAAACGCTGGGGAACAAAGACAAACCCATGCAAAAAAGGAAACAACAAAAAAAAAAGAAAGCAGCAAAAAGCGCATGCTCTGAGCCGATTATGGCAAAAGAACTTATTCAGAAAGTGGGAAGAACAGAGGGTTTGTCTTCATTATTGTGCCCAAAGTTCCTGCGACTCCCCCGCCCCAGAAGCGGCTGTCCCGGGGTCTCTCGCTCCCGCTCCGCATCCTCAGCTTGGGAGCTACGGAAAAGAGGCCACAAGGAAAAAAAAAACCACTCCCGAGGGAGGAGGGGGGGATCAGGTCACTCACCCCCGACAGGTGAAGGCCCCTCGGGGGTCGCACCGGGGGTCCCCCGGGGCCGGGCGGGTCCTGACCCCCCGCACAGATGATGCTCCCGGCGCTCCTTCCGCTCCGGCAGAACCCCAGCCCGGGCCGGGCCCTTCCTTCCTCCCCCCGGTCCTCCCAGACAGAGCCCGGAGCCTCGTTCATCCCACCCCCGCCGCTCCCGACCCCCTCTCGCGGCCCGCGCC
>VXAZ01003011.1:87928-110321 GCA_013399875.1 Gymnorhina tibicen
GCCCCGCCCCGCGCTGCAGCGGCCGCGCTCCCGATCCCCGCTCCCGATCCCGGGTCCCGATCCCCGCTCCCGGCCCCGAGCCCGCTCCCGATCCCGGGTCCCGCTCCCGGTTCTGCTCCCGATCCCGGGCCCCGATCCCGGTTCTGCTCCCGTTCCCATCCCGGGGTCCGCGCTCGGCTTCTCCGCCGGCCGCAGCGGGCACAGCGGGCGGGGGGAAGCCTCTGGGCTCCCCAGGACAGAAGGGACCTGGAGCTCCCGAAGCGGCTCCCGCGGAGCTGGCGAGGAAGGGACCGGAGCATCTCTGACGGGGAAGGGCTGAGGGACCCGGGCTCGTTCGGTCCCGAGAGGCGACAGCTGAAGACGGGACCTGATCCAGGGGCGCTGAGAGGACGGGCCGGACCCTGCTCCGGGGCCCGGCCCCGGGACAAGAGGAACGGGGAGGAACCGAGACCCAGGAATTGCCCCCGAACATCAGGAATAACTCCCGTGAGCGCTGGAAGCACAGCGGGGGTGATGCCTCCCTCCCTGGGCCCATTCCAGAACCCTCTGGACACAATCCCGTGCTCCGGGATGACGCTGCTGGAGCAGGGCTGGGACCCGCTGGGACCCACAGCGTCCCCCTCCACCCCACCACCCTCCCTAAAAACATTTCAACCTCCACAGACACAAGTTGTGTTTTAAGGGTTTTTTTCTTTTTTTTTTTTTTTTTTTTTTTTGTTTTGTTTTTTTTTTGGTGGGTTTTTTTCTCTTTTAAATCAGCTTTATTTTTCTAACTGTTATTTCAATTTCCCATAGCACCTTGGCAATGTCAAAAACAAATACAAATACATGTATTATCATTTGAACACTTAAAGCATGAACCTACTTTACACAAATTTTGTTTTGGACATTTTGACAACAGGAATAAACCAGAACAGACAGTCTAAAAGCCAGATAAGTCGCTTTTTTCTCCTTTCCTACCACTTTGAAGAGAGATCGTCAATGCCAAGGGGAAGCTGGATTCATCCGGGAGGAACAAGATGTCTGTAGTAACTCGAGCTCAATATATTATCTGAATATTTTGTATTCTATAAAAATTAGAACAAAACCCATTTATGCACAGTCTGTTTACATTTGAAGTTGCTTTTTTTTTTTGGAAACTGTATCCATAACTGAAGTTCCATAAAAATAAACATCTGGTTCTTAAATATAAAATTTTAAAGTTGTTACAGGTTAGTTTGCAGATGGATTTTTTTTTTTTTTTCAGAAATAAGTTGCTTTAACTCCATTTCAAGTCCTCCCAACTGTACATTAAAAACAGACTCCATGAACCTCTTGAAGTGCCTGCGCTAAAGGCACTGAAGAGAAGAGCCAACTAAAATACTACAACAACCCAAAATTATGTACCATCCTAAAGGAAGCTCAGACTATATGGAATATATACACGCAAAGAAGAGCATGATAAATCATTCAGATTAATGGCAACAATCTTAACGTTTCAGAAGGAAATATCAAAATTAGAAACAAAAACTCTATTGCATATCTGTAGTAATCAAGGATTTACAAAAAAACTCATCAGAAGCCATTTCCCCCCGAAGTGCATTTCTGTTGCATCGTCTGTAATACAATGGTGCATTTTACAAATTTAAAATATCATCTGTACATACCAGATATCTCAGCCCAGGTAAACGCACCTGGGAACAGTAAAAATTGCGGACAGTTTCAAGACAATTAAGCTGATATTGACAAAGTAGTAAGGCCATAGCTATTTAACTACAGTAAAGCATTGATTAAGTCACTTATTTGCTACTGATCTGCCACAGTATCATCTTTCTCTTCTGGTTAATAGTGGGTTACTTTTTTTTTTTTTGGTTTTTTTTTTTTGGTTTTTTTTTTTTAACCTACAGCTAAAACTGCACCATCATACTGTGCCAGGCTAATTTAAAAAAAAAAAAAAAACAAACAAAAACAGTAAAACAACAAGAGCAGGAATGTAAGATACTATAAAACTAACTTAATGTTAGAAATCAAAAGAAACAAAACTTTTTGCACTTTTAATTTTACTATCACATGCAAAGAATTTCTTCTTTTCACTCCCCAGCAGAGGCACAAGAGAGTGCCCCAATCTTTTCCACACGCAGTAATTTGGAAAAGAGCTGAACTGGGAAGTGTATTTCTGTCCCTAAGGGAAGTCAACAACTCCGAAAACAAGTCACAGTTCCTAAAACTGAAAGTCAGGTGTGATTTACACCTCCTGGTACTTAACATCAGCAGAGCAGGACAATCTGTATCCCGTGAGGGTACACCCAGAGGGAACCACGGAGAGCTGCTGGCACCTGGAGTGCACCTGGAGCCCGGTGAACAGGGACAGTTCCAGATCCAGCTCCCACAAAACCCAGGAGCTGCCCCAGCAGCGGGTCTGGCTCCAAACCACCCCTCTGTCCCAGTTTCCCCAGTCTGCCCAGCGGGTAAACTGCTGGGGATGGACACAAGACCCTTCCCCAGCCCAGCACGGGGAGGAGGAGGCAAAGCCAGTCCCTGCCAGGTCCCAGTGCCAAGAACTCCCACCCCACTACAGTTTCACAGCCTCTGTATCCAACTGGGAACTTTCCCCTGCACAGAAAAGAATAGAAAGGAAAAAAAAAACACGAACCCCAACCCACAGTTAGAAATGGTGGAAGGGAAATGCTCACGTGAAATCCTTGCACGCAGGCGTGAAACAAATCATTCCAAGTGCCCCAAGCTGAGAGAAGCTTGGATATGCTGGGAAAAGCCAACAGTGACAGCCTGACCCACATTCCCTGCACGAGAGCCACAACCTGCTGCTGGAAACACTCCCAGGACTCACAGAGCTGCCCTTTCCCATCGCCCTACAAGGAAGATGGAGCCACAGCTGGTTGGGTTTTCCCACATCTGATCAATGACAAAAGTTCCATTTCACCATTCAGGTCCTCTCAGCACAAGCGAGTCACTGACACCGGATCAGAGGGTTCTGAGCAACATCTGCCCCAGCCCCTTCTTCCCTCACAATTCCTCCTCCAAACAGCTGGCAGCTGTCGGCATCCCAACGCTTCCTCAACGTCCCAGAACACGTCTCCCCTAAGCACCCGTGACCATCCTACAGGCTTGTTTTGTTCCAGTTTGGCTGCAGGAATTGTTTAGAGCCTTTAAAATGAATTAAACTTTGCATTCATTGCATTGCAGGACTTTGACACTAAGTATTTAAACTTCCCTATCATTCCAACAAGAGTAGCATTATCAAAACAAACGGAGAAGGGGCTGTAAGAATCCCTAAACTGTGGATGTGATCAAGGATTTTTTTTTTACTAAATTAAAAAAAAAAAACCTCCCAAAGCCAGTACAGGTAGTTTAAAAGTGAATAGTGATTTTGGGGTTTATACATATATATCTATATATATAAATATATATATAAATATATATATGTAGACATACTTCAGGGTCCGAGGAAATGGCAGGAAGCTGAGTTGGGGGAGGTTGAGGTGGGAGATCAGGAAAAGATCCTTCCCCAGAGGGGGGTCGGGCACTGACCAGGCTCCCCGGGGAAGGGGTCCCAGCTCCAAGCCTGTCTATTTCAAGAAGCACTCAGACAACGCTGCCAGGCACGGGGTGGGATGGTTGGGGTGTCCTGTGCAGCGCCAGGAGTTGGACTCCGTGATCCTGACGGGTCCCTTCCAACTCAGCCCATTCTATGATTCTCTGACTCTCTCTCTGTAACATGCGTAGAAATGAACAGTTAACTGCATAAATACATTATATCCTGTTATGAATCAACTCAAAGCAATTGCCAAGCTGAATAATAAGTTAGAGAAATGACAACTCTGGCTTTATATATATATTTATAAAAATAGATATGAGTGTTCTCCAAGCAGTTGATAGAGAATTCCTACTGAGGCCCAAGTCGCCAAGGGTTATCTGGCTAAGAAATCAGAAGATGAAAAATTTCACAGTTATTTTAACTGCCACTTACATTCATTCTATGGCAACACGAGCATATATTACTAAGATGGTTACGGAATATATCACAATTGAGTTTTCCAGTGTTCACAACTTACAACTTTAAATTTGTACACTTGCTATTCACTAAAAAAAAAAAAAAAAAAAAAAAAAAAAAAAGAGGAGAAAATAAAGATGTGATTCTTACTGCTGGAAGCTACTTTTCCCTAACGCTTTATACAGAACTTTGAACCCTGGTATGCTGATTTTGGCAGATTAATGCGCTGAATGTTCCTATTTCGGTCATTAATCACCCTGAAACTTAACCACTTACTGCACAATAGTGTTGCGAATTCAGGCAGCACGCAGCTGGCAAGGAGCCACCTCTCCAGCAGCTTCTCTGAACACGAGGGGATTCTTTAACTCTGCACCTTTAGTTCCACTTTAAACAGTTAAAAACGAGTCAGTTGCTATGACACCAGCTGTAAACAATGAGTTCCCAGGAGTATAAACCCTGATTTCTGGCAATACAGCAGCCAACAGCCGATTCCAGAGCCAGCACAGAGAAAACCCAGTCACAGCTCTGGTTTGCTGCCAGTCACCCAGGGATGGCAGCGAGTGCCCAGCGTTCCCACCTGCGAGGCAGAATTCTGTGTCTGCAATTCCAGGCTCTTTACCCGTGCAGGTAACACCGGGTGCTGTGTGGCCACCTGCCCATCCTACCCTGGGGCTGCCTCAGGAAAACACACCAAGAAAAATGCACTAAAGCCTTAGAGAAAGTAACGAGAGGGAAAAAAGCAAACAAACAAAACCCCAAACCTAAGGAGTTGCCCTCAAAAGGAGGCAAGGAAAAAGGGCATATTAAAGATTTTAACATGCTCCCTTTGCCTCCTTCCACTGCGTCTACAAGAAAATTCCTGCTGTCCACGCACTCTCATCTACAATCCAGTATCCTGCAAAAATTATACCTTAAAAAGCTTGCTGAATGAAATATTAGTAAGGTCAAGAGACTCTACTTCAAGCTGGAAACACATGATTTACTACAGTAGTACATTCAGTTTTCATCATCAGTGACTAAGTGATGACAACAGTTCTGGCTGCACTCGCTCCGCTCATGCTGCTGCAGAGGCCTCTGCAATGCCAGGCCATCCATGGCAGACACACCAGCCCACAAGCCAAACGTTAAATAGGTTAAAAAAAGTTCTAATTTTACAGAAATGCTCATTTTCCAAAAATAATATTCTCTTATCCTTTTCCTCCTACACCGAGGGACAGGTTAATTTGTCAACTCATATTCTTTTCACTTTGTCAAAATGCTACTTTCACAACCCCAAAGCTGATTTCAAGCAGGAAACCCTCTGCAAATTAAAAACAAAAATACAAAAATTATAATCTCTATATTTATAGTGATTGGAATCCTCCAGCATTTGTGAGATCACTTTTAGAGATGAATTTTGGGACCCTCCACAACTTCTCCACACAAGCCACGCTCCAGTTCAGTATTCCCCTTCCCGAATCCTTCCCTCCTCAGTCTCTCTGCTGCTCATTAGTCCACAGCTCAAGTTAAATAGAGAATCATTGGCTGGCCCAGCGTTACTTTGGTGACCGGGGTGGCACGTACTGCTCCTTGCCGACGCGTCGCGGTGCTCCCTGAGGCGAAGATCTGCGTCCAAACTGGCGCCTCTGTTCCCTGATTTTCCCAGCAGCTCCCCTGGGAGCTCCGCTGCCGCGGAACCCGGAGTAATCCTTCATTCGAGCTTCGGCCCTCTCGTGAGGAGCCTTCTCCGGAGCCTTCTCCGACGTACCATTTTCTTCATTTTTGGCAGGGGGAACGATGTTGGTGCGATGCTCCCTCAGAGGCTGGACAGGGACTGGAGGCGGCTCCTTCGGGGGCTTCTGGCAAACTTCGGCGTAACTGAGCTTGCGAGGCTCCTTTGGGACCAAGGAGAAGAGCGAGGTTTACGCACCACAACCGCCTCCCAGCCTATCCCAGGCACGAGGTCAAGGCACAGCAGCAGCACCGCGCACGGCGAGCGGAGGGAAGCTCCCGGCTGCGCCCTCAGCACATCCCGGAGAAAGCTCCCCGTGTCATTCCCGCTCCCTGCTCCGGGCCTTACCTGTGTCGACAGAGCAGGACCTGCACTTGCTTGAGCAGAAGGTGAGGAGGTGTTTGTCCTCGGTGGCTTTGCAGCGCTGACGGCACAGACGGATGCCGGCGGGGAAGCCGGGCTGGCCGCGTCCTTCGGAGCAGACACTTCTTCTGGTTTGCTCTCTGGCTGAACCGTGCTGATAAACCAACAGCAATTCAAATTAAAACCTCCTGACGCTCATGTTTCAGAGATTATTTCCTTTCTTTGAAGTCACAAGTTCAGAACAGAACAGCACAGCCATTCCCACCACGATCTGTTCTTTCCATCTGGTGGCCTCCGGAGAGGATACCACCCAACATTACTGCCAGACACTGGTGAAAAACCTTGCTAGAACATGCAAATGAGTCAGCAGCAACTCAGCAGCCCAAAGGGTCACATTCTGGGGGCATCAGGTCCAGCACTGCCGCTCGGGTGAGGGAGGGGATTGCCCCACTATTCTGCACTGGGGTGGCCTCACCTCCAGTCCTGGGGGCAGTTTGGGTACCACAATATGAAAAACACCTAAAGCTGTTGGAGAGGGTCCAGAGCAAGGACAAGGGGATGGGGGAGGGTCTGGAGGAGCGGCTGAGGGCGCTGGGTCTGTTCAGCTGGAGAAGAGACCAAGGTCAGACCTCACCGGGGGCTGCAGCTCCTCCCGAGGGGCAGCTCCGATCTCTGCTCCCTGTCACCAGGGACAGGACACGAGGGAACGGCTGGAGCTGGGCCAGGGGAGGGTCAGGCTGGAGATCAGGGAAAGGTTCTTCCCCCAGAGGGTGCTGGGCACTGCCCAGGCTCCCCAGGGAATGGGCACGGCCCCGAGGCTGCCAGAGCTCCAGGAGCGTTTGGGCAGAGCTGCCAGGGATGCCCAGGGTGGGACTGCTGGGGTGTCTGTGCAGGGCCTGGGGTTGGACTGGATGATCCCTGTGGGTCCCTTCCAGCCTAGGACACTCCATGATCCCATGGTATGTCCATGTTCTCTGCATACCTCAGCACCACAGGCTCAGTCTGGCTCGGGGAGCTCACGCTGGGCACGGGCGGTTGGGCAGCGCTGGGCGTTTGTTCGTCCGGAGCAGGAGCCGGGCAGGGGGACACGGAGTCTTTGCTTTCCTGCACACACAGCACAAGTGGCAAAATACACAACGATACTCAAATTTCTCCACAATACGGCACTGCAAGACATCTGAGAAGTGGGGTAGTTGCAAAGGCTGCTCAAGTCCTGATGACAGGAATTTTACTTCTTTTGGACCATCACCTCTAAAGCAATACCTCTTTATATGGGCAAAACGAGCAGTGGGTAAAACCAGAACTAAGGCTGGATCACCCAGAATATCAGTGCTTAGTCCCACCAGCTCAAAGAACGAATTCATCTGGCAAGATCCTTTGCCCACATTCCACCAAACTGTTCCTACTCCAACAGCCAACGTTCCTCCTTTGCCTGCTTTATTCCTAAACACCACTGAGTTTACAACAGCGTAACTGCATGAGCCCTAGCAGCATTCCCACCAAAAAAAAAAGGGAAAATGCACTATTCTATGAACAAACAAGCGTGAAGTCTGGGATTAGAGCACTGGAATACGTGGCTCTAACAAACCAACCCTTTCACAGGGAAAGGGAGTCACAGTGCCCGGATACTCCCGTGTGTGTACAGAGACAAGAGCAGGCACCTTCTCTTTGCAGACTCCTTTAACGATGTCGGACATCCTACTCTCCAGCACGGGCTCTCCCAGAACTTTTGCTGTGCTGCCAGGCAAAGGTGGGAAATTGGATGCAAGCAAGTCAAACTTTGGTGTCTGAGTCTTTGTTTCTGCTGAAGGCTGAGGTCTCTGGAGAGGGAAAACACCCGTTACTAGAGCTGTTAACACCGAGCAGTAAAAGCCCTGAACAAGTGTCAGGGAACTTCCTAGGAAAACTGTAAATCCCCAATGTCATCTGAGGATTTAAGGACTCTGCCATTCCTTCGACAACTGGAAAGCCAACGCTGCACTTTGTGAGACTCCCTGCAGAAAGGGAAGCGGAACTCACCGAAACCCGGTCGTCCTCCCGTCTCCTCCGGCCTCGGAACACGTTCCTCCTTGAAAGACAAGAACACCACTCAGTGCATCCACCCAGCTGCACTGGGCACAGCTCCGCACGAGGGGTCAAAGTTCCAACTTTGCAAGAAGCTGGAACAGAGACAATTTGGGAACCACTTCTCTTTCTCAGCCCCCTGGATGAGCATCTGACCAAGCATAGGGACAATTATTTTATAGTAATAAACTTATTCGTCTGATTTCTCACTGATCTGCCTTTTCAAGTGTCTAAACCCCGAGTCAAAAGAAAAAGATAAAACCAGTTAATCTTAAAATACTGAGGAACTGAGGATTTACTTATTATTTACAGCAATACAGATGCCAACTTCATTTCAGCATTTGTTTTAATTCTGGGGACAAATCAGTTACTTTAAAATAAAGACACCTCACTGTCTTCCTGTCAGCTGTTAGTCAGAGTAACTGCCAGTCGGAGAGTGAAGCTGGAACCACACCTGCTCCCAGGTCAGCATTTATTGCTCCTGATTTACTTAAGCGTCAGTTTTCTTGTGGCTGCTCCTTACAGAAATGTATTTTGTGCTGATGGTTGATATCTTTGGCTCACACGAGCCAAGTCCCAGCTGCTGTGTGCCAGCAAACACGGGACACAGCCCTTTACCTGCCCCTGCCAACGCCGTAATCGCCGTTCTGCGACAGCTGTGCCGTGGGAGAATCCTTCTGGGAGTACCCTTGCTCTTGGTGCCCAGTTAATGAGCTGTTGTGTCGCTCCATGACAAAATTCCTTGAGTTGGTTCTGCTCAGGTCCCCCATGGGCAGGGCTCCGGCGCCGGGCGGCCCCTCCGGGTGCTCCGAGCTGCTGGATGAGCGGAAATGGGGCTTCACCCTGCAGACACAGAGCGGCAGCTGTGGGATCCCCGTGCCCAGGAACCACACCAGAACCACCACCAACTGCAGCTGATTCGCAGCTGACGAGAAAAGCAGGAGGTCAGCAAGCACCAGAACTCATGTTTCCTGCATACAGTTGTCAGGAACAAAGACACTTGTCTTCCCAACCTCCACCAATTCCTTCTGTTACGGTTTTCTTGCAACCTCCGCTCAAGCGTTGGCAAATGCAGGAAACATTGAGATCGCTGCCCAAGATACCCAGGAGGGGAAAAAACCCCCAAAACCTCAAACAACTAAAAAAAATCCCAAAACCCAGGGGGCTGCAGAAGAGCCAGAAGAACCCAAGGAGGGATTTTTCCTTTGTCTGGGCCTGCAGCACTGGCACAGGGCACTGGAAATGGAGCTGGAGAAATAAGCCAAGGCCAAGGAACAAACTGAACTGAGACACAAGGCCAGGACTGATTGAACATGGCAGATCAGGCCAGGGCAGCTGAGCCCTGCCATGCACAGCCAGGCTCAGCCTGGCTGCTCCCACTCCCAAACCCCCAGCACTGGCTCTGCAGTTCCCAACCCCCAGACATTTCACCCCGTTATGGATTATTCAGTATTAAAGCTGGGCTTCCTTCGGGCACAGACACAGCTCTGCACACTCAGTGCTGCTGCAAGTTCAGGCTCAGGGTCTTAAATGCGGAATTCCCCGGAAAACCTCAGATCCCGCACAATATGGAGCAGTTTTCTGGAGCAGCATTTGGGTGTCTTCAACTGTTTTCCACTTGTGCCTCTCACTGGTTTTCCATGCAGCACTGATCAAAGACAAGAAGCCTAAATTCTCTCTCCTCTGGTAAACTCTGCACATCTCATAATTTAAGGACAGCAGGAGGATTTTGCACACTCGCTGTTTTTAAACAATCTCATTATAACATTCCATGAAATCAGAAGAAACTCTCCTAGTGCCAGCCGAAGTGACTCCTCCATCTCCCTTTCCCACAAGGATGTTGCAACAAATCAGCGCAAAATAAATACGAGTGGCTTAAACAAATGTTTAGCCACAGAGAAAACTCCAACACTTAACTATTAACTGTCTGTGCCACAAAACAAATCAGGTTTAATGGGCCAGGACAGAAACCCAAAAGCAGCAGCTGGATGAACTCTCCAAACAAGCTGTTCTGCAGTTCAAGAGGTGATTTGCTGAACAGAGATGATTTCACACTTCCCAGCTTCAAGAAGCATCAAGAACCAGGGCCCGATAAAGTTTAAGTTTCCCATCAGCAAAAAACATAGGGAGGAGGTGGAGCAAAGTCAACTAAATGCTTCCATTTTGTCCAAGCTGTTCTCAAAATGGCATATTCCCAAGTCCCTGCTCAGCCCTCAGATCTCATAATCTTACCCGTCATCGAGAAGGCCACAGTCTTGTCTGGGCAGAAGAGCAAAGCAGAAAAGACAAGGAAAGATAAAGGAGGGGAAAAAAAAAAAAGAGCAGAGAGAAGGAGAAATGATGTGAGAGCAGAAGGAAGGAAGAGCAGGAGGAAGGACAAGCAGGGAGCACAGGCTGCCCAGCCCCCGACCGTGACCTGTTCTCTCTTAGCGCGATACTGGATCATCACGGGGCCGCCGGGACCTGCACAGCCTCACCCTAAAGCTGCGACCTCAAGCACCCAAGCCTTACCAGCTGAAGTCTTTACACAACCAGGATTTTAAAGCTTAGGGTTATGCAGATGTGATGTACGAGGAGGCATTTCAAGGTGTCAGTACTTGGATACACACAGCTCTTGCACAGCTGCAGCAGCTGTACTTCCAAGAGGATCCACATGCCCGAGAGCTTTACAGGTTTTAAGACTGCGCACGATTTAAAGCAAAAAAAAGCCCAACCACCTTTGTCAAGATGTGAGCTGGGAGCCGAGCAGCTGCAACTGGAGCAGCTGCTCCATCTTCCAGGCAGAGTCACGCTCCCAGTTCCACAGTCTGTGTTAAGACTCTGCTGAGTCACCACAGACCAAATCCTGAAGTTCCCCTTCTGCCAACAGCCACAGACCTGAACTGCACCACAAACCCACTCACGGCCCTGGCAGTTGTCGACTGATTTCTCCAACAATACCAACAGCAATTCCCATGATCCCAGCCCTGCTGTGCTGCACACAAACAACTCCCACCCCCACACACAGGTTACTACTCCATTGTATTCACAGCGCAATTGCTCCAGCAACACAAAGTGTTTCCTCCTCCCCAGTGTTTATACCTAAGTCCTTACAGCTCTCAGGAAAGATGGGGATAAAGCAAATAAATTACAGGAACAGCCCCAGCATTGAGTAGCTGGACGCAGCAGTCAGGACAAGCAACTCCCACTGCAGGAACCAGCAGCTCCACAAGCCTGATCCCAGCAGGAAAGGCTTATGTTGTGCTGCAGGAGTTTATAATCTGTGTATAACAAACATAATTACAAGTATGACCTTAGGAGGAAGTTATTTATTTGTCTGCAAAAATTCCTCTGAGGCTTTTAAAGGAATTACCTTTGCTCTCTCCAGTACTGTGTCCATTATTTTAGGATCTTAAGCTTCCACCTTCTACTTCATTTTTTAAATTAAGTTGAAAAACATCACACATTTGATAAAACAAAATAAAAAATGTGGTTCCATCAGAAAGCACTGCAGGTGACATGCAAGGAACACTTGAGGATCTCAGTACTGTAAGTTTTCCAGGAGCAAACACCTGACAGAACCATCTTACCGATTCCTATGGAACGGGCGACCTATACTCAGAGAAGCAGCATTTGTTTTGTATGATCCTGGTGTGTTAAAGCCATTCACAAATCCACCGTTGGGAAAGGGGGCCTGCAACAGACACAACAGTCTCTCAGTGGCTGAGCTACAAAGAAAACGTTTGCAGATTAATGATCACCTTCAGCAGTTACTCATGGCTGTAATTTCACACTGGGCTACAGCATCTACTGTGGTGTGAACTCCCTGCTCCAGCCAAACCCCCACAGGTTCACAGTCTGCGTCTGCTTTAGCAGAGTTCCCCCACTCCTGCAAGAGCTATGGGCTCTCCCAGTAACACAAGCTGCTGGATAATGGAATTTCACACCAAAATTCCTCGACATAAGTGGCAGCCAATGGTGAGACTGGCAGCTCCTCTGACTGTTGCTTTATCAGGGCCCTGCCATACATGTCATAAAACAGGGATCTGACCAAGAAGCCTGGAACGCCTGCTCACCCCAGTGATTATTAACCAAATTATCCCTGATGGGCAGGGCTCCCCCTCCCCTTCTCACCAGCTGTTACTCACCAGTGGTGTCTCAAAGTAAGGTGCAGGATTCGGAGACCACGTCTGAGGCACGATGCTGTAAATCGAGTACTGCTGAGGGCTATATACAGGCTGCATAAACAGGGGGGAGGCAAACTGGGCTTGGGTCTGCACGGGCTGGGGATACACGCTGGAATCCACCACCCGGTAACCATTCTTAGCAAAAAACGTGTTGATGGCTTTTATCCTGGCCTGCAAGACAGCAAATCACACCACGTGTTAGCCAGGAGAAAAGGAGAACATGGAGTCTTTCTTGCCCGCCGGAGGGATGTGAAGGTTGATTACTGCTTATGAATAAAAACTGATAAAATCAGCCCAGATCATATTCCCACAGCATGACGGGGGAAGGACACATATTGCTTTAGCTGGGTGATCTGTAAAACTGCTTTCTACAGCAGGAACTGCCCAGACTCCAATCGTGACTGTTCCTCTCACAGTACATGCACTCTGCTCCAGCCTGCTCTGTGCAGCAGCCAGCTCGAGACTCGCAGTGGCAGGAATCCCTCTCCTGAGCTCTGCAAACCCACATTCTGGGGCGAGTGGAGAAGGGAAGTCAGCACAGGAATGTATTTCACCCCCCCTGGGAAGCAGTGCCGTGAGTAACCAGCAGCCACTGAACTGTAATTTGTGTGACCTCGTTCATGTTTCCAGCCTCCAGAGCCAGAGCTCTGGCCTATCCCACTGCTGAGCCCTTGGTTCCACCCCCCACAAATGGTCACCATCATCCAAACAGCAACAACACAATTCAATTCCACCAGAAACAGCAGCTAAAGCAGCCTCACCATTACTGGCTTGCCCTGAAAGGTTTTCACTTCTTCCCTTAAGTATTTGAATGCCTGCAGATACAAAAATAGATCAACGTTAGAATATCTTGATGAAGTCGTACCTCCCAAAGGATGTTCCGTGATTTAACACAAATGTGCAGCCATGTGCTTCCCTGCCAGCCCAGCTAAATTCATTAACACTTCCAATTCAGGATTCTAGTGCCAGTCGTGGCCGGAGAGCGCCGAGGCAAACGCCAGGCAAGGGAATTATAACCCCACAATCTCTCAACTTTAGTCTTATTATCCAGAATCTGCCAGTAATCTCTTAGAACAACAAAAGGGGATCAGTAAATAAATATTTCTTTTAGCTGTGGGAAGCACATGTGCACTTTCCTTGAGCAGGGGAAGGATTAGAGCTGGTGTCAGAGGAAGGCAGCCGTACCTGTTGCGCGTCTGTGTCGGACTGGAATGTAACGTACCAGTTGTTGTTGTGAGCAAACTCACAGCTTATCACCTTGGGGCAGTTCTCATTCTTGAACAGCGCCTTCACCTCCTGGGGAGAGAAGTTCAGAGCCTTTGTACAGTGAACACTCAAGAGACCCAAGTTTCTGGCCCAGCTCCTCAGCTGCTGCTCTCCCGTGACCAGGGATGTTTTTTTATTCCCCTGACCAAATTACCCTCTACCTGCTTCTTAACCCAGAATCCTGAATCTCAGTTCAGCCTCCTGGGCTCCCCAGATAAAACACAGCAGGCCCAGCTGGTAAGAAAACCAAGATCTGTGTAGACCTGGTGATATTTTCACATGAAACAGGTAGGAAAAGCGTGGCTTTAGATCAGCAGAGTCATGGAGACAACAATGATTCCACAAAGTATTTCTAAGTCAAGGCAACCTGACAGCTTTGCAATAACCAGATTGTAAAGAGAGCGACAAGCAGCTGCTCGGTGTTCGTATTAAAAGAACTGATTAAAAATGCTGGTAGACAAACACCCTGTGTTACAACTTTAAAAAACAAAGAACTAAATCATTCTGTTCGCCAAGTATCAGGAGGAATTTTATTATCCTCCCTTCTCGGACATAATGAGCTCAGCTCACACTGGGGCTCAATGAATGAGAAATGTTTAGTAACATTTCTTGCTGCCAAAACAACCATCTGACTTCAAGTCAAGTTATTGCTGTGACAAAAACTCAGCCTGAATTCCAAGCTATGCCCTGGACTGATTTATTTTTGGATCTGAAAAGAAACCAGTTCAAACTTCCTTCCAGAAAAGCCAAGCTAGCTCAGCTTTGGTGGAAAAAAAGTTTACTTAAGAAGGTTCAAATATAGTAGTAAATAATGGGAAGGGACAACGGTAATAAGTTTTTGTTTTGGCTATTTTGACAACGCACCCAGGTGGAAAAAGTTACTGATGTGGTCTAGAAGAAAAATATCGGTGTTTAATCCAATTAAACACCAGCTGACCTTTTCCTGGTGCTGCTTGAACCCCTATTGAAGACACCTCCCAAAACCAGTACCAGAGTTATTTATTTCCTTTCTCTTTATTTACCTCTATAGGTGTTGTTTCAGGGATCTCACGGAGAATGATAATACATCGTTTGTGGTTTGGTCTGACTTTCTCCCCCCTTTCATCCACTTGTACCATAGGAGAAGCTGAAATTAAAGTATAAAATTTGGACATAGTGCACATCTCAGCAGTAACAGACTCTCTCATGGAACTTGGAACAAAGAATGAGAATTCGGGAGTTTGGAACAGCCTCCTACTCAGTAAAGTTCCTGTCACCATTTACCAGCACAACAAACCATAACCAGCTCAGAGACTACAACATCTCTCTGAAGCACGGGAGGATTCTTTGTGCTACTGATACAGATACCAAAGTCCCAGACTTACATCTCAAAACTTCAAGAATAAGGTCCATATCCGTTGTCAGCTTCTTAATCCCTTCCATGTTGGCAATTGTCCATATTGGAACAAACTGATCACTGTCCATCTGAGACATCAAGTAGAGATCCTTCGAAAGATTCTCTCTAAAAAGACATAAAATTATTATTCAACAAAGATCCTGAACCTGACTTAGAGGAAACTCGAAACAAGCAGAGATAACTACAGGCTTAAATAAATATTCACCGGTACCATTCACAACCAAAACACCCTCAGATTTTCTCTCCTGGAACAAATTCCCAGCAAATCAACACAAAGCAGAGGAAGGTAATTTAAAAAACTTCATGAAGTTCCAGTGCCCTACGCATTGGTCTGCAAAAAGGATCTGGTCTGCATAAAGACTTCTGGTGCCACACAGAAAATTATCTCAACGTCTTATGACTGTGGAGCACAGAAGTCACACTCGTCCAAGGACATGGATGCACAGACAGGACCGAAGCAGCTGGAAGGTGCCACGGGGCTTCTACAGCACAGCAGCAAATCTTGTTTAGTGTTTTTATCAAGATGATGGTACATACCAAGCCAAGAAGAGGGATATTTGCCAAGGATTTTAGTGAAGGGTTTACACCAAGGTGAGTTAAGCGCACTCACCGTGAGAAGCAGAATTCAAGTTGTTTTCTCAAACATTCTCTGATGTCTTCTGTGGACACAGTGGAGCTGCCATCACCTGAAAGGGACCGCATCCACCATCAGCTCCCACTTTCATGGCAACGAGACGAGGCAAGGACACATCTCATTGCAGAATACAAGAACGAATCCCTCTGGGTAGGACCAAGAGGAGAAGCTCATCCGAGATGCTTAAAGACCCCCAGACCACACGCTCTCAAAATTACTCTGATCCCACTTTGCCCTGTTTGGCCACACATTGAGGCCATGCTGGAGCTTCTTGGAAACACATGGACATGTCAGAGTTCCAACTTGGTTCCACCACACTTAGAGCAGCTCCAGGGGGGTTACAGACACTGAGAGCACCGTTTGAACGTCATCACTCACCAGACACTTCATAGATTTGGTATCCCAGATCTTCAGTCGCCAGGACAATTCCATTTGCTGACGCCTCATCAACTCCTGTGCCATTCCTGGTGGCTTCACAGGACGGGGAATACATCACTTCATACTGCTTGCAGCTGTCCTCTGAGATCTCTATGTTACCTGGCAAAGGAACACACCAGCAGCAGAAAAACTCCTGTCAGCTTCAGCGTATTTCCCATTTGAAAAATTCTGGCTACCAGCATTAAAACAAATACTCAAGAAAGCTGTACCTGAGAGTGCCTAACCTCAGCCTGTATTTCTTAGACTTTGTGTGGGATAGAACTTATACCTCTCCAATTTCAGGAAGATCTGGTTTGCACTAGACTCTCAGGGAAAAGTAAATAAAATAAAGGATCCTGAAATTGATCCCCAAAGTGGCAGAGAATCTAAAAACCAGCCTTTCCACATGAAATTTAAAATATTTAAGCGAGGCTCCTAAAAACAAGGGATGAAAATTGCTTACACTGCCTCAATTGCTTCACTTTGTTATGAAGAGACAAATGAGTTTCTGTCAGGCAAAGCACAAACCCAGCGCTCTCTCCTCACTTCTGCTGACTTACCAGAAACCTTTGACAAGGCCACACAAGCTGAATGTTCCCTTCTTTATCCCTAACTTTCACTAAACCATTTTGCAGGGAATCTTCTGCATCCTCTGCCATGCTTTGAGTCACCTCAGCTGCACCCCGGATCCACTGTTTCCAAGTGAAACCAGTTGAATCCTTAGTTCTGGCCACTGCCCGTGTGGTAAGGACGGGAACAGGACTGCAGTGGAACAGCCTGAGCAGAGAGGAGCTAACCATGGATACTGCACAGGCTCTGCTCCAGAACAAACGCTCCTGACAGCTCTCAGCAGCACCTCGGTCGCCCAGGAATGCAGGTGGCCCTCAGATCTCATTTTCCTGTTCACAGGGTCCAGTGGATGCTCAAGTGCAGCAATGTCACGAATCCATTTCTACACATTCAGCACCCTGCTCCCCTCTTAGCGCGTTACGTGGTCATCACCGGGCCCCTTGAATCCAGCAGAGCTCGGACACCTTCCCGAACCAAAGCCCGTCCCCCTTACAAACCACCTGCTGCTTTCTCACGTTCCTTTCATACACGCTGCTCCATCAGCACTGACAACCTCAAGGACGAGAGCCAGAGGTTGCTCCTCACAGCTGGACTCCCCGAGTGTCCCTCAGGAAGGGCCGTATCACGACCCGTGTCCTGGCACCTCACCCTCGGCTGGAGTCCCCTGGGCCGCTGCCGTCTCCTGCCACGTGTGCTCTGTGCCATTGGTGGGGGGCACGGCCTCACCACTGCCCTGGGGCACTTCTTGCCACACTTTTGCATTGGGGTTCAAGCCAGCACCTTTCGATGTTACCTGCTGGAGAGACCAGAACACTTTGGTTAGTTAGAGCAACCCAGAGAAGCCTCAGAAGTCAAGCCAGAAAATACAGGTGAATTTAGTGATTGTCTCTAGAGTTCCACATCTCAAGTGTCTACCCAGCTATTAAGCACCTATGTGATTTTTTTATTAATGAAAACAGGAAAATCCTTGGTATTTTCCAAGTATTTCGTTTCTACCTCCATTAGAAGTGTTGCCTTCAACCTCTCTTTATTGACATCCGACAACATCAGCGGAGGCAGCGGCTACTCGGCAAGGACTCTGGGAACTCATAAGCTTTTAAAGACTTGACTGTCATAATGCTCCAGTCCCCTTTCACCAGAAAGGGAAATTTTCCCTCCTCCAGACCCCTTCCTAGAAAGGAAGGTAAAAAAACATATGTCAAGGAGAAGAAACTGTATAACTTAACGGAATTAGTGACATCTGTGCTAACCAAGCATCACCTGTGCTGTGCCAGGATTCCTCCTGAACTTACCCGAGTCCTACCCCATTCCCCCAGGAATCTTACACAACACATCAACAGACACTAATGATTTCCTTAAACTTGTAACCAAGGAGATTAAAGGTTTTGAATTGCCAAGACAAACTTACACACCATCCCAGCCTGCTGGGGAGAGAACAAGATCTTCTCACTTTGGGTCTGGGCATCAAGGACCATAATTAGAGAGGGTTACAAATGAGACAGTCAAGAAGAACTCCAAGATTCCAGCCTGGCACCTGACACAGAGAAACACTCATTCCCACAGCACAAGGTAGAGTCCTTCAAGGTCCCTCTCCCAGAGCTGCTCAAAGGCATTTGGGTGAGGAATCCAACAATCCAGCAGCAGCACAGAGGAAAAACACAGCTTTTGCTCCTTTCACATAGTGAAATAATAACTATAGTCACAGGGTAGTAAATAAAACTACCCTTTTGCAAAAATTCTCCCCCCAAGATATCCCAACACCCCACAAGCAGCTAAAACAGTTCCTCCAGCCACTGAATGATGCTCCACTTCACTGCTGCAATTTACTGGACTTTAAAAGGTGGAAGCCATTAATCCAGCTCATATCCACAAACGCACAGATAAGCAAGTTGGATATTTCGGAGGCCAGGCTCCTGGATTCTGAAGTTAAGGAGTGGCTCACTACCAGGCCTCAAACATACAGCACAAGGATAAGGAAGCAGTTGCAATAGCTTTAGAGATAATTCCTCTGCCAAGGTCACATCTCGTGCCGGAGCTGTTTGCTGCAAGGACAAGCCCCAGTTCAGTAACAAGAAGCCTCCAAACACTGGAGAGGTTCAAGACAACCATGTGAGAAGCAAAACAAAGACCATGGTTTTTGCAAAGCTCTGAGATTCAAACCCCCCACGCACAACTGATTTAATCCACACAGCAACAGAGTCTTCCCCTCCCGTTAATCTTTGCCCAGAAGGAGAGCTGGAAACAGTTCAGGGTGAAAGGACACACGTGCATCTCCCTTTGCAGACTTCAGAGCAGTTGTTCCCCAACAAAACAACCTGTAAAGAAAAACCCAATAACCTGCTGCACCCACAGGCTCTGTCACTGCAGTTCAACAGTTCCAAACTAAATTCTGCTCAGCTTCTGGTCACTCCTGGGGCAGCATCACCTGCCCACGTGGGCTCCTGCTCACGGACCCAGAGCCAGCAGGTCCCAGTTCCTTGAATTTACTTTTCAACAAAGCAAAAAGAGACAAGACACATCCATGAGATGATTCATTCTTTTCTAAAAATAAACTATGCCTCACTACCTACATCTCTGAGGGTAGCACTGAGCTCAGGCCTTAAGTAATTTGAAGGAATAAATGTGATAAAGTGAAACTGAAACACTTTGGGGTGATTACTGCATTTCTGGAGGTGACTGGGACTAAAAGCAGCTCTGATGAAGTGATGAATGGATCACTAACACAATGGCTGGGACACACACCTGCAACAGAGCGTGGGCCACTTCCCCTCGTGCTAGAAACAGTGAGCTGTAACAGCCCAGCAGGATCCAGCCCTGCTCTCACTCATCTTAACAGCAGAACCCCATGGACTGGAGAGGATAAAAGTCCCTAATTTACATCAGCTTTTGGGAAATTCATGCTGCGCTCCATGAGCAAAACCACTCCATCCTGGCCAGCGGCTCTTCAGAAGAAAAGGCCAAAATATCAATTCTTGCTTATTTAACTGAGGCTACAAACGCCGAGCCCGTGGGATTGGCTGCAGCACGATCCTCCCAGCTGCTATCGGGAACTTTCATGACGAGGTTAAAGCTTTACAGAGTGACAAAGGTTGGGAACACTCTCTGGGATCCACGAGCTGACAAAGCTCTCCTCCTCAGCACAGCTTCCCCTCTCGCTCACGCTACTTTCAGCGAATGTAGATCAAAGATTCTCCTCCAGAAACTCCCAAAAACTGGCTGTTGAAGAAAATTCTGAAAGATGGCAAAGGATATTTTTCTTATTGTAATTACATCTGAATTACATTTAACCAGATTAAATTAAGCTAACAAAAATGCAGGCACTCAAGAGTTTTAAAGCTCTCAATTTTAATATTAACTCAAATTATTCTGTAACCAAAATCCTAACCCATAGCTTGTGACAGATTTCCTGAAGTAGACAAACTCTCTGAAACAGAATCAAAGCAAAAAATCCAGAAGAGAATTTAACCAAACTTGTGAGGGGAGAAACGAACCCTTTTCCAGAAATGGAAACGTAAGCAGATGGAAAAACCCCAAGGTCAGCAAAGCTACGGGAGGCAGCCAAGAGAAGCCTTGTGCCGGCTGGGGGACAGGCAGGTAGGGACCCGTCTGGGGGGCTCAGACACAGCGTGATCACCTCCTCTGAGGGGAGTCACCCATCACCTTCTCAGAGCTCACGCAGACTGGGAGGCTGGAGAAGGAGAAGCTGGTGCTGAACCAGCACACAGAACTCCTTTGGAGCTGCCAGCAGGTTTCAGGTAACAGTTCAGTGCTCTCAGCGTCCCAGGTAACTCTCAACCTCACAGTAACTTTAGTGGTCACGGGAGCATCGCTCCCACCAGGAGCTGCAGGGTTTTCCATCGGCCGGTACGAGCCCCCCGCGCCCAGGGGAGCCTCCTCCATCCCTCGGAAAAGCCAAGGCACAGCTGTGCTGTCTGAAGGTGGTACCTGTGTCAGAGGAGTGTGAACAGGGGCAGCGTGGGGTCACAGGAAGCCTCACCTGCTCGAGAGGGCCAGCAACACTCAGAGCTTCCCACACTCCTGGATTTCTAACCAGGAAACATCATGGGCAGCATTTCACCCACCTGAAACACACAGACTTCCATTTCCACAATAAACTACAAATATATGGAATTAGGAGCACATACCCATCTGAGCGGCGCCCACAGCAGGCCCAGCAGCCATTATCAATTCCATTTCTCTCGATGCATTTATTAATATTCCCAATGCGCCTAATTATTAATTGTTAGCAGCATAAAGGCCCTGGCTGCAAGGGAAAAAAAGGCCTACCCCAAACATAAACGCCTGAAACAGCACGAGCCTTATACAGCCCTTACTGCAGAGATTTGGAACTAAAGGATGTTGAAGGAAACCCAGTTCCCCAACGCACACTGTGAAGGGCTCAGCACAATCACCACGTTTACACCTCAAGTAGGTCTAAAACAAGCACTGACAGCTACAGCAACTCAGCCAACTCCCCTGAAAACCTCGGGACTTCCACCCATCCTGTGCCTTATTTTCCAGGCATCCCCAAAGATCCCCAGATAAAGCTGCTGTCTGCTCCCAAGAATCCGACTGCAGCATTCCAGGACACCTAGCTCTGAACTCCAATTCTCTGCCCTGGCAGTGAAAAGAAGCCTTGACAAAGTCCAGATGGTCCTCAGGAACTCAGAATTAAATATTGTTGAAGGTTCCAGAATGAAGATCACAGAAACTCCCAACACTATGAGAGGAAGATCAGACAGAGTTGAGTTTGTCCTTTAGGACTCCCTAAAAATCCCGAAGCGTTAATGGGCTCCAGCTCCCATCCACACCACCAGCAGCAGCCATGTGCTCCCTGATATGCTCCAGCTCCCATCCACATCCCCATCCCTGCATTCCAGAACCTGCCTCGTGCACCCGCCGCTCGCAGGAGCCACCTCCTGCTCCGGGAAGGGCCTCTCACCTCGCTCAGCCTGGGATGAGGCAGCTGCTCATGCCTCCCATCAGCCTCAGCAGTTCCTCTTCCAGCAGAACACTGCAACCCCTAATTCTCGAGACCCGTCACCGCGTTCATGACAACTTTTTTTCCTCTCCGTGAAGCCAAGGAACATTCAGCTCGGAACTGAGCTGATTCGCTTAAGAAAGAGATGGTGTTTCCCAAACTGCTTTATTTAGAGCTTCTTAACTATGGAGCACATGTTCGCGTGGAAGCCCACCAGCACCACCTTACCCACCACCCGAAAAAAACCCCTGAGCAGAACCCGCCGAGCTGAGCCCTCCCGGGCAGGCACAGCCCGGCGCCCGCGCGGCTCCCTCCGTTACTCCCCCCGGCCCCGGCAGCGCTTTGCTCCGCGCACGTTTTGGGACAAAACTCGGTGCAAAGTTTATAGCGGCCACCCGGGTTCGTTCAGCAAAGGCTGAAACCGCTTCACCGAACCCGTGAAACGCCGTGAGCAGGTGAAGCCCCGTCCCGGGCCACAGCGGACACGGCGCCCGCCCTCCTCGGTGACCTCCAGGGCCGGGCCGGGCCGCGCTCCTCGTCCCGTTCGGACCCGGCGCGCCGGGGAACGGCAGAACCACCCCCCTCCCGCGCCATAAACCACCCCCAGTGTTTAATTAACGCAATTAACGAGGCGCCGCGCTCGGGGCCGGCCCCGCGGGGCCGCCCCGCGTGCCGAGGGGCCGGGCCGGGCCCGCTCCCGGGAGGCCTCGGGGAGGCCCCGCGTGTCCCGCGTCACCTTCACGGCCGGGCCGCGGCGGCACCCGAAGGTCACGGCGGCGCCTCCCCCGCCCCCTACCCCGGCGGAACCTTCCAGAGCGCCCACCGACCCCCCCC
>VXAZ01003011.1:119188-145481 GCA_013399875.1 Gymnorhina tibicen
GCCCCGCTCCGGGCCGCCCTGCCGGTGCTCGGCCCCGTGGGGGCACCGGGGCTCGGCCTTTGCGGCGGGGATCGGCGGCGGAGCCCCGTCCTGCCGCCCGGCTCGGGGTCGGTGGCCGTCCGGAAAAGCCGGGCCGGGGGCTCGTGGCTCCCGGGGCAGCGCAGGGTGAGCGGCCGCGCCCTCCGCAGCCTCCGGCTCTCGGCGGGTTCGTGCCCGCGGGTGGCCCATTCCTGTAGCCACTTGTAAAGAATAGGCCACTTCCACTTCGGGCAAGCGTTGGTAAGTTTTTCTTTCAGGATCTTTCCGGATAGAGAGATTTATGTTCTGCCGTTAAACTCTTGGATAAAGTTATTGGAGGTAGATTTGATGCGTTGTGGTAGATTGTGATTCAGTCGCAGTCCTTCCCTTCCCTAACATCTGGCATGTCTCTGGCATCCCTGTCTCCTCCTCCATCTCCTCTGGACTCTGTGCCATGTTCCACAGAACCTGTCTCCATTGCAGTAGGCAGAGCATTCAAAGTCTTGTTTAAATCTTAATATGTATTTTCTGAAATGACTCTGAATAAACCATTCAGAAGGAGCAGCAAAGAAAGCCCAGAGATACTTGAACACACCGAAACTGTAAATGAACGAGAAAGCGCTAAGAATGTGGAATGGCATAAAAATGTGGGAGCACAAGTTTCAAGGCATGCCAGAGTTCTGTTTTGTGTCATTTCCAGTAACTGAGATTCCAAACATGCTGCTTTTCTTTCCAGCTGACTGTCCCAGCAGCAGGTACTGCCTTTATAAAGAGATTTTTGCCTAAACAGGCCACACTAACTCAATGTACCAGTGGTTTTGATGGAGAATGGCAGAGAAACAGAAAAACTCAATAGGGAGAAGATGCAGCCCTGAACGGGACTGGCTGGAGCTGCAGTGGGATGCTCAGGCATCCAGAGCAGGGTTATTTTCTGAACAATTACACTCAGTTTTGTTTCTCGGTGTTTTACTGAACTGTCCTTCCGAGTGTCAATGAGCACCTGTTCCCTGTGCCAGGGGAGCTCTGATGAATGCCCCGCTCCTGTTTCCTGGGTACAGCTGACTCTGCTCTGTGAAAGGCCATTTAAACTGCAGCAGGGCCTCAGGTGAGCTCCCTTTGGCTCAGGATTAGTCATAAAACAAAGTTCAAACTGTGGCATGACATGGCTCATTCAGCATTGGTCTTTAACATGGACAGAATTCTTTTTGTGGGATTTTCCAGCAGTGAATTCTATCTGTAATCTTTCTGTGTGTGTTCTGAGGCTCCTGGGGATCGAGACTGGGGGCTGCATCCTGCAGTCACAGAAAGACTGGTTTTATTTGTGTATGCAATATGGTTTTTAAAAAGGCAGAAGATGGAAATGAGATTCTTTATCTTTGTGGATGGTGATTTGTGCTGTTGTCAAAGGCCAGTCAAATGCAGAGCACTCCCCTCTCAGTGCAGCCTGGATGGAGGCTTACAGGGGACTTGGTGATGCAGAATGTGTTCAAAAAGGCAGGAATTTCAGAAAATAACTTAGTTTGGGTTTCTCTTGCTGGTTGGAAGGGGCTCTGTGGCCTTTCAGAGGCTGAGGCTGCAGGTAGCCGCACCTGGAAAGGTAACGTGGATAAGTGGTTTCAGTGTTTTTCAACAACCCCACAAAACCAGCGTCGCTTGTTCGCAGCGATAGTTCAACCTGCGTGTCTGAAAACTCCACCAAAATCACTCTCCTGATAAACCATGTCCTGTCCATGCCGTGCCGTTGTCTCCAGGACATCAGGGGAATTATGGAATGTGAGAGACAGGCCCATTCTTCCTGACTGCATCTCCCAGGACAGAGACGTGTTCACCTGCCACCTGCTGTGTCTCCAGGCAGGGAACAGCACTGGGGAGGCTTCTCTGCTCCCGGGGCTCCCATTCCAGCACTGGGAGCTGCCAGACTCTGCCTGTGCCCCTGAATTCTCTGGGACTGAGGCGTTGCAGAATCCCACATCCCTATCATTTCTGAGCAGGTGCGTTCCGTACCTGTGAGGATTTTGGAAACGTCATCTTTTTTCCCTTTGATCGACTGCTTAAGCCACGTTGTCTGAGGGTGTTTCTGTGCATGTGTGACCAGTTGTCCGGCAGACCTGGACTCAGACTGGATCCAGAGTTCCGTGACTGTGCAAATCTGTTAAAGGAATTAATGGAAAATACAAGGAAGAGCTCAGCCTGCCTGGAGTTGGCATTGCAGGGTCAGTTCGTGTCCTTGCCACAGGCATTGTGTGACATGGGACAAGGGATAAAAGAAAGGAGGAAAAAAGGAAAGGCGTTGCCTTACAGGCTTTATTTTTGTCTTATCAGAGAACTCTTTAAATTAATCTCCCCTCCTTTCCTCCTCCACGAAAGAAAACTATGTAGAAAATAAATCTGATATAGTCTTGTTGGTTTCTGTGGTGAAAAGCTGGACAAAATCTCTTCCCGTTTCCAGCAGGATGGGGTGGTCGGAGTTGTTCTTTAGGTAATTAATACTATTTAACTGATATTATGGTAGCTACTGCAACAGGAGGGGCACAGCTGCCTCCATGAACACGAGACTTGTTTGAGCTCACAGAGGAAACGCTGCTGTGCTGAGAGTGAACACAAGAGTGAATGAAAAATGTTTGTATAGTAATTACATCCTCTTAGTTTCGTAACTCAAACCCTCTTACATAAATGCCAGCACATTTGGTTTGAAACCAGAACAAGTGAGGGCACTTTGGGGCTTCCTGGAGCTCGTGTGTGAGAGACACAGGAGTATCACTCTGGCATCCTCCAGTCCACAGCTCCTGTGTCCACAGCTCCCGTGTCCCTCCGCTGGCTCCCGCTGCTCTCACCCCCCACGTTGTGCCTGTGGCTTTATCAGGGCCCCATCTCGATGGCATCTGCAGAGGAAATTGTAACTGCCATCTGCTGCCTTCTTAAAGTCAGTTGATGGACGAGATCCTGAGGGGTTAGGATTGGTGGCACTGGGGTGTTGGAGCACCTGAATAGGGACGCAGGAGCAAATCACTTTGTGAAGCTTCTTTTCTGCTCGCAAGTCCTATTGCTGACGCTGTTCCTTCCTCCTGAGCAGGGATTTGGGGAGATAAGATGGAGCCTTCCCCGTTCAATAGAAGGCAATGGACCTCCCAGTCTTTGAAAATCACTGCAAAGGAGCTTTCCCTGGTCAACAAGAACAAGTCCTCGGCCCTCGCGGAGAGGTTCTCCAAGTAAGTGCTGTGGGGCCGGGGAGCAGCAGCTGTGTGTGTAGGTGACAGCTGGTACCTTGGGCAGGGACTGCTGCTCTCACAGTTGCTGTGCCCTGCACAGACACCCCAACAACCCCACCCTGTGCCTCT
Organism: Gymnorhina tibicen; assembly: GCA_013399875.1. Lineage (NCBI taxonomy): Eukaryota > Metazoa > Chordata > Aves > Passeriformes > Artamidae > Gymnorhina > Gymnorhina tibicen. The sequence continues at coordinate 122,545 of VXAZ01003011.1, forward strand.
GAGTGTTGTCCAAACGCTCCTGGAGCTCTGGCAACCTTGGGACTGTGACCGTTCCCTGAGAAGCCTTTTCAGTGCCTGACCACTCTCTGGGGGAAGAACCTTTTCCTGATATCCAGCCTAAACCTCTCCTGACTTAGGCAGAAAAGGAATATTAAGCTTCCCTTTCCTCTGAGAGATGGATCAAGGGTTACACTCAAACCATAAATATCGTGTACCCTGAGAAGGCTGAGTGGTAGTAACCAACCCATTTCCTGGAGAAGCTTTTATTTCCTTAAGGAATTATATAGGCTACAGCTGGGGTTTTCAACGGGATTTGGGCAACTGAGTCTCCCAGGCTCCTGCATTAATAGTGTAACAAAGGTTTGGAGTATTTGGATCTTGAGTGTGGGGCAAACCTTATGGAATCTGTAGGAGAGGGATAGTTACACGCCCACAGCTCCAGAGTTCCTCTGTGGATCTCTGGCCCAGGGAGAAGCTGTTTGCTGTCCCCACCTTGTTAAGGTAATTTATTCACTCGCTGAAGCTTGATTACAGAACCTGGTCATCTTGCTAAATGTTGATAATCCCTTGAAAAAGGCTTACTGGAAGTAATCCAAACTGCTATTCCTTAATCAAGTAGTGTCCCTCTACATAGGTGGGGTCAGTTCCTTGGAAAAACACAGTCCTGCTCTCTGGCTTTGCCACCCTGATGCCCCCAGGGGGGCGTGTGACTTTTTAAAACACTGTTAATTAAATATTTGTACGTGGAAACATTTTTCTCCCTCCCATATAATGAGTATTGTCAGGTCAGAGACACAAAAGGCAACAGCAGAGACTCAAAAAGTGCCCCATGCTGGGCTGACTCACAGAGCGAGGGCTGGGACTCCTCAATCCTCGTCTATTTTCCAGGTGCTACTTGACTTTCATCTGTGTTCCTCTTTGTGTCTTCTTCCAGTATTGATCCCTCTTCCTCCAGCATCCCTGTCTCAGCACGTTGTGTTCAAATTTGGACCCTTTCTAGTGCAGAGATGTGGGTTAGTGTGTTTGCATGGATTAAAGAGGAGGTTGCACTCACAGAGCAACGGCCTGTAACACGCTGTTGTGTCAAAAGCAGAATTCCACAGATAAGGAAAACAGAAACACCCTTTGCCCAAGAAGACGCTGCGTTCCTTCTCTCTGAAAGGCAGAGCTCTCCTTAAAATGGCAAAACTTGTCACTAATTTTCGTATTTCAAAGGCCAAGTGCAACCCCCTTGCACAGCGTAGTAACCAGCGAGGACTGTGCAGGGACTTACAGTGGAGTGCAGGTTGCTGGGAGTTTCCTTCAGCTCCTTAAAGGACTTTGATTCATGATCCAGGGTGGCTTATCTCCGGAGGGCTGTGATTACCCATCCCGCTGCTGCCTCGATGGCTCAGCTGCCCAGGAGGCAAGTGCTGAATGGGGGCAGTTCCCAGCCCACAGAGTAAAATCCACTGGCACTTATGGAGATTTTCGGCGTATGCCAAGCTGGAATTTGTTCTGGTTCAGCAGCTGTTGTATAAAGAGCTGAGTTATTCCTGCAAGGGGGCACAGCAGACAGCTGGGTGGCGGAAACAATACAGCTATTCCAAGGTAAACTGTCTCTATTTGGGAATCAGAGTGCTTAGGGAATGAAAAATAGTAATGGATGTTATTATTGTAAACTGGATGACTGGGAATGTGTCTGTCATTTGGCTTTGTGTTACTTGCTGCTGTTTGTCCAGCCTCTAGTTTTAGTTGATCCAGGGAGTGCACAGAAGCCTTGGTGGGGGAAGAAAAATCTCAGCTGTCTTCAGGAGCGTTCAGTATTCTGGTTAAAACTTGGGTTTTGTTTGTTTTTCACTCTCTCAAAGGTATCAGAAGGCTGCTGAAGAAGCTGCTGCTGAGAAGAAGAGAAGTGTAAGTGTTTTGTATAAGTGTTTGTTTCGTTGGGAATAAGCACAGCCTGCAATCAGGATGCAGGAATCACCTGCATGAATATTGCTGTGACAGTTGATTTTTGGAATATCAAAATTGCTGCTGTGTGTCCTGCAGAAAACCTGGCTTAGATACAGGGTTTGCTTTTGCTTCATTCTCCACGCTTTTTCCCAATGTGGAGGAGAGGAAAGGAAGTGAAGTTTCTTGCCCAAAGCTGTGTTGAATCACCAATTCTCTCCTGAGCAAAAGGCAAAATGAGTTAACCACAAGCCAGGAATACCCACCTCCTGTTCTTAGCTGGAGGCACTTGTGTGGTGCCTCTTCCTTTCTTAACTAAATTTGAAAATGCTTAAAAGGAGCCTCCAAGCCTCCCTGAAATCCAGCATGTGTCTTTGAGAGCTGTAGGATCTTCTCCGAAGTGACTTCTGAGGCTGTAAATGCCCCTGGATGAGGCAGCACCAACCTTTTTGGCTCTGTTCCAGCCCCACATTCCTTCCCGTAAGCTCCACTGCACTTAGGTGTTCAGGGGTCAGGGAACCTTGGCTGACATACCAGGCACGAAGGTTGCAGGGCTTTGTCCTGGTCCTCAGGGTAATTTGTATTTTAAAGCCCTGCCAATATTTTCAGGAGCTATAGGAAAGTTGCTGCCTTGATTTCTTTAATGCTTGGGGAGCCACTCTTCGCTGTTTGGGATATAGGTGGGATAAAATAAGCATTCTAAAAGTTACTTTTCAGTCTTAAATTTTCTTAATTGCTTGTCTGTCAATCTTCCTGGGCTCAGGGAACAGGCAAGTCTCAAGCAGGAGGGACTTGTGTTAGGAAGCACACTGGGATTCCAGAGGTGTTCCCGCAGAGACGTGCCGCACAATTTTCAATATTTCCGTTCCATTACAATGCTTCCCTTATAATTTTAATACTTGCTTTTCAATACAGTCAGCAAACACGCTGATTTTTATTTTTGAAGTGGAGGTGGATTCAAGTCAATTTGCAAAGCAGCGTTCAAAATGTGACCAGAAGAGTAATAGGGTGAGAGACTTAAATCCTAATATAGCCGCTAATCCCGGTTAATTCCTGTAAGCCTGGCAGCCCTGCTCCACTTGCAATGAGTTTGGAGTGGTCTCCGCAAGGGAGAGACAGGAAACATGCAATGGTGGCAGGTATTGGATTTGAATGGCTCAAACGTGGGCTGGGCTGTTGCTCTGGGGAGAGGGAACTGCCCGGGGCAGAAGTGGTCTGGGAAGCAGCGGGATGTGAGGTGATGCTGCTCCGGGTGTTCCCTTGGGGGTGAGGCAGCACCAGTGACTCGTGTGCGTGTCCCCATGGGTGCTTTCAACGGGCTGAGAGAAACAGAACAAAAATCCCAGCAAGTTACTGGTTATTTTTAAACTGGAGCAGGATGTTTGTTGTGGGTGCTTGGCTTGAGCTTTGGCTGTGTGGTGTAAAATCCTGGGCGGGTCTCGGGAACTGAAGTGTTGGTGTTATCTGAGAGCAGAAATAGCTAACTCCAAGGATTTAGTGGTTTCTGGGAGGTAATTTGTAGCTTTTGGAAGGCCTGATGGCTGTTGTCTTCTGAAGACACTGGAGCATTTGGCACACCAGCCCTCTCCTATGGCCGCTTGTGCTCCTGTTTCCTTGTTCTGGGACTGGAGACCCTCCTTGTGTGGATTTGAGTCCCGTTTCCTTCATATGTGGATTCAGGTCTTTTGTGTGGCATTTAACTCCTGGGGTTTGACTCCTTTTGCCTTATAAGGCCATTCCTGTTTGCTCACTTCCTGCCTTACTCCTGACTTTTCTCTTCTCCCCCCTCCTTCCTTCCCTATCCTGGATGCTTTCTCCATGTGGCACAGCTGTAACTATTCACAGCTGGCCGGGAGCGGGGATCGGTGCTGAGCTTCCTCCTGCATGGAAAGGAAGTGCTTTGGAGAGCTGGAATTAACTCCTTGTTCCTTGCAGAACACGGAAAACCTGCCCGCTCACTTGACGAGGGGGAATCTGAGCGTGCTGAAGAAGAAGTGGGAGAATCCGGTGCTGGGAGCGGAGTCCGGGAAGGAAGCGGTGCGGAGCAGCTGCGCTGAGGTGAGGCACAAGGTCGGGACCGGCCGCGCCCCTTCGCCACCCCCGGGGGCCGGAGCCGCCTCTGGCCAGCCGCAGTGCCCCGCTGCCGGCAGCACCGAGCCCCGCGTCCACCCACGGGAGAGCGGCAGCACGGAAAACTGCGTGAGAGAGCCCCGGGAGATGGAAAAGCCCGAAGCCAGCGAGAGGTCGGAGTCCCCGGGGAGGATCGAGAAGTACAACGTGCCCCTGACCAAGCTCAAGATGATGTTCGAGAAGGGCGAAGCCCCTCAGCCCAAGGTAAGGATCTGTCCCTGCGAATCTTGGAGAAACTAAAGCTGCTGCCTCCGCGGCATCGGGAAAATCCCGGGAGGGAGTGGCTCCAGCTATTGACTCTGCAAATATTGTGTTCATTGTTTCAGTGAAAACAGAACATCGTGGTGTTAGTAACTTACTCGAGCCGCGCAAGTACGCGCAGGGCGCTCGGAGTTGTGGCAGCTTGTGATTGCTCGTTGGAGTAAAGTGAATTTGCTTTTGATAGGGTTCAGTGGAAGAGGGGAAAATTTGTAAAGTAAGTTGGGATCGTTTGTGCCTTGCGTGAAGATTACAACGAGTCGTGCAAATGTGAATTGCATAAAAATACATATGTAGGTATTTATGTATGTTTTAATATATGAAAGAATGAGTAACTGTTTGAAGTGAGCTCAGCAATCAGGACCGTTGCAGTCGAGATGAAGCTCTAAGGAGTGAGAGTTTTTGGTTTCTGTATCCGTATGAGTCGCACAAGCTCACACACATACACGCAGTGAAATGCTCCCATCCTTTCCTCGCTCTTCCCTCATCTTTGTGTCTTACAAAATATTTCTTATCGGGAAAAAAAAAAAAATCCTCAGTGGGGGAAAACGAAGCCGAGATGGCCAGAGCAGCTCCTGCCCTCACTAGTTTTGACTTGCAAATGCTCAGGGCTCGCATTTTTCTTCCAACTGCTCATGAAATCTGATCCCGCATGTGGACTGCAGCCGGCGTGTCCCGGGGGGAATTGCTTAACTCCAAAATGAGTTGCATATGCTGGGGACTTGCAACACAGTCCCGAGGCCTCGATGCTGGTGGATTTTCCAGTTTTCTCATAGTTTCCTCTCCTCCTGGCTTTGTTTTACTGCGGGTGGTTTTCTTGAAGTATTGACTAAAACAAACACATTTTGGACAAAAGTTGTTTTGATATGTAACATTTAGGGCTCAGAGGAGCAACTCGGTGTTAAAGGGAATTTTGGGTCTGTGTGAAGTCATTTCACAACTTGAATTTTTGGAGTCTTTGTCATGATATGAGAGCTGCCCATGACAGACCTTCCCTGAACTCTTGCTGTAGGATTAATCACTCAGGATTCCCCAAGAATTCTGCAGATGGGCTTCGAGTAACTTTATCTCAGCCTGGGGAATAAATTGTTTTGGAGCTGAGTGAATCTGAAACTGATAGTTTGTCAAGTTTAGCAATTCAAACACTGTTGAAAACCAACTAAACACAATAAACCCCATCCAGGAGGCACAAAACTGGTCGGGGTGGGTTCAAAATTCCTATTCCAAGTTAATCTGTTACTCTTATTGTAGAAGGGAAAAGGAATGTTCTGAAGTTTAGATGTGGGGGGGTAGAGGGGGCGCGTTGGGAATTCGGTTCCTCGTCCTGGGCATGGATCTGTGGATGGGAGGATGGTGCCAGTCAGGCCAGCGCAGGGAGCTGGGCGCTCTGGGGACGCAGGTGTGGCTCAGTGAGGTGGGAGCCGACAGCTCTGCAGCTGCCTCTCCCACTTATTTCCTGTGCTTTTTCCTGAGCCAGGCTCCATGGAACCGTTTTGGTGGAAAATTCCTTTCTGTCATTGAGTCCAACTGTAAATTCAGCTGAGAGATGGCAGTTTTCCTTGGACTTTACTGAAGACTGAATGTGTTGGTGCTGTCAGAGCTTTGCTGGCAAAACCTGTGTGTGAACGAAGCAGCACCACGGCTGGAGGCTCGTGGCAGTGCTGATAAATCAACTTTCATGGCTGCTGGGCAGGTCTGGGGCAGGGATCCAGGTTAGAGGCTGGATTTCCTGATTCCATCTCCCACTCTAAACAAACCTACTCTCATTTTCAGGATTATAAGTAAAATCTCATCATTTATTCACTCAGATCTTGCTCCGTCTTCTGCAGTAGATAGGAGGCAGATCTTCTTTTATTGCATTTTCATGGAAACAAACTGCCCTAATCCCATTAGGGGCAGGCACGGCAGCCTGGATTGGTTCAGCACTAAGCAAAGACTGGAACTGATAAAAGACCTGATGTTCAAAGGATTCTTCCTGCAAGTGATAGTGAAAGCACACCCAGGGGGGAGGAGAAATCAGATCTCCAGCATTTCTGAAGAAGTTGTCTCCAGGCTGGTTTGTGTTTTTCCTTTGAGGCAAAACCTGGCCGTGCTGTGTAGGTGACCTCGTGGCAGGGTCATGCCTGACACAGGTGGTTTGTAATGAAATAGGTGTAACTTTGATTTGGGTTTTTGCCCAGCTCTGTGCCCCAGGCAAAGCTTTACCTCATGGTAAAGCTCGTGGTGCTTCTGCACTTGCCCAAGTCTGAGAACTTGGGGCTTTCCATGCACAAGGAATATTTTTATCTCCTTTCCAAAGCAGCAGAAGCTGTGCCCTGGGAATTGTGGCCCAGCCAAAGAGTGACAAACCCCTAAGGGGGCTTCCTCCATGTGAGAGGAGTTACCTTCCACAAGCCATGATCCTGCTGATTCCCTGCAGTTGGTCAGTCTGTCAGTTGTGATGGGGAAAGTCCCTCATCTTCCCTCTGCTAAACATTTTTTTTTTCCTTTTACTCTGCTTTTTTTCCCCCCCCAAGATAAAACTGTTGATATGAAACCTATGCATATTTGTAGGATGTTTGTAGATTTACTGAATATTTGTAGGTTTACTGAAATACCCCTGACCTCTAAAGCTTTTGTATTCTGGTGGTTGGGATTTTTACTCTGTGTGTTCTGCAGCTCACCCACAGAAAGGCTCTTCAGGTGAAGCTGTAACACCTGCAGGTGTGAGGTGGCAAAGGGCAGGAGGAGGAGCTGGCAGGGCTCTGGAGTGGTGCAGCTGGAGCACTCCTTATCTCACTCTTTAGCTGCTTCTGCTGATGGAGCTTTTCCTGCTGGACCCTTTGGACCCCGAATTCCTGAGCTGCAAGAACCCCAGACTCATGGGCTAGGGGTGATGTTGAAGGGGGCACTGGCTGAGTAAGGATCATCTAAGAATGGTTTTCACGGAGTGAGGGACCTGCAAGTCTTTACAAGTGTGCAGGCACTCCCAGAGCTGAGCCTATTGGTCAGTGCGAGACTTGTCAGAGCTAAAGCTCTTTTCCAGTAAGAAAAGTTACCAAAGTCTTAAACCACAGAAATAGAAACTATTTCCCGTGCTAATGGAAAAAGAGGTTTTCCGGCTGCATTTTCCTTTCCTGGTGAAGTTGCTGTTTGTATGGAAAGCAGCCTGATTTTTCACAGTGATTACCTTACACTGCAGTTCTGTGAAAAGAGAACTTTGGAATTTCCTTCAATTTGGTGACCAGCAAACAAGAAAGTCGTTGGAATTGGGGGGGAATGCGTGGTTGGAACATCTTGCCAAAACTGCCTTTTTCTCTGTGTTAGCCTCAATCTGAATTTCCAACTGTGATTTAACTCTTCCCAGAGAGGGAACAAAGGTCCAGCACCTTCTAGGATTTTATAGGTTGACTTTCAGCTGTGAATACATCCTACCTTGATGGAGTCCAGTTTGACTCTGTGCTCACAAACTTTGATCAAAGCTGCGAAAATTTCTTTTTGTGCTTTCTTTTATTGAGATTTGGATTCTGGGGAGTTGGACTCAACAAATAAGAATAAAATCAGATTGAGGCAGCCAGAGCATCTGTGTGGTGCTGCAGGACACCCTGTCGAGCTCTGCAGCAGAGAGTGATTATCCTGGAGATCTGAGAATATTTATCTCTAACGCTCTCCTGCTTAAGCTTCAGCCCTATCAGACCTAATTAGGGAATTATTTGGTACCAAATGCATGAACTGTTCAAATCAAAACAAGTAACTCTAGATAACTTTGATTACAATACTATTAATTCCTTTCTCTGTGGCTGAAAATGAATGCAGATTTTGGATAAGTGGTTCCTTGCATCCTTTTTCTGATTTTTAAATCTTCATGCAATGACCGTTACTATTGTCTTCAACTGAAATTGCGTGAAATGCAAAAATCTAGGCTGAAGTTTTGTATGTGCAGTGGGAACGACCTAAAAATCTGATCTTTTTGGTCCTTTTCAACCAAGAGAACTGCCAAAGGGCACCAACTGACCTCTCCAAGAAAGTGTTTTCCAGGTGACGGAGGGTCAGGTACTCTGTGATCAAACTTTATATTGGTTAAATAAGATGTCACCTGCTAGACTTGTTTATTCCAGTAAAGCAGATTTGCTAGTGACACCTGTGCCTCTTAAGGGATTACCCACAGCAATGCCTGTGTGTCCAGGCAGCTGATGGGAGGGTCTGTCCCCGGCAGGGCCCCCGGGAGCCGCGGAGGGCGGCCGCGGGCAGGAGGATTTCGGAGAACAGCCTCTCCTCGGAGGACTGTGATGCCGCCCAAGGAGAGAGGAGCCACAGCACAGCAGGTCAGGAAGCCTCAGGGCTGGGGTTTGGGTGGGTTGGTTTGGTTTCTGTTGATGAGATAAATCTACTTTGTACGATACAATAGAAATTTCCCTGGAGGTGTCCAAGGAACAGCTGGACGTGGCACTCAGTGCTCTGGTCTGGATGATGAGGTGGGGATCGGTCAGGGGCTGGACTCGCTGGTCCTGGAGGGCTTTTCCAACCTCAGGGGTTCTATGAAATAACTTTTGCCTTTCCGAAATGGAAGGAAGTGCAGCCATCTTCCATCAGCATCCTATTTAATGAGTGAAGCCTGGCTGGGAGTTGTAAACCGTTCCACTCTTAAGCACGGGAAACCAAGGCACAGGGAATAACTAGCAAGTTAAGGAATGCAACCCAGTCTTTCCCTGTGTCTCAATCCTAGAGCTACTTTTAATAGTCAAGCTAATTTAGGAAGCAGTGAACAGACTATGTTCCTTCTTCCTCTTTGCTTCAATCCTAATCCCTCCTACCCTGGCCAGACACATGGAGCTACTGTGAGCTTTGATTTAAACAAAACTATGTATTTTTATCTGTTTATCTCCTGTTTGGAGACCTTTTTCTAGCAAACTATTTGCAATCTTTTGGGGTTTCAACCAGTAGCTGATATTACAAATACTCATAGAACATTCTAAGTTGGAAAGGACCCACAAGGATCATCCAGCCCAACTCCTGGCCCTGCACAGACACCCCAACAACCCCACCCTGTGCCTGAGAGCATTGTCCAAATTCTCCTGGAGCTCTGGCAGCCTTGGGGCTGCGACCATTCCTGGGGAGCTTGGGCAGTGCCTAACCCCCCCGGGGAAGAGCCTTTTCCTGATATCCAGCCTAACCCTCCCCTGACACATCTCCAGCTGTTCCCTGAGGTCTCACTCCTTAGGGATGCACATTGTGTCCTCACTGGCGTGATCCTGGAGAGAATGGCAGTGAATTTATTCTCCCCAAGAAGGATCTTGGTGAGTGTTCTCAGAGTTACCTGTTATTCATGTTTGGTTTTTTTTACCAGGGTATCTTGTAGACACCAGCCCAGGACTCAGCCCAGACAAGGCAGAGACCAGGAAGAACCTGGACATGCCCCGCTTATCTGAGACGTCAATAAAGGACAGGCTGGCCAAGTACCAGGCAGCTGTGTCCAAGCAGGGCACTTCCTCAGGCATCATTCCCATGGTAAGTCTTGGCTTGTGTGGAAGTGAATTTTTGTCCCAGCCTGAGCCTGGAGAGAAGATCTTATGGAAACCAGGCCGCTGAAGGGTAATGCTGTTCTTTTTGGAAAACAGCCCTGTGTCCATAGGAGTGATTTCTGATGAAGAGTTGTCTCTACATACTGCAGGAAGAAATAAGTATATTTGCATCTTCCTGGAATAATGTTGAAAGTTTTCCAAGGAATTAACTGCTGGCACCCTGACTGAGGTCCTCTTGAAGCATAGTTGACATTCTTTTTCTTTCTGAGTGTCTGTCGCTCTCTGCATGTTTGTTGGTTTTGTTTAGAAAAGAAAACAGAAAACCCAACTCAATTCCGTGTTGTCCATCAGCTCTAAGCTGTGGGAAACTGAGGCACAGTGAGATGAAGTGCCTTTGTGTCACACAGTGCTCAGAACTTGGATCTCTTGGCTGCAGCTTTGGGATCTCCAGTCGGTTTTCCTTGCTTTTGCTTTTCACCTCCCTTCAGGGCTTCTCACCACTCTCTGAATCCAATTAGACTCTTGCAGTGAATGAACCTCTGCCTGTTTTGCCAATATTTGATCAGGAACTGAACAATTAATGAAGTGTTACAGCTGAGGAGGTTTTGGGAATCTCAGCTTTTGTTAAAAACTGCTTAGGTACATTTGCTGGAAGTTTCTGATACTTTTGCTGAATGATGGGAACTTACATTGCTCAAGTATTACTTTTATTAACCAGAGTAATAAATTTGAAGAGGAAAGGCCTTTTTAAGTTGGGAAACTTGCCCTGGAAATGAGAGCCCAAAGTGCTGGTTCTCCCTCAGAGGAGTGCCTGCTTCCCAGGAGTCTCTGTGGAGAGCCAAGGGCCTCTTCCCAGTTCAAATGATTCCCGAATTTCATCTGCATGTGGGCCAGTTTCCCCAGCTGTGGGAGGAGGGTCAGTCAAACCTTCCCTGCATGAATGGAAAGTCCTTGCAGCCACTGCAACAAATCTGATTAACTTAATTGCCCATTTCTGCCTCCCGTGCCTCGCCTGGACTCGTTTCCTGATGCCTGTTTGGGGCTCAGAGTGGTGGCTGAGTCACTAAATTCTGTCCTGATGGCAAGAGATTTGCCATTTCTCCAGAGGCTCCTGTTTGCAGCCCCCCAGTGCTCTTGGTTTAGTGTCAGTCCAGCCTGATGCTCTCAGGATGCCCCATTTGGGCACAATCTCTTCCCATTTTGACCTGGCACGTGGATGAGGGCAACGTAAGATGGAGCAGACAGGGGTTCCTGAGGCCAGTGTTTGCAGTGCCACTGTTCCAACAGCAGCCCTGACCTTGGGATCTTCTCCATCCCTGCTGGCAAAGCAACCAGGGCTTTTTTGATATGGAAGTGTGGTGTTTGTGCTGCTCTTCTCACATCTGGGCTACAAAGGAAAGCCAGAATCTCTCTTGGGAACAACTATTTTAGGGCACTGTGGTGTAATAAGGCCTGGATTAAAACTGATGGACACTTGGTTCGAGTAGGGGTGAGGAACAATCAGTTCTGTGTGTCGCAAGGGATGCAGGGAGGGGAGGAAAAGGTGCTGGACAGCAGATACAGACATCTAAACATTAAAATTCCAGCATTTGGTTACAAACCTCTTGGATGTGGTTGGTTTTGTGGAGACTTGTTTCCACGGGCAGGAAGATGCTGGTGCTGGCATGTGGCTCTTCCTCTTTCATGTCATAGAGAAGATGCCTTGTGAAAAGCACGAGGCTTCCAATGATTTCGTGTCCTGTGGCAATGAAAGAAACATGAGGTTTCACTGGATTTTATTGGTTTTAAAGTCTGAAAGATCCTTCTGTGAAAGTCTTAAGTCAGTCTATCGAGAACAAAAATCTCAGGAAAACAGTCAGGGTTTTGACTAGAAGTGAAGCAAATGTGGGATTTGCTTTTATGTCAAATTGTATTTAGCAATTACACTGCACTTCAGGCAGTGCTTGTTGGGAAATAACTTGTCATTCCAAGTGAAAAGTTAACATTTCTTGAAAAGGAAGATGTGGATTGAGCAGGGAATATTTAGGAGTTGATTTTAAACAGGAATTTGGAAGAAAAGGGTTGTTCAGGAAAACACTGGCATCACCTCCTTAGAGCACAGTAAAATTTTACAGTTCCCTCATTAGAATATCTTGCTTAATAAGTGTCTATACATTTTTATGGCCCTTCCTTTAATTATCATGCCACGTACTAGAAAAAGTTTTTAAAACGTTTCAAGAAAAATAGAAAGCAAGAATTTTCTTAGGGGAAAAGAACCTGTCACCTTTCCAGTGCTTTGTCCTATAGAGTGAGAGTCAAGCCAGTGAGAGTGAACTCAAGAATTACAAATCTGGGCAGAAGGAGAATATGGCACCAATTGAGGACTCCAATTCCTGTCAGGATGGGGAGAAGGTAAGATGTCTGTGCTGGTGGAGATCAAGGGCTTCATTTTAAGTGGAACTGGCTGTGGAAGCACAGCTGATAACACTGGTTCCATGTTCCACGTGCCATCTGGGGACTGAACGTGAGCAGCTGATGCAGATTAGTTACATGCTGCAGAATTCCTGATTTTCTTTGAAATTATTTTTTTAGACTGTCTCTGAATTACGAGGCAGCAAGTGTCCGTGGAAGAGAATGTCTAGAGATAAGTTTTCTGGGAGAGTTTTTCTGTCTTGGTAGGTTTGTTTTATGGTGGGTTTTTTATAAACAAAAAAAATCCACACCAATTGAAAAAAAACCCCCATGAGCAGCTTTGTATGACCCAAGTAAAGGAGTTTGTCACTGTTTCTTCTGCATTTAGTGGCTAAATTTTAGGGTAACTGAGAATGGCAGTTTGGGTTTGTTCCTGGTTTTGAGCTTCAGCTATAAATTGAGACTCTGTAAACTGGATTCAAGCATTTGTTCCCTGAACTGGGGACAGCAGACGGGATAAAAGTAGCTGAATAATAATTGGGGTACTGTGTATTCCATCCAGGCTGAACACGTGGCAGCTTAATGCCAGGAGGGCTTTTAGAGCTTTTCAGCCTTCCTTGGGCAAGGGGCCAAATCTTTGCTTTCAGCTGTTTCTCAGAGACAGCTGAGCAGCTTCGTGTCTGACTGGTCGAGGCTGCTTCCTGCTCCAAGGTGAGTTAATTAAAAGAGCACCTGTTAAATCAGAATATCTCCCTGTTGTGAATGGAAGATTTGAATGAAATTGCTTGTGCTCAGCTGTAATTGCAGAGTTACTTGTCGAGGTGTCCAGGTGCAATGAGAACCTGAATAGAGCATTGTTTGGGAGCCAGGATTGTCCTCTGGAAGGGACGTGGTGAACTTGGAAATGAGCCTAATTAAAACTGCTTGTCGTTAGTGTCAGAAATGGGAATCCTCTGGCAAAAAGGAAACAAAAGACACTTCACTCTGTCATTTTTCACACTGCACCCGTGGCACATTCAGTAGCCAGGCGTGTGTGACTTTAGCAGCCTCAGAACATGTTCATGCTCTGCCCAGGAGCGTGGGGTACAGTTCTGTTTTCAGCAGCCCGGAGGATGTTAAGACATGTAACTTGCCTCCTCATCACCTCATTAATTCGCAAATTTCAGTTGCTTGCAACGGACTTTCCAATTATTCAGGTGAATTAGTGATGATTTGCAGTTAATCTTGTTACAGTACTTTAGTTCCTCAGTGTAGCTACTTGAAACTATTTGATTTAATAGCAATCGTGCCAAGTTTAATAAAGAATTATGTATCAAGAGCTTTATCTGTAGCATGTTTTGTTCACGGTTGCACTCGATGATCTTAAAGGTCTTTTCCAAACTAAACAATGCTGTGATTCTGTTTAGTATTTGAAACTGGTTTAGATCCAACTCCTCTAGTTTTTTAATTTTTTAAAAATTACTAATTTGTTTCAGAAGGAGGATGAACAAGGAAGGATTTGGCATGTTTGTCCCAACCTTGGAACAGGCTTATGGTTGGACAAAAGTGTTTTTTTAAATTCAGCTGTTCTTTTTTATTTTGTTGATTTTTTTTTTTTTTTTCCCAAGACCCCAGTCTCTGCTGAATATCTGAACATCAGAGATTGGTCAAATGTTGGAGGGAGCCATGAGATTTCCAGTAAATGTGCCGCTTGGGGTCGAGGGATTTGTAAGTGAGAAAACCTGGGAGGAATCTCAGCAAATCAACAAAGATTTGAGGGTTAATAAAGGTGTACAAGGAAAAAGCAATCTGATGTTTGTGTGTGTGAGCCCTGTGAGCGTGTCTGCCTTGTAGCAAGGACTCTCTTGACAGTCAGCTGGACCCTCTTGTGCCTCAAAAACAGGAAGTCCTTTCCTGAGCCACTCGGGTCTCTCCCTGTCTCGGTGCTCAAACTGCCTGGTGCCTTCCTGGGGCCATGAATGTTCAGATCTCAGAAGGTCAGAGGTTCTCATTGTCTCATTTTCTCTTGCAGGCTTCTGTAGGTGAGAACAGCTTGTCTTTGCACTCTGGTCTGCTGGAGGATGGCCATGGTGAGCCCTGTCAAGTGATTAATTAATAAAAACTGTATTGTACTAAAAATCTGTCCTGTGCCTAACACAGACTTTATAAGAATTTCTTTCATGTTTAGAAGTTAATTTTCAGCTGTAATTTTAAGACATTTGTAACTCCCGTTGCCCTGATTGAACACTTTCAAGTGTAGCTCCTTCACCGTTTAACTTGAACTGGTTCTCTGGTGGGTCTTGTGAGCCTAAGCTGCCCACAGTTTAAAGCCATTGTAATTGCCTTTTCTCCCTCCTCCCCTCCCTCAGCTGGACAGTCGGAGAGTGAGGCAGAAGCTCAGAAACCTGTCAGCTCAAAGCAGCAGAACCTCGGTGCTAAAGCGGCTGGGCAGACAGAGGCCTCCCCGCCGAAAGCCGTGAAGGTAACGCAGCTCTTTAGTCTCAAACGCTGGTGAAGGTTAAAACCAACTGGCATCCCTATTTAGTACTGAAAAGCCTAAATGTGCTTAAGCATAAAGGTCTGGCAGTAACTGGATCAATACCTGCTCCATCCTCATCAGAGTGTGATTATGAGGGCACTTTAATTTGGGATGGAAAAGCACCTCAAAGCGGTCGGGTTTTCTCCAAAGACTGGGTGGGAGTTGCTTGTTGCTGTTACACCCCTGTGACAGAGGGGCTGCTTCCCTTCAGCGTGGCAGAAGGGCTCGAGCAGAGGGTGGTCCCAGGGCTTGTCTGTGCTCCTGGAGACGGGCCTCGAGGTCCTGGGAGTGATCTCCAGAGCCTTTAGCAGGCTGAGATGTGGCTTTGCTCCTCTACCAGCTGCTCCTAAGGTAACTGCAACTGGTAGTAACTTTATAGTGAGGGCACTGTGGTGCCTGACTCCATAAAAACTGTGTTTGGCTTTCTAAGTAATGAGTCTTTGATGTTACAGTTTCTTTAGGGAGCGATAAAGCAGATGGAGAACTTTGGGACAGGGATGTATTTGCTAATCTGATTAGATAACAAATGGCAGTGCTGGATGTTTCGGTCAGGCTGTACTTGCTGATCACATGTGTTGTCTGGGGTTGGGATGCTGATTCCCTAGGCTGCCACACACTTCCTGGCTCACTCCTGAGGAAACAACTGGGCTTTTGTTGTTTTCCCTGTCTTTGGGGGGAACAGCCCTGAGCTCAGAGACTGGGGAGATCTGGCTTCCCAGTGTGCCGGGGAAGAAATGCCAGTATGGGAAGTTTGAGCTGCCAGTGAGAGTTGTGTGCTCCCAGTCTGTGATACAAAACCTGCATGTCCTGGTGCTCTCTGCTTTCTCTTGGTATTATCAAAACCATTTTAGCCTTTGCCCAGTTACTGCTTTAGATGCTGCACTGTGAGATAGAAGCTGCTGTTTATTCATGCAGGGTTCCTATTTGTCTCTTCCAGCTTCTGTCTCCTGTTCTTGGTTCCTAACCTCTCCTCCTGCCTTCTGCTTCCCTCCTAATGTGAGCTCAACTCTCAGCTTTCTCTCAAGTCCTTTTTATACTTATTGGGCCTCATCTTCCTCCTGTAGCTCCTATTTGTAGTATCCTGGAAAGGAATTTCTGTCTCTCCACAGCCCAAAACGCCTCTCCAGACATAGGGCTCATTGTATGCAAGTAAGTTCCTCTCCTTGGATGGGGATGTGATTGCAGAAGCACGTGCTAGCGCTGTTGTGTCACCATGCAAAACCAATGCCATCATGCAAAACTGAGCTTTCAGGGAGAAAACGTTTTGATGGGCAAGCAAATTGTTGCTGCCTTGCTCCATGTGGCAAGCACAGGTGATTAGATTTTTGTTTGCATCAGTAAATCTTTTTTTTTTTTTTGATATTTCGTTTAGTGCCTCAAGATTCAGAGTTTTGGCAGCACCTAGAAACTTTGGATTCTTTTTCAAAAGGAATTCTGAATTTTGTTAGTGAAGCTGTCGTCATCGGAACTTTAATCTACTGTAACTTCAAGCAATGCCTGGAAACCCTGAAATACATATTAAAATGGAATTAAATTGGCAGCAAACCTTATGGTTGTGACAAAGTGACTTGAGCTGGCTCCATCTTCAGCAATCTGCCCTTACACACTGGAACTTTCATTCCTAACCATTGTTTCTAGACTGTTATAAATAAATTTCTGTGATAGTCTTCCTGTGACCTTCCTGTTTTTTCTTTAGCCATCAGATTTTTCCGTAAAGCTTTTTGTAAGTTTGTAGCAGGTAATTCTTTGCCAAGGAAAAGCCACGCTATGACTGTGCAGACCCCAGGAGCGGAGCCTGGGCTGCTAAATAACTTGTAATCAACATGCAGCCTCAAAATGCCAATGTTGTGTTATTTAATTTATCCTGTAAAGTGTCCTCCCCATTGGCCAGTGTTGATAGATTTTAAGAAGTAAATGGCATCCAGTGACCTTTTCTCACAGACAATGTTTTTGCTTCCTTGATGCTGTCGGAAAACAAACCCGTGATCGTTGCTGCACAGCACAGCAGTGACACTCGACTCCTCAGTGCTCAAGTTTTATCTTTGCACTAAACCCTCAGGAAATTCAGTAAGCACATAAGAATTTTAGCTGTTTAACCTCAAAGCTGTGCTCACTTTGAATCTTGAGCAAGTTTGGGGGGCTGCGAGTCCTGAAACCTGAGTGTGGTTTCTTTGGGGTAGAGCTGGAATTGTTTACAAGTGAAGTCAGGAGTGTTTCCTGCTGTTGTATCAATGCTGAGACTATTTCCTCCTCTTTGAGAGGAAAGATTTAACAAAAATGGACACTTTCAAACCACTGAGCAGCCTGTTTTCACCCCTTTCCTCTCCCACCCTGCCCCTTTTGAGGCTATTTCAATTCTTCTGGTGGACGGTGTCCCTGACCGTAGCAGGGGATTGGAACTAGATGATCTTCAAGGTCCTTTCCAACCCAAACCATTTCAGGATTCTCTTTTTCTGCACTATTTTTATTATTTTGGTAAGTCTTACACTGATTGTAATCAGCTGGAATGTTTCATCATTCTCCTATCAATAAAAACTGAGGTTGCAGGAAGGAATGAGACAGCTTTGGGGAGCTGGCTCAGTTTTAGTGCTCTCATTGTTCTTTCCCAACCATTGCTCAGCATGTGACGCTTCAGCTGTGGGATTCACTGGGGTGAAATCTTGGCTCCCTGAGAAGCCACAGCAATCCCATGGGCCTGTCGTAGCTTCTTGCTGCCCACCAGACCCGGCTGCACCGTAATTAGAGAGTGACTCTCTGCAGTTCTTGAGAGCTCAGGAAGCTGTGCATGAACCCATGCCAAGTCCCCAGCAGTTGATGTGTTTTCCAGTTAACAAACTTTCTCTTCCCCCTGTAGAAGTTCCAGTTGCCAATGAAGGAAACCTGTGTTGGGTGTCAGAAGACTGTGTACCCCATGGAAAGGCTCTTTGCCAACCAGCAGGTGTTTCACGTCAGCTGCTTCCGCTGTTCCTATTGCAACAGCAAACTCAGGTACGCGCGCTGCTCCCTTGGCTGCCCTCTGGGAAGTGTGTTTTTCTCTCACAGCTGAGGAAGGTGCTGCTCAGGCCTAGCTGAGCTGGAAGTCACCGTAATCCAGTGATTTGTGCAGGAGTGTAGGACAGGTAACACAGGCCTAGTTCTGCCAGTGCCATTTTTAAACTCTTTATATTTTTCCCCACATAAAATTACATTATGTCCAGCTTTATAAAGAATTCCTAGGACGAGCCATACAAACTCTTGAGAGCTGTAAGCTTGTGTTTCTGAACATGTGGAAGACTGAAATTGAATTTCTTTTGTAACACAACTAAAATAGACACCCGTGTCGGTGGCCCCGAGCTCTAACGTTTGATCTGTGTTTCCCGAACAGCCTTGGGACGTACGCATCTCTGCGTGGGAACATCTACTGCAAGCCTCACTTCAATCAGCTCTTCAAGTCCAAAGGCAATTACGATGAGGGCTTTGGACACAAACAGCATAAGGAATTGTGGGCAGGTAAAACTGAATGTGAAGAATCCCCGGAGAAAACCGTCCATGGTGTAAATGCACCAGAAACTCCGCAAAGCCCAGGAGTAGAGGATGCCCCGATTGCAAAAGTGGGAGTTCTGGCAGCAAGTATGGAAGCAAAAGCTTCAGCTGTGCCTGAAAGAGAAGAAAGACCAGCAGAAACAAAAAAGCTCAGGATCGCCTGGCCACCTCCGTCTGACCAAAGTATCCAAGGAAGTGCCTTAGATGAGGGCATCAAAGTACTTAAACCCAAGTGGCCTCCAGAAGAAGAGATTTCCAAGCCAGATGTGCAGGAGGATGTGGATCTGGATCTCAAAAAGTTAAGAAGATCTTCCTCGCTGAAGGAGCGAAGTCGCCCCTTTACAGTCGCAGCCTCATTTAGAACGATATCTGTTAAAGGCCATAAAACAGAGAATTCACCGTCTCCTTCTAAGGCAGAGAGAGACACGTTGAAAAGGAGCGAGGAACTGGAGAGAGAGGTTGTCATAGAGAAAAAGCAAAAGGAAAAGAAAGTGGAGCATAGGAACATCCAGAACCCTGGGGAGGAAAATGTGGAGGAAGAACAGGAATTGTCTGGTATCAAGACAGTAGAGCATAACGTTGTAGAGAATGGCCAGGTGAATGCAGACACAGATGAGGAAGAACATGCTACGGAGGAGCCAGAAATTCCAAAGGAAGAACTCCTTGAACCAAATTCTCCTAAACATTCCAGCTTAGCCAATGTCGTGACTGCTAAGGAATCATCTCCAAACCAGAATCGCAAATCCCAAGACGTTGGGTTTTGGGAGGGTGAAGACATGGAAGATCTATCCGTGGAAGAACAGATCAAAAGGAATCGCTACTATGAAGATGATGATGAAGAATAAATTGGCCTTTTACTAGAAAACTTGCTGCAAGGTGCTGGGCCTTTTGAAATGGGTATTTTTAGCTTTAACAAACAGCTCTCCTGGATGAAGCGATGCTGCGCTGCACATCGGCATTAAGGGAATCTACGTACAAATTATCTCAACTAGGAAACTCTGGAAGCCTGCAAATTCTTTAGGTGCATGGAACAAGTGTCTGGCTGTGGGATGGCTTCAGCAGGTAGTGTCTGTCCCCAGCATGAGAACAGAGCTGTTCTCTACTGTCTTATCCCTTTGAGCTTCAATAGGTATTTCACTAACAATTTATGGAATTCCACTGTACTTGCCGTGGTGGTGTGGGACAGGGCCTCTGGAACACACCACCCGTACCACTACAAATGCTACTGCAGTGCTTAGGGACCAACTTCAAAGGGACTTTCTGGCCTGCTTTAAAATGGTCACTTAATGCACTTTAATACATGGAAAGGGCACAACTGGGCTTTTTTTAAATAATAAAAACGTTTGTGTGTAGTGTCCAACAACTAAAGCATCCTAAACCGAGTGCAATGTGAATTTCTGTCTCAAACCTGCCTGTGATCAGTTGAGGAGTCCCTGCACAACTGGAATGGTGCCCGTTGCTGGACCATGTGTATTTCAGTGCTTTCCCAGGAGCTGTGCTGGCTGCCGGGTCTCTGCAAAACACAAGTGAACACTTTGGAGCAGCCTGCAGGGCATTACTTCTGCATTTCACACGCATTTGAAGTGGAGTTTTTTGTTTGTTTTGTTTTTGTTGTCATTTCTTTTTTTACTTGGAGTTCTTCATCATTTTAAACTGCAGATAAGATTTTTAAGGCCTTTTGACAACTCTGAAATCCTACATGTATCAAGCTGCCATAAATCTTTTCCTTACAGCTGTGAAATTGTGCTGCATTGCAAAAATCTCTGGAATCAGTGACACTTTCCGATTGCCAGTGTTGAAGATTAGAACATTTTTTAAGTTGACTTCATTTATTTTACGAGTAATAAAATCTTGAATGGGGGGAGGAGGAGGCCCTTTTTTTTTTAATTAGCTTTTATTTGTACTGTATTCTCAAGAGAATTAGATCTTAACGATTCTTGAGGTGTAAAATATTCTGCTTTCTTAACAGTTCTGCTAACGACAAAACCTTCAATAAAGTTCGGTCATTTCCACTATAACTGAAGTCTGGATTCATCTTGTTTCACAAAGAGGCAGTGTTTAAAGAATCGTAGAATTGTCACGGAATCATGGAATGGTTTGGGTTGGGGGGGGGACCTTAAACCTCCTCCCGTTCCACCCCCTGCCAGGGCAAGGCCACCTTCCACTAGACCTGGTTGCTCCGAGCCCTGTGCAACCTGGCCTTGGACACTGCCAGGGCTGAGGCATCCTCTGGGAAATCCATTCCAATGACCTACCGTCCTTAGAGGGAGGAATGCCTTCCCACTATCCCCTCTACCCCTGCCCTCTGGCAGTTTGAAGCCGTTGCCCCTTGTCCTGGCACTCCAGGCCCTTGGCGATGGTCTCTCTCCATCTTTCCTGCAGCTCCTTCAGGCCCTGGATGGCCACAATTCCATCACCCAAAGCTTTCTCTGCTCCAGCCTAGAGGCAGCTCTGCAGACAGGCCCCCCCCTCCCCTGCTGCCCACACTGGGGGCTCAGCCCAGGCTCGGGGGGTTCCTGGGGCAGGTCCAGCTCTCCCCCACCTCAAACCCTTCTCCCCGGGGCTGCTCTCCGTCTATAAAAACGGAGGGAAAAGATGGGTGAATTCCTGGTGCTTGTACTGGAAGCCAGCCCGGGCTGGCTGTGGTGCCCCGCTAGGTGACACTGTGTGTCCGTGGTTTCCTGCTCAGCTCAAAGGAGCGGTTTCTGCTCTCAGACTGAAGAGCGCGTGGAAGAGGGATCAGAACAGGACTGGCAAAAGGAATAAGGACATGCAGGGATTTTTCACTTCCATTTCTGGCTCCAGGTGGCTCTCGAGGGCAGCCGAGGACAACTGAGGGGTTCTCCCCCCCCCGCCTTCCTATCAGCTGCTTTTTATTTAAGTCATTGTCACTTGAGCCTGAGATGGGTTTGGTTGGGATAGAGGGGTGTAAGAGCCAGAAGCAATGCAGTGAAAGTTCTGCAGCAGCATGAGGAAATGCTCGTGTGTATAACATCGATACTGGGAAGAAGAAGGGAAAAGCCTGCTGCCTAGTTGGAAGCTGTTAGCAGTTCCACAACCTACTGCTCATTTTCCTTTCTTTTAGATGGAGAAGTAAGACTTGCTTTGTACAGAGAAAAAGCTAAAAAAGCTGATGTGCAAATCCAAGCTGCCTTCTGTCACCTTTCTCTGTTCCTAACAAAATCCATTTAGTATCAGATTTCCTCAAATTGCTAAGCAACCAGAGATCTCTCTGACTGGAAATTGTGCTATTTGAAAAGGGAGGGAAGACTATTTGTCATGGACTTGGATTTATGGAATATGCCAACTGCTTGTTTCTTAGGAAACGCAATTGAATTTTACAGTGTCTTCCCGGTTACGTGAGGCTGAAGCAATATTGGCTGCACTTACCAGAGACTGTAATCAGAAAATCATTAATTCTAGTTAAAGCTGAGGCATCTGTGAGTCTCTGACATACAGGGACCCACATCTGGTCACTCAGACCAGCTGAACATCTTCAAGGAGAAATTAGTGCACGGGGTACTTCTAAATAAAGTCATTGATCTAAAAAAACCCAAGGTGAATAGATCATAAATTACTCTATCCTTGAATCTATTAGTTATCATAGTATTTGAGTGCTTAATGGGCCATTTAATCTGTTCTCACTGGACAGGTGCCAAAAGAGACATTACACTAACGATGCATCGTTGCTGCCCTGTCTTGCTGCCTTGAGGACTTTCACCAGTTAGAAGTCGCCTCTGCTTGTGGAAACCCCGAGGACTCAGCAGTGCGTGAAGCATCAACGTCACGGCCGTGTCACGGTGGGATTGTTGGGGTGTCCAGTGCAGGGCCAGGAGTCGGACTTTGATGATCCTTGCGGGTCCCTTCCAGCTCAGGATGTTCTGTGACTCAGTGGCCCTGTGACTCTGTCGCCGTGTTTTCTGTGACTCTCTTTTCTGTCACTCTAGCTCTGCTCCCTCACGGACCGCTGAGGCGATGGCGGCACCGCGCGCGCGCTTCTCCCTCACGAGCCCGCGCGCGCCGCACGGGCGGGAAGGCAGGGGCGCCGCACTGCGCATGCTCCAAACTAACGGGCCGCGCCAGGGGCCCGGCGGAACCTCCGTGAGCACCGGCCCCGCCCCCGTGAGCGGCGGCCGCAGTGAGGGGCGACGTGAAGCGTGGCGGCGAGGGGCGAGGCGAGGCGAGGCGAGGCGATAAGGGGTACAGCCTCATCCCACCTTCCCACCGCCTGTGGGCCGTGGCGGGCGATGCAATAAGGGGAGCCGTGATGCAAAACAGGGGCGCGGTCTATCCCGACTCCGCCCCTTAAAGGCCGTGGCCGTATGATGAGAGGCGAGGCCTCTTCCAGCTCCGCCCGCCCGTGTGGCGGCGGCGGGAGGGCCGGGGCGGGGGGCAGAGGCGATGAGGGGCGCGGTCTCTCCAAGCACCGCCCCCCCGTGTCGTGGCGGCCGCTGGATTCGCTGCCGCCGTGAGGGGCGGGACGAAGGGCGGGGCGAGGCTGGCGCTCGGCCGCGCCCCCGTGTCTGTGGCGGCCGCCCGAGCGCGGCGGCGGGAGGCGGAAGATGGCGGCGGCCGCGGTAGCGGCGCTGCGGGCCTGGTTCTGGAACGAACGGTTCTGGCTCCCGCACAATGTGACGTGGGCGGACCTGGCCGGCGAGCCGGGCCCGCCGGGAAGCGGGCTGCAG
>VXAZ01003011.1:146124-181552 GCA_013399875.1 Gymnorhina tibicen
GGCTGCTCTTCGAGAGGTGAGCGCGGGGCCGCCCACGGGGCGGCGGGGCCGGGAGGCGCCGGGGTCTGTGAGCACCGGGCCGGGCCGGGGGGCGGCCCGGCGGGGGCTCCCCCGCGCCCTTCGGGGCCTCCGCGAGGCCCTTCGTGCGTGGAAAGGGGACATTGTGTAATCCCGGGAATCTGTCGCGGGAGTCGTGTCTGTCGCGACATGCACAAGCCCGTGGGGCTCCACTGCCCTGGGTCTGGATAACGAGAGGCTCCTCCGGTCCGGCGGTGCTGAGGTAGTGCAAGAAAAATCCCATGTTTTATATAGGAATTCACTTTTATTCCTGCTCCTGCCCTGGAGAACCTCGCTGGGGTGACGGACAGAGCTGGCGGCTGCTGCTCCGCACTTGGCTTCCGTGTGTGCTTTACTGTACTTTCCCTGAGTTCCTGGATGAGGAAATAGGGCTCCTTCACATGGCCCGATGTATTATTAAATACTTTGTGGTCTCCCTCGTCTCAGGCACGATGGATGTGAGTGAGGATCGTGGTGTCTGCCCATGAACAGGTGTGGCACGGGGTTCCTCATTACCTGGGCATCCATAAACATGTGAACTTAGCCCTGGGGCAGAGGGAGATCCGCGTGTGGTGTGGATCTCCCACAGCCACACGCAGCGTGTGGGTGGCAGAGATATTAATTAGTAAAGCGGCTTACTGAGGAAACCCTTAGGTGAAACGGACCAAGACACCCTGTATTGCTGTTCAGGTGGTTCATTAAACATTGATTTAATCTTAAATTTCTGCCTTGAAAGGGCAGAAGTTGGTCAGGTTGGATGGGCTTGGAGCAACCTGGATTAGTGGAAAGTGTCTCTGCCCATGGCAGGGGTGGGACTGGATAAGCTTTAAGGTCCTTTCCAACCCAAAGTATTCCATGATTCCATAAGTATTTCTAAGCATGAAAGGGCTGCAGGATTAAAGTGAGTGGGAACTGAGTCGGGTTTTTTCTGTGAGTTTTCTTTAAGAAGTGTGAATTTTCCTTGAGCTTTCAGAAATTAAGAGGAGGTGGTTGGGACGAAGTAGAAAGATTGCAAATATGGAGGAAAATTAAGCAGGTCAGCAGAGAGGAGAGAAACTTGAGAGGCTTTTTTTTCTCCATCCTATCTTTCTGCCCTTAGGAAAAAAAGGCTTCAGAAAACCAGTGCAGAGGACCCAGGAACACACGTGACACTGCCAAAATCCCATCTCAGCTTGGTGTGCTACTGGTCCTGGCCAAACCTTGGTACTTGCCAGGACATAAGGAAAGGAGGTTGTGAGACACAGTGATACCCCTGAAAACGATAGGTAGGGAGGTCCCTAGTCGAGGTGTCAGTCTGGGGAAGAGGTGCAGAATATTCTCTTTTCCTGAAGTTGTTGGGGGAGATGCAGTGCATCCTATTACACCTGATGGCACAGTCCTCCAGGCAGCATTTACTTTGTCCTGATAATGTCTCCCTGGTTTATGAAATTTCTTTTGTGGTGTTAATTTAGGGTGGAGTCAAATGATGACTTAACTCCTGAGCCTGCAGAGCAAAACTCAGAGGCCGAGGTCTGGTTCCTGAGGGGGTTGTTCCTGATCTCAGCTGTGTCTCGGTGGTATCCCAAAGTGAAAGCAGATTGTGACAGCACATCCCAGGCAGTTTCTAGTGTGTTTATTTTAAAAGTACATATCTTTGAATAAACTCCTTTCTGTTTCCTCCAGCCACTTTGAACATGTCATAAAAGTTCGGCTTTGTCTCAATAAACTCCTGTGGTGCATTTATCCCAATTCAGGCTTTGATTTTTGTGTCAAATGTCTTTCTTGACACACATTTGGCAGTTGGACTTGGTGACTCAGAATTTGAATTGCAGACTCGTGCAGCTCTTTTCGTTTAGCTGCTTCTTTTCTCTCTCCTTTTGTAGCTCCTCAGTGTGAGGAAGTGCTTTGTGCTACAACACTTGTAACACTGACATTTCTGTTAGTTAGAATTCCACTAAAAATTACCTCTTGCATCATGACATTGACAAAATAATCATTAGTTTGTCTGTCTGTGGGCAGTTTCTGACGGTAGGGATGAGGCAGGACTCGTACAGGAAGGTCAAGACAGTGGCAGGGTGAGGATTTTTGTCCAGTCAGCAAAAAGAAAGACTTCTACCCATAAATTTGGGTTTATATTTTTTTATCCCTGATTATTCTTTTCAGTATATCTCCTTGCACATCTTGTCCCACTGCAGGCACAAAAAAAAAATCCCAGGTATCTGCAAAAACCTGGATGTGAAAAAGGTGATTTGAGATGCTGCTTCATCAGGTCTATTGTGGAATGAGGTGGTTAAATCTTAACACAGCGAAACTGAGAGATGGTGGAAATACAAACTCAAAGAGTGCATATTTAATAAATCTCACTTTGGAGATTGTTCTTCCTTTCAGAGCTGTAATAGGGAGTCACCAGCCAAACTGGAATGTTCCATAAAGAAAGATTCTGCCTTTTTGTGAAGCACAACATGCCTGAGAACTATTTGTTACAACATATGAGTGAGTCTGTGGACTTGAAAGTTGGTGTTGGTTTTAAAATCAGTCTATGTTAACAATCAGTGTGAAAAAGGTGGCTGGGTAGGCTCAGGTGTGAGCTGATCCCTGTGGGTGAAGGTTTAATAGAAGTGTTCATGTGATGGTAATTTCTTGCTGGAAGGTGTGGCAGTGAGTTGACCTTGGGTATAGTTTGTTGCCGTTAAGATTTCTGTGAAATCATAAAATCATTTAGATTAAAAGGGACCTTTCAAGGCCACCTCATCCAATCCTCTCCTCAAAGCAAGGCCAGCATTCAGGCAGCTCAGGGCAACTCAGAACTTCTGCTGTTCAGTTTGAATATCCCCAAGAATGGAAATTCTACTGTCTGGGCAGTATTT
Organism: Gymnorhina tibicen; assembly: GCA_013399875.1. Lineage (NCBI taxonomy): Eukaryota > Metazoa > Chordata > Aves > Passeriformes > Artamidae > Gymnorhina > Gymnorhina tibicen. The sequence goes on from VXAZ01003011.1 coordinate 149,028, forward strand.
TTTCCTGTTTTGGGGGTTGTGCAGAACTTTGTCACTGTGGGATCCAGTGCAAAACACATCCGAAAACCTGCTCTGGGACCAAAAATTTGAAGTGCCACTGCAGTTTTGAGCGTGAGTTTACCTTGGTGAGTTTACCTAAATAGCAGGTCAGCTTGGGATTCTCCTGACTGAGCACGGGATTGACCACTCGCTCCGTATTCCACCTGCAAGCGGCCCAAGCAGTTGCACCGTGGCTGTGGAGTGGACTCGGGAGCGTGAGTGGCCAGGAGAATCCCCCTTGTTCGGGTGAATCCCCCTTGTCCAGGAGAATCCCCCTCTGGTCGGGAGCCCCACGGAAGGCCAGGTGTCACCTTCCCGGAGCTTGAGGAGTTCTGGAAGCTCCGTTATTACTGGGTCAGACTTCCTTAAAAGTGAGGAAATCCATGCCATCCTTTTTCCTTCCCGTTTTTGTGACTGGGACCACCTCCTGCTTCCAGTGTCTGTCTGTTGGTGTCTGGCAGTTTCAGTGCCCCTGCAAATGTCGCTGGGTTTTGGGTTGCTCTTTTTCACCAGGTGCTTGAGCCCTGAGCGGTGTCCATAGCCTGTGCTTTCTTGGTTTTTATTTTCCCCTCCTCCTGATTTCTGGCAACACCCTGTTTATCCTGAAGCCTCCCAGCGAAGGAGGCCTAGTGCTGAGGACCAGTTTCCTGTAAAGTTTTGAGTTTTGTTTGCTTTATTTCTTTTGTTTTCCTGGGGAGAATCTGTTTCTTCTTTCATTGATGCTTCAGGTTTTGCCTTCTGCAGTAGTGCCCAGACTTTGTATGGATCACTGTGAGCTTTCCTAACCATTCCTTGTCCTCTTTACTTGTTTTTAAACCAAAAGAAGACCCTAATGAATAATAAATTAAGTAAATTAATCTGTTCTAGGTGACCCTGTCTCGTCAGAGGGTTGGAGTAGATGATTTCCAGAGGTACCTTCCAACCCCAGCTATTCCATGGGATTCTGTGAATGTGCAGATTTTTAGATTTTTTAGGTTTCCTCTCTGAGGTGAGGTAACCACCCAAACTGAGTATCTTCAGGCAAGGTTTGGTGGGGTTTTTTTGTTTGTAGAGTTGTTAAGCACCGTGTCCCAGAAAAAGAAATGAAACTATTTGTAATCCTGTAATTGCACGTGTGAACTTCTGCGCTGCACTTGAGGTATATCCTGTAGGAAAGCAGAGCATAAAGATATTTAATACTTTATATTCGTACATTTTTGTGGGGGTCTTGCCAAATGTTTCATAACGTCAGGACACGATTTCTGGCTGGTGGTCTGGATTATGGCGGAAGCCGTGAGCCTTTGGAGCCAAGCTCAAAGGAAATCACTCCTTCCTTTTTTATTTTTTAATTATTTTTTTTTTTAAAGCTGCGGGTGTCGAAATGTAGTTTAGCATGTCCAGAGACGGGAGCAGAGCTGGGAAGGGTCTGGAGCACAAGGAGAGGCTGAGGGAGTGGCGGGGCTCAGCCTGGAGAGAAGGAGGCTCGGGGGGACCTTCTGGCTCTGCACAGCTTCCTGACAGAAGGGTCAGGTGGGGCATCAGGAGGAATTTCTTCATGGAAAGGGAGGACAGGCATTGTAAAGTGCTGCCCAGGGAGGTTTGGAGTCCCCATCCCTGGAGGTGTCCATGGAAGGCCTGGACGTGGCACTCAGTGTTCTGGGCTGGGGACAAGGTGGGGATCAGGCACAGCTTGGACTCGATGGTCCTGGAGGGATTTTTCAGCCTCGGGGATCCTGGGTAGAGACATACGGAGAACTGGGGCAGACAGGGAAGCCTGGGCCTGCAGTGTCTATTGTTTGTTTAGTGTTTTCTGAGAGCTGGGTGTTCCTTTGGGATCAGTCACAAGCTGATCTGTAATTCCTCAAGGGAAAACCCCACAACCTGCGACTGTTCTTAAACACAGCCAGAGATACTTGTTCCTGAAGCACTAAGTGAGTATTCACGAGAGTAATTACTGTTGGAGCATTTAGAGCCACGATTGTCCTGAATTTTAATCTTTCCTTTTAAACACAAAGACAAATTGTAACAACTGTGGTTGGAAAAAGCAGCATTTTCTGCTTGGTGGCACTGGGAAGTTCCTAAATATGTGTAATTTCGGCTTAGCTCTCTCTGAAACAATCTCTCTTTGAAAGCAAAATGGTTTTAATGGTACAAATGTTGTGTCCTTTTCAAATTTGGTTTGAGAATTCTTTCTCAAAATAACTGATTAAAAAATACTGAATATTGCTCCTTCAACCCCGCTTTTGCCCACCAACAGGAGAGGAACAATTCACAAGTCAGGTAATGCAGACATTTCCCTTGGAACCCTGAGCCCATTCTGACACAAACGTGCAGCAAAACCTGGCAATTTTGAACATGTTTATATTCGTTTTAGTTGCAAACCCAGGCTTGTTTCCAGAGTCTATGCTATAAAATTCAGGAAAAGTTAAATCAGTTTGGAATACACAGAGCACGTGGGATGGATGACATCCTGAGATCAGGGGTCTTTCAGACTGGGGGACTTGTATCTTCCTCTCTGTCCCGAAGGAAACAAGCCACTTTCTTTTTCCCAAAGACAAAAAAAGAAAAAAAAAATTTTAAAGAAGTTTCTTTTGGGAGCTGTGTCACTTGAACTTCCCTTTTTTCTGAGCTATGTGACACCAAGGCCTATTTTGGAAATAGGATGCTTTGTTTTAGGGTTTCATCTCCAGCATTTCTGTTCACAGCAGACTGCTATCAGTCTATTGTTTTATTGCTGAGGAATGAGAATCCCCCTGGGGAGCACATTCGGATCCTTACAAGCCAAGGGCATTAAGATTTAATTTTTCATTCTGGTGTGCACAGTATGTGCTGTCTGCAGTTACCATATGGACTAATAAAAGAAATTTCTTCACCTGGAAATTGGTGGAGATTTCAAAAGCTTTTTCACCAGATTTTGCAGTTGGTGGCAAATCCAGGTCCGTGTGATTCAGGCAGAGGAGGGAAATAAATATCTTGTTTTAATCCAGCTCTTTTTGGGGAATTCTTGCAGGTTTATTGCCAAGCCATGTGCCATAAACCTTGGCATTCAGGACAGTGGACCTCACAGAGCCCAGCCCAATGCAATTTTAGAGAAAGTGTTTACATCCATCACTAAGGTGAGTCACGCTTCAAATTCCTCCTCAATTCCAAAGGGAATGGAGGCCTGGAAGTGTCGCAGGGGGGGCTTTTTGCTTCCACTTTTCTGGTTTGAGATGCACATTTCACACTGTGCATCCATGAGTGGGCTCATTCTGGTTTTACTTTGCCTCTGGCATGTCCTTCTGGTAGCAAAGTAAATTCCCTGTACGGTTGAGCCATGGTTTTGTGCACAGAAGAATCTTCTTTGGAATACAAATGTTCCCCTGATAGACGGGTCTGAGCTTCTTCCTTTAGTTCCCTGCCTTTGCTCCAAGTTGTACAGTGGGGATTCTTGGTTTAACAAGAGATTTCCCAGCATCTTCCACTTTTATTGGGAAAGTGTTCCTCTTTTTCTTGAGCTCAGTTCCTTTTCTGATTTTATTGGTTTTACTGTAAATGTCTTCCTCTCATTTTTGCCATTTACTGTAAACCTGGACAGCAGTTGTCACTGGAAGTGGGTTATCCAGGGAAGTGTTCAGTATGTCCTGATGAAGGGCAGGACATTTAATGGTGGCAGGAGGGGTTTCTTTGGGTTGTTTCCTGGCCCTTCTTTCCCTCAAGCTCCCAGGCCTACACCACCACAGAATTACAGAATCCCACTGTATTTTATTCAATATTGAATAAGTGCAATAGATTTTCATTAAAGATAACAAAGTGGAAGGTTTTCTGTTGAGATTTGGTGATGCTGAACCTCATCTACTGGAGCAGATAAAGGGAAATTCTATAAAAACCTCAAAAAGCTTGCCTTGTGGGACCATTAAAGTTTTGAGGCATTTGGAATGACGTGTGAACTGCAAAATCCCCAGAATCTGATGCCCTTTGCTGGGAGAACTTTAATGTAGGGGATGTCCTTGAAATGAATGTTTAGAAAACCCAGGAGATCACGGGCTGTGCAGAATTTGTCTGGCTTATGAAACCTTTCACTGTCCCAGTGTGCTGTGGCTGCTGTGGGGTTTGCAGAGTCAGGCTGGGGGTGGCCCTGGTGCAGGGGAAGGATTTCCCTGGTGCTCTGAGCTGGGAGCTCTGAATTCCCCTTGGAGGCAGGTGCTTTCCCAGCACCCCAACCATTAAATCCCAGGAAGGTGCTAAGAGATGTGGCGTGATGGAGTGACAGGACAGTCGTGGTCTCAACGCTGAAAATCAAATTACTCTTACTTTGCTTTTCAGCTGGACAGACTGATGATTTTGTATTAAATCAGCATTCTGCATAGCTTTTGTGGTTCGTATGTAACTCAAACAGTAAAATGTGTTTATCATCGTTCAGTGGTAGAGCTCCCTGGCAGGGCTGGTCTGAATTATCTCACTGCTGGGCCATTGTAGAGGGAGTTACCAGGTTTGGTTCACTTTGATAAATCCATTTGTGTTCATTCAGACAAAATCCCAGTAGAGTTCCCAGGTGGAGAACAGGGATATATTATATCTATATTTGTCATGGGCCTATTTCAGTCTTCAAATATATTTTCATTTATAAACTTGGGTAACAGAAATAACACAATTTCTACAATGCCCTTTTGGAATACACAAATACCTACTGTGTTAAACCAACTCTTACTTTAACGTTTCCCTGTCCTTGCTGTGAGTAGCAACCTTTAAACATCTTCAGCTTTGCTCCTCCTGAGTTCTGGGCTGCTTGAATTGATGGGCAGCTTTAACGGGTAGGACAGGACACTTCAACAGCTCCTCCCCCCAAATTAACACACAGAACAGTCACATTCTTTGTCTAAACGTGCTGTCAACTGATGAAATAGGTGAGGAAACCATTCTGAGTAATTAAGTAATTAGTGGCTTATGAAGGTTAAACCTGAAAGACCATTTGTGGTGATGGGTTCTTGCTTCCAGACTCTCTGTGGTCCCTTCCTGGTGTGTTTTTTGTTATCTGGATGTTATTTCTGTTACAGTGCAGGACTGAAAGCAGGTCGAGGAGTGGGAGAAATGACATTTGTTTAATTTTCCTTCAGTCTCCAGATGGAAAAAGGTTAGAAGGCTTGTCCAAGCAGCTGGACTGGGATGTCCGAAAGATCCAGCGCTGGTTTCGGCATCGGAGGAACCAGGACAAACCCACCACCCTCACTAAATTTTGTGAGAGCATGTATGTTTGTGCAGAGGGGCTTCGTCTTAGAGCTCTAGCTGTATGTTCTCCCCTAGCTGGGCCTGTGGGCAGCTGCTCCGCCAGACCAGGGCCGGAATTCCTCTACAAGCAAACGAGGGCAGTTAAAGGAGGTTTTAAAATTCCAAAATATTTTGTGGGCGTGCCTGAGAAACCAGAACGGGGTACAGGAGTCAGTGCTGAGCAGCTTTAGACGCTGGGCCAGGTTCTTCATGGTACTTGAGGGTGTGTGTGTGTCCATGTCTGTGTCCATGTCTGTGTCCATGTCCGTGTGCATACGTTTGTATGTGTCCATGTCCGTGTGTGTGTCCATGTCTGTGTACATACGTGTGTGTATGTGTGTCCATGTCCATGTGTGTCCATGTCCATGTCTGTGTGCACAGGTGTGTGTCCATGTCTGTGTGCACATGTGCATGTGTTTGTGTCCATGTGTGTGTCCATGTCTGTGTACATACGTGTGTGTATGTGTGTCCATGTCCATGTGTGTCCATGTCCATGTCTGTGTGCACAGGTGTGTGTCCATGTCTGTGTGCACATGTGCATGTGTTTGAGTGTCCATGTCTATGTGTGTGTGCGTGTCCACGTGTGCGTGTTTGTGTCCATGTGTGTGTCCATGTCCGTGTCTATGTGCACGTGTGTGTGTTTGTGTGTCCATGTGTGTGTCCATGTCCGTGTGCACATGTGCATGTGTTTGTGTCCATGTCTATGTGTGTGTGCGTGTCCATGTGTGCACGTGTGTGTGTTTGTGTCCATGTGTGTGTCCATGTCCGTGTCTGTGTGCACGTGTGTGTCCATGTCCGTGTCTGTGTGCACACGTGTGTGTCTGTCCATGTCCATATGTCTGTCCATGTCCATGCATGTGTCCATGTCTTTGTGCACACGTGTGTGTGTTTTTGTGTCCATGTCCGTGTGTCCGTGTCTGTGTCTGTGTCTGTATCCATGTCTGTGTCCATGTCCGTGTCCGTGTGTGCGCGTGCCCGCGCTGGGTGTAAATCCCCTGGAACGCTCCTGCACGGCCGCGTTCCCGCCCAGGGCTCGTTCCCACTCCCGCAGAAATGACCTTCTGGCTTTCCCACTTACACACACTCCTTGGCTTCCCTTTCTTCTCTGTTCAGTCCATTCTTTGCTCCCTGTTCCCCCCGAGCTCCTGCAGTTTTCTCTGTAGAGCGGTAGAACCTCAGTACTTTTTCCTGACTTATTTCTCCTGTGCTGGTTTCTTTCCTTTCCAGTAGCTTTCAATTCTTCCCCCAGTATGGTTTTGTCTACTTAAAGCCACAAGGTAAGAGGGACAAATACATACATTAGGATACCTCTGGATAACAACAACAACTTTGCTTGTTGTTATCTTGTTGTCTCTTAAAGCATATGAATGATGCATGTTCCCCCTGAATTTCAAACTTGGCTGTTGATGCAAACTCATGGGTGGTGTGAAAACTCTTCAGTGGGTTTATCTTACCTGAAATGTTTAGAAATGAAGGTGGGTGAAAGCTTTTCAGGTGTCAGATTTGGGGTTTTTCCCAGTTATTTCAATTAATCTTACAAATGTTAACCAGAAGCTGCTTCTATGTCCTAAGTTTGTTTTTTTCTTCTTTTTCCAGGTGGAGATTTACATTTTATTTAAGTATATTTTTTTATGGAATCAGGTTTCTCTGGACGGTGAGTTGCTCTGTCACCCCCGTTGTTCTGTGTGGTTGCAGTTGAATGATCTCTGATTTGGGATCCCGGGGGTTCTGTTAAAGACCTTCTGTCCACTATAGGGAAGCTTCTATACAGATCTGTCATTTTGGACATAATAGAAAATTCTTTGTTGTGTTACCCCAGAATGTTGGAAAAAACAAGGGGGGTTTGGGTTGTTTTGCTATGGAGAGCTGCTGCTTTTTTTTCTCCTCTCCCTCTTGAAGGAACACAGGTTCATCTCCTTGGGTCTTTATTATTATTAGAGCTGTGTGGTTATTTTAGAAATTTCCATTGCAGCAGAACTCACATTGACAGCACAAATTAGATTTTAAATCACTAGGGTTTTTTGCAATAAATGTAGTTTGAATGGCAGAATGAAGGTGAAATTTCAGTGAAGCAGTGCTATAGTGTCAGGTGCCTTTAGGTGGGGAGGAAAACACCCGGTACAAACTGGGGTTTTATATAACTTCTTATTTCTATACAATAAAAACTTACCTGTTCCCTTTAGGCACCCTGGTTTTGGGACACACGACAGTGCTGGTACAACTACCCTTTCCAGGTACGAGAGAAACACCTCCTAAATCCCAACTTTTTGGATGATTGTAGTTTTTATTTTTGTTATTGATACTGGATCAAAACTCTGGCATTTACTCTTTGTGCCTTTACATCCTGGTTAGGCTTGGCAACAGCGAGGTTTCCTCAGATACATCTGACTCATAGTCACTTTATGTTTACTTGCTGCTGAGATTATTAAAAGTGGGAGAAAAAGGCATAAAATCATAGTGTTAATTTATTTATTTACTGCATAGAGGCCAACAGTCTGTTCCAGAGCCTGGTTTTCCTACTCCAAGAGGTTTCAGCAGGAGTTGTAAATATTGACAAGGGAATTTACTCCTTTGGAAGAAAGCTCAAACACAATTATATTTGTGTGAGTAAGCCTGGAGTAAGATGCCTGTTGCTTAAGCTTGTTTTTATTAAACCTGAATGATTTAACTTGTGCCTCAGCAATTCTGGAGGAACAAAGTGGGATGGAAAAGGAGGGAGGAAAAATGTGATTTTAATGTAAATTTTGAATTATTTTGTCTTGTAACTGTGCTATCTCTGCCTGTTTTCCAGCCTCTAACATCCAGGCTTTATTATTACTATATCTTGGAGCTGGCCTTCTACTGGTCCCTCATGTTTTCTCAGTTTACAGACATTAAGCGGAAGGTGAGATGAACCAGAATTGCAGTAACCACTCAACAGCTATAATGAAAATAACAATAAATAGATAGGACTAACAAAAAAATGGGAGCGTGCCTGGCCAGGAAAGCAGAAATGAAGTGATAACTGTGTTTTTTCCTCATTTACACCTTTGTGAGCCTCCCTTCTCCTGTAAGCACTATGCAGTCCTGGGAAAAAAGGGAGGAGCAAGGCTGACCCGCAGCCTGGGGTATCCTTGAGTTCCTTTCACCTTCCAGGGGAAAGAACAGCATCACTCAATACCTCCCAATCAAAAGTTAACAAATCATTCCCAAAGTTAGATTCAGCTGGAAGGCTTGCAGGAAAATGAGCAGCTCAAAGCAATACCTTGCTGGAGCTGCTGAGGAAATGGCAAATGCTAAGGCAATAATAAATGGGGTTTTGAAAGGCATTTCTCATCTGCGTGAGGAGCAGATGATGAGTGGTTGCAGTTGCTCAAATCTAATTCTGTCATGCTGCGTTCCAGGATTTGGTTGTTGTTGCTGTTGGAGAACAGTCCCCAGTAAATCCTGGCTTACTGCTTCCTTTACATGAGCTGCAAAGCAGCAAATTATCCCAATTTTTGCAGTGGCTGTTGAAAAAAACAAGTTTACCCAGGCTTTTTTCTGTGCTGAAATATTAGCAGGTGAAGCACTGTGGAATACAGTGGAGCTGCAGACAGGGAGTGATGAACAACCTCTGGGACTCTGTTTGTAGTGGTTAATTTAGACTTTAACAAGCGGATGACGTTCCCCACTGCAGCAGGGTGAGGTGCAGGAGCCCGGGGGCTGAAGTGCAAACCAGCCCTGAATATTGTGCGTTGTAAACGTTTTTCGGTCTTCCTGCCTGGTGTTCTGTGCCTGCTCTGCCCTGGCAGGGTTTGGTCACTGACAGCAGTGACAGCACTTAAATGTGTGCCAGGGGCTGAGGGGACGAGCAGTGCGTCTGTAAAACCAGAAGGAGCCAAAAATAAGGGTCGTCTTGTCCTCTGAATCGTTTCTGTGGGGTCTGCAGGTACAGTTGTGTGTGTGCCAGAGAGACTGTGCTGATCCCTGAGCAGGCAGAGCTCTGACTTCAGCAGCACCAAAGCTGAGAGACCTTTCTGGAAGCTCTTGTGGAGAGGGTGGGAGGGTGATGAGCTGGGCTTCGTGTGGAGTCAGAGCCTGAACCGAAAGAATCCTGTGACCCTGGTGACTCAGTTGGGTGGCTCTGTTCTAAACTTTTGCATTTGTGTGACAGCCAAAGAGTCTTCATTCGTGGTTTTCCCGTTTGCAGGACTTCCTGATTATGTTCGTCCATCATTTGGCCACGATCGGACTCATCACCTTCTCGTACATGAATAACATGGTGCGGGTTGGAACTCTGGTGCTATGCCTCCACGATGCTTCAGATTTCCTCTTGGAGGTGAGTTTCCTTTCAAATTTTTGCATCCCTAATGCTGCTGTGATCTCAGGGGAACAAGCTGACATCCCCGTTCTTGATAAACTGCGTTAAATGTGCCATGAAATTTGTGCTGCTGATCCTGCCTTGTCAGCTTTTCCTCCAAACTGCTTGAGTGGTGAGAGTCACAGAACCATGGAGTGGTTTGGGTTGGAAGGAACCTTAAAGATCATCCAGTTTCACTATCCCAGGGTGCTCCAAGTCCCATCCAGCCTGGCCTTGGACACTTCCAGGGATCCAGGGGCAACCTGTGCCAGGGCCTCGCCACCCTCTCAGGGAGGGTGATCGTATCCTCTGGCAGTGGGAAGCCATTCCCCCTTGTCCTGTCACTCCAGGCCCTTGTAAATAGTCTCTCCTATTGTTCTTGTAGGACCATATAATAATAGTATAAAAATAGTAACACAATATAATAATCCCTCTTTGTTACAAACTGTACAAATGTGATTGAGAGTTTTTTGCAGCTCTCCAGCTGGGTAATTGCAGGAGTGCACAAAGGGAATAATATTCGCATGTTTCTCATCTCTTGCAGGCTGCAAAACTGGCCAATTATGCCAAGTACCAACGTCTGTGTGATGCTTTCTTCATGCTCTTTGGGGTCGTGTTCATCGTGACCCGGCTGGGCATTTACCCTTTCTGGTAAGCACCTGGAGCTGGGAGGTCTTGGTTGTTCTCCCAATCCTTTCAGCAGAGCCTTTGTTTTAGGCTTTTCCCAAGCATTCCAGCTGTCCCTCGAGGCAGCCTGAAGCTGCACATGGCCCAAGTGCTGTTTGGGGCAGGAGGTTTGAGTAGGCACATGAAGAAATCTCTCCCCAGTCAGCTGAGGGACTGGGAGAAGAGTCCAGAATCCCATTCACAGCTGCCCCTCCCCTGCTGCAGTGATGACAGAGTCAGCCAGAATCTGCTCTGAGAGGCTCCAAGGATTCTCTGCTTCTCTGAAGAAGTTCTAGAAATAATTACAAGTGAGGCACAGTCTCTTGAGGTAATTTTTGTTTGTATCTGGCTTAGTCATCACTGCAGTTTCTGATTCTTATGACACTTCTGTCCTGTCCTTGTGTCGTGACTGTTCAGAGCCTGAAATAGGTCTGAGGTTTCTTGGGAGGTAAAACCCTGGATAGATGGCTTAGAGAGAATCATCCCATAATGAGATTCCCTCTCACCTCAGTAGGTCAGACCTGGAGAGGTGCTTTGGTTAATGAGCTGTTGTCCATTTACTGTGTGTGGTGACAATTTGGTTACACCATTTTACTGCGTGTATTTATTTCCTAGGCCGTGGACACCTGCCATTCCCATTCCTTCTGAGTGCCTGGTAGGCAGCAACAATCCTTTCACTTCAGGATCAGGGTTGCAGTTAAAGCTCTTGCTTATTTTCCAGTAAATGCACCAAAGGACTCTGGATGGAGAGGAGCTTTAATTCTTATTTCTTCGTAGGCTCCTTCCAGGGGCAGACGAGAGAGTTGTTTTTGCAGCTGCTGTCTGTCGTGAGGGGATGCTCTTACCTCACACCAGTGCTCAGCATCCTGTAAATCTTTAATGTGTTTTCCACTGGCTGTAATGTCACTCCTCAGCTTTGTAGAGGAATCTGGCAAGCTGCAGCAGTACTGCAGACCCTGTGCTGTTTCACTGCACATGTATGCCCTCCCGTAATTAGTAATGTAAAACATCAACAGATCTCTGGAATTGCATTTAATTCCTTCATAAACCTGCTATGAGTTAAATATTTCTGCAGCTGCCTTTTGGGGGAGTTTGGTTCTTGTTTGAAAGGCTTGTTTTGCTTTTCTTGTGAAATGTTAAAAGCGGTGTGAAATTAATCTGGTTGTTAAAGGTCTCTCCATACCTCTCTGCATCATAAAATCTGAAGTGTTTATTAAATTGCTGAAGGACTGGCAATAACCCCAGCAACAAGAACAGCAAAACAGTAATGAAAGAAACACAAAGCTTGGGCTATAAAGCAGTTTTGAGTCTTCCAGCCTGGACAGAGGAATCTATAAAACTCCGAGGGAAGAGAAGAGCACCCGGGAGGGAGGGAGGCCTTCTGGGAACAAAATTCCTTCCTGATCCCAGAATCCTTGAGATTGGAAAAGCCCTCCAAGACCTCTGAGTCCAGCCTGTGACCGATCATCACCAGAGCACTGAGTGCCACGTCCAGTTGCTCCTTGGGCACCTCCAGAGATGGGGACTCCACCGCCTCCCTGGGCAGCGCCTTCCAATTCCTGACCGCCCTTTCCATGAAAAAATTCCTCCTGAATTCCAACCTGAACCTTTCCTGGCACGTCCTGAGGCCGTTTCCTCTTGTCCTGTTGTTCCCTGGGAGCAGGGCCTGACACCCCCCCCCAGCTGCCCCCTCCTGTCTGGGAGTTGTGGAGAGTCAGAAAGTTCCCCCAGAGCCTCCTTTTGCCCAGCTCTGGACACACTCCAGCCCCTCAAGTTGCCTTGCTGGGAGGGCCCAGAACGGGACACAGCCTCACAGTGCCCAGCACGGAGGGACAATCCCTGCCCTGCTCCTGTGCCCACATGATTTTTGATCTTTAAATCCGTGTGAAAGCTGCCCAAGCAGGAAGGTGTTAATGGTTGTTTTGGTGACCAGAGCAGCCTGACATCACTTCCTGTGAAGTTGTTATAAATAAATGCTTGTGCTTTAGAGAAGAAAATTGGCAGCAGATCCGTGTGTGTAACCAAATCGCGGCACATTCACATGTTCTGTTTGTTGCTCGGTTCAAATGTTCCTAATGAGCTTTACTCAGTCTCCTGACTCTGGCAGGAGCAGAGCAGCAGATGCTCGGTGAGACACAAACTGTTGTGCATCTGGCCTGGCACCTCCAGTCAGAGCTGGGAGCCCTGGGCCAGCACAGCTGATCTGAAATGTGTTTCTGGATCTCTTTAAGGATTTTGAACACGACCCTGTTTGAAAGCTGGGAGCTGATCGGTCCCTACCCTTCCTGGTGGCTGTTCAACGGGCTCCTGGTGACCTTGCAGGTCTTGCACGTCATCTGGTCTTACCTCATCATCCGCACGGCCTCCAAGGCCCTGGTGCGGGGCAAGGTAAGACTTGAGGGAGGCTTCTGGGTCCTCTTTCCTACAAGCCCTATTAAGGAATCATGAGAAACTGGGCTTTTCAGTGAGAGCTGGTGTTGGTTCTTGAGGGACTTGCGTCAGGAGTTCACCAAAATGGCAGTTTTTTACCTTGATTGCACTGCACTCGTGAGTTCCCGGGTGTGTTCAGAGGCAGGGAGTCTCTCCTGGGCATGCAGGGAAATAACTGCATTTCCCAGTGCGTTCAAATGTCCCAAACCAGCGATTATGACAGACTTGTTGTGCGCTCTGGAGTTTAAGGGGGTAGCAGGCTCTCTTTTGGACGACAGGATGAACGTACAGAATGTTTCTCAGCTTCAGCTGGTCCTTGGGATGTGCTGGGGATTGTGCATCTTCACTGGCTTCTGTCTGCCAGTGCAGGCACTGAGCTCCAGCACTCAGGGAAAGGGTTCCCAGGGACGCAGTGGGGTTTGCTGGTTGTCAAAAATCACAGAATGGCCTGGGTTGGAAGGGACCTTAGAGATCATCCAGTTCAAGGTCAGGTTGGACAGGGCTTGGAGCAACCTGGGATAGTGGAAGGTGTCCCTGCCCATGGCAGGGGGTGGAACAAGGTGAGCTTTAAGGTCCTTCCAACCCAAACTGTTCCATGATTCTCTGAAATGAGCAAAAAAGCTGATTTAGTAGCACAAATGCTTTTTCCTATCAGATACTGATAATTCTGATCTGGGTTTCTCTGACGGCTCTGCATTATTTGGTGTTTGACTTCAGCTGCCCCTACACGTGGAACGTGGTCTTGAAAAATACAAATATTCTGGTTCACTCTGGGGGCCAGCAGGTTTCAGGGTACAAGCTCTTCACCTGTTCCCCACAGCTGCTACTACAAATGCCTGATTTTCATTCTCTGCAGCTGTTTCTGTATCCTGAGTTCTACACCTTTTCCCTTTCCTTGGTTCTCTCCTGTCCAGGTGACCTAGCCAGAGAAAGGACTCTAAGCTCTGTCTTCTTCATTCTTTTCTCCTTTTCTCTGTGCCAGATTGGAGCTGGACAGTTTCACCCTGTGCATGTAAGTGTGACCTGTGGTTCTGTTTGTTCACTGAAACACGTCTGTGGCGAGGCCGAGACAAAAGGAGAGCCCTGGCCTTGGGGCTTTGGTGCCTTCTCCTTCTCTCCCTGGTCCTGACACAGTGCTAAAATGCTGGTTTTTCCAAAGGTCAGAGCAGTGTCCTGCGGTCTGTTCTCACCTGCTGTCACCTGCCTGCACAAACCTTCACTTTCTGCTTTTACACACCCACACACTCCGATTTCTGTCTGCTCCTCATCAGCACCGCACTGAGGGGCAGAGGGCAGGAGGAACTTACTCCTTTTTGTGAAAAGGAATAAAGGAGTCACTTCTCCCCCAAGAACGGGAGAAATTTCAAGGGATTTCTGCTTCCTTCCAGTGGCCCTTTGAACTTCCAATGTAGCAGGAGATTGGGGAAAGATAGCAAAAGTTCTGGCAACAGGCAGAAGCCAGGACATCCAGCAAGTTCCTGCAGATCATTAACTTCACCTGGCTTCCAGCCAGATCTTCCCTGGAGTTCAACCACTTCCTGCTGCTGGAGAGCCCTAACCCTGACTCCAAGAGAGCAGAGCAGAATGAAATCCTGGAATCCTTGGAAAGCTGCAAGCCAGAGCGCTGGCACGTGGAGTTACTGAGGGCTGTTGGCTGCAGAGGGAGGGGACTGAGGGGAGTGAGGAGCTGCCTTGGGCAGAGCAGGGGCTGCTCCCCAGGCCCAGCTCGTGCTGGGGAGGTTTGGCTCTGGCACCTGCCACCACCCAAGGTGTGTGTTTGCAGTTGGGGCCGGGTTTCAGGGCTCTTCCCTTCCCCTTCTGGCTCTGCAGGGCTGGAGCAGGGCCCTGCTGTGGCACTTGGAGCAGCTGGAACCAAAGTCCTCCTGGGAAGGTTCAAAATCCCACATGCAAGTCAAATTGAGCTGGATTTGCAGCCAATCTCTGAACTAAGGCATAACTCTGTCAGCAGATCTGGATCCCTGGGCTGAGGCTCCTCCTGTTCCGAGCGGGTGTTTGCTGGATCAGACACTGCCTTTGCTCTCCATCCCCCTGTCCAAACAGGCTCCTGCTCCTAAAGGGGATCTCCCAGATGAAGCACAGGCTGTGGAAACGGAGGTGCTTTGTTCGAGCAGTGATGTGATAAATAAAGCTGGTTAATTTTTAAAATAGCAAAGCTGCTTCCTGTAGGACAAAATGTTCTCTCTCAAACTGACAAATTCCTGGTTTTTGGTTGTCGGACCCACTTGTGATTTTGGCATGAGAAATTTAATTGTTTAGAAAAATGGCCTTTAACTGATCTAGAGAGAAGGTCCTGGAAGACAAGAACAATGCCAGATCTGTAATATCACCTGATCTGGTGAGAGCAGGAGTGAAGCGCTTTCACAGATGCACACAAATATTTGGAAAACGGAGCTCATCTTTCCAAATTGTCTTTTTCAGTGTCTTGTTCCTAATGTGATGACAGGCTCCTTCTTGGGGAGCTTGAACTGACCCGGACTCAAATGTAGGAGGTAGATGTGAGCGAAGGTGGTTCATCACATGGACACAACCTTCTAACTGCTGGTTTCTGTCAATTTTTCAACTCCCCTTCTCCTCTCCCACTACCCAATTCCATTGGCAATGTTTAGGTATCCAAGGATGACCGCAGTGACGTGGAGAGCAGCTCCGAGGAGGAGGATGTGACTTCCAACAACACAAAAGGAATTTTCAGCACTTCCAGTAACGGTTCCAACCGCCTGAACGGCCACGTGGCCAGCGGCCAGTGGACAGGAGAGGAGTAAGGCCCTGGGCTGGCCTTGAGCAAACACGAACTTCTCTTTCAATATCTAGTTGTGTTGAGCTCCACATTCCCAAGTGATCTTTAATCAAAAACCCCTTCCCCAGAAACCTCCAGCAGACCCGAAACGGGCACAACCCTGACCAGTCAGAGGCTTTGCACGGCACAAGGGATGAAGCCAACGACCGGGGCAAAAACAAAGCCGCAGATTTCACTTCAAGCCATTTTGTGCTTCAAAAGTACAAAAAACCACCCCTGAGTCCTGTTGATATTTGCAGAGGTGTCTTTGTTTGTGACAAACTGGCTTTTACTGGGATCAGCTCAAGGCAGAGCAGGTTTGGACCGCGGGGTTCGGTGCCGCTCAGCGACGGTTCGCTCCGGGCAAGTGCAGCAGCTCTTGATGCGCTCCAGAAGCCGCTTCAGAGCGTGGAGAATGCAGGTTCCACATCCCAACTGCCCTGGGCGAGGCAGAGACTCTTCTCCCAGCCGAGCTTTGAACTGTGCTGCCCCAGAACCACTGCTCTGCCTCACCCCAGGGTGCTGGGGAGGTCCCAGCTGCTCATCTCTGCTGTCACCAGGGACCAGGCCAGCGTCTGCTGCCTCTTTTGGTGCTGCAAACCTCTCCGAAGTCTTGACCAAAGCCTTCTGCAAGGGGGGAGGGGGTGGTTTATTGCCCCTGAGACAACCAGTACAATCCAGGCCTTTTAAATTGTTTTCTTCCTGTTGCAAATTGTGGTTTTGAAGACTTCTCTAGACCTACTGGATTCAGTTGGCTAAGCTGGGATCAGAGGGAGGATCAGAACTGGTGGGCTGGGTTTAACTCTCCAAAAAATGAGATGTTTTGTTCCTGTACTCTGAGACAAGTGATTGTTACTGCTCTGATGTTAGAGCTGTGGAGGAACCCGGGGCTGGAAGAGCAGCCACACTATGGGCTTTGCTTCTCTTTTTTTACTCAATGGTACTTGGGGGCAATGGAACAGTCAATCAGGAGCAGAATTTTGGAAACTTCTCGAGTTGTTACCATTTTATACTGTTGTTTACTCTTATCTCCAATTAAAAGTTGCTTCAGAAACTTGGGGTGATGTGTTCTATCTTGAGGAAATAGAACAGAGGACAGGGTGTATCTCTTGGCTGTCCCTGAGCACCTGGGCTGCTGCCAGGAGCACAGGAGGAACAGCTCTTTGGAAGAACAGGATAGAGGTGATGGACTCGGGGAAGGTGTCCCTGCCCATGCAAGGGGGGTGGAACTGAGTGACCTTTAAGGTCCCTCCCAGCCCAGCCCAGTCTGTGATTTGGGGGACACCACACACCACCACACCGGCCACTTTCACACGGGTTTTATTGCGCTCCATCTGCCTCCCCCGGCGCAGGGGGGACCGGGAACGTGAGGCCGGGCCCGGCGCGGGCTCAGCTCTCGGGGCCGGGCGCGTTCTCCCGCTCGCGGCGGTGCTGGAGCATCCGCTGGACGCGGACGCTGCACAGGTACCCGGCGTACACCGTCAGCAGCATCATGGAGCCCGAGAACGCCTTGTAGCCAAAGTCTGCCAGCTGCTTTCTGGACACCATGGCTGCACCTGCGACAGAGACAGAATCCCAGGGTAGTCAGGGTTGGAAGGGACCTCTGGAGATCATCCAGTCCAACCCCCTGTGTCCAGGCAGGGTCACCCAGAGCAGGTGACACTGGAACGTGTCCAGGTGGGCTTGGAGTGTCTCCAGAGAGGGAGACTCCCATGGCTCCAAGGGCAGCTGTTCCAGTGCTCTGCACCCCTGCATGGAAAGAAGTCCTTCCTCATGCTGAGGTGAAACTTCTCGTGGTGTAGTTTATGGCTGTTGCTCCTTGTCCTGTTTCTGGGCATCACCAAAATGAGTCTGGCACCATCCTCTGACCCCTTGGAGCTATTTATATGTATTAATAAGATCCCCTCTCAGTCTTCTCCTCTCCAGACTAACCAGGCCCAGCTCCCACAGTCTCTCCTCAGAGATGCTCCAGATCCCTCAACATCTTTGTGGTCTGCACTGGACCCTCTCCAGCAGCTCCTTGTCTGTCCTGTCATGAGGAGCCCAGAACTGGACAGAGCACTCCAGATGTGGCTCTCTAAGGCCAAGGGGCAGGATCCCCTCCTTGACCTGCTGGCCACGCTCTTCCCAATGCATCCCAGGATCGCACTGGTCCTCCTGGCCCAGGGCACTCTGACAGCTCATGGGCAACTTGTCACCCACCGGGAACCCCAGAGCTGCTCTCCAGCAGATCACCCCCAACCAGTGATGGTACTTGGGGCTATTCTTCCGCAGGTGCAGGATCCTACACTTGCTCTTGTTGAGCCTCATTAGGTTATTCTAATAAATCATGAGGTTTCTGTTTGCCCAATTCTCCAGGCGATGGAGGCCCCGCTGAAAGCAGCGCAGCCTTGGGGTGGACGAGCCACTGCCCCACGTTTCGTATCATCACCAGACCTTCTCAGGGTACATTCGATCCTTCCATCCTGCTCGGTGATGCACACGTTGAATGAGAATGGGCCCAGCAGCTGTCCCTGGTGAACTCGCTGACTACCGGCTCCCAAGAAGGCGGCGGTGAGCGGGGCCGAGAGTGCGGATTCGCCCGTCCCGTCCAGCATCCCGTCCATCATCCCATCCCGTCCCGACCCGTCCCGTCCCGGTCCCTCCGCACTCACCGCTCCCGTCCCGCTCCGCCGCGCTCCCGGCCCGCGTCACGTGGCGCGGGGCCGTCACGTGCCCCTTGTCACGTGTGCCGCTGTCACGTGTGGCCGCCGGCGGGCGCGGGAAGCCCGCGCGGTGACCGCAACGCCCCCTGGCGGCGGCCCCGCCTCAGGGGCCGCTGCCGCCGCCATCGCCGCCGCCTCGGGCCGCCTGCGCCCCCCGGCGCAGCCTACACGGGCCTCCCCGCACGACGCAAGCCGCGGGTCTCCCGCACTGAGGTGCGGCGCCGGGAGCCCGCAAGGAACAGTCCTTGGCCGCGCACGGATGGAGCCGAGGCTCTCCGGGCCCTGCTGCAGTCCTGAGGCTCGGAGGCGCGGTGCCATCCCAGTGGTTATGGTGGCTCCACAAGGGCTCCGGTACCGTCCTGAGGGTCCCAGTGCCTCCCCGAGGGTCCCAGTGCCCTCCCAAGGGCCCTGGTGTCTGCCCAGGGTCCCAGTGTGCCCCCAGCCTCCTTCCCTAGAGGCCGTGTTCCCCCAAGCCCCCTCCCGTCCCCGCCTGTGGCAGCTGCTCCCCTCCGGAGCTCCTTTCCAGCATTTGAACTCTGCTGTCCCGGCCCCGCTCTATCCAGGGATCCCTCGAGCTCCAAAGCTGCCAGGGTCACTCTTTCTTCCCTCCTCATCCTTCTTTCCCCAGCAGCAGCTCCCAGGGCTGCGGCACTGGGATATGCTGAGCTTGCAGAACATAATTCCAAATGGCAAAGGGAAGACTTTTTATAGCTCAGGAAATCCAGCTCCAGTGTGGGGTGTCTAAAAGCAAGAGATCTGTGGGCTGGTCCCCCCACGTGAGACCTGGGACCCTCAGCAAGGGTCTTCAGGGACTCGGGCGCTTCCAGGGTCAAGGAAACATGGACAAGGGGGATGCACAAAGCATTTCCATCTCAGACGAGCTCCCAGCTAAACACAAATCCCTGCTGGATCCTGCTGCAGCTCCAGGCAGGTGCTGACAGGAGTTTGTGCGAGGGAGCAGGGCTCAGGGACACTCTCTCCTGCATGAACCTCATATCCAAACACTTGGATTCCTGAAGCCCTTGAAGACAAAGAGAACTACAAGTCGTGCCAGCCCTGCAGGAACACGCTGGACTTCCTTTATCCTCCCTCCAAGCTCAATAAAGCTCCTCAGCAGAGGAAGCCGTGTCGGCTCCCCCCATACGACAGCTCTGCTGAATTTAAAGGTCGCAGCGTGCCTGCTGAGAAAACGTGGCTAATAAAAGGCACAGAAACAAGTGCAGTGCCAGCAGATTAAATTCCCCTCGCAAGACACCGAGCAGAGGGTTCAGAGCCCTGGAAAGGTCACTCAGTACGGGGCTCCTTTAAAGACACACAGGGAAAAGGCGAGGCTGGGAAAAGCAGCTGGGAAGAGATGAATAAAATCCCACAGCGTGTCCTGGGAAGCCCAAACATCAGAGGAGGGGAGGCCTGGGGTGTGTGGGGCACAGTAGGGTCCTGGCCTGGCTCCTGCAGGCCCCAGGTGAGGACTCTGAACCCGGCTCAGCGTTGCAATCCCAACCAGCCATAGTCCTACGGCCAAATTTTAATCCTGGAACCGTTGCTGAGACAAAGCAAGTGGGACACTGTGTGACGTTGTGGCTAAACTGGGACCTACAGGGACATTCTTGCTGTTTCTGGGACAGCACAGGAGGGTGCAGAGCCAGGAGGGAACGGGCAGTGCCCTATTCTGAGCACTCAGCAAAGTCCAGCAGGCACCAACCCAGCGACAGCGACGCACTGGAGCCACAGAACAAGGAGAGCATCTCCTATCTCCTCTCCATGTTTATTGTTATTTTAAAGGTACACTGCTAGTCAGAGACCCCTTGGCTCTGGGACTTGAATGGGGGAGAACAGGGAGCCCTGCAGCATTCCAGCCTTCCAGCCCAGGTAGGATCAGTGACCGCTGGACACGCTGGCCTGAGCAAACACCACCAGCTTCAGAAGAGCAGAGGGACACGTGGCACCCGGCCGGACAAGGGGCAAGTTTCAAAGGCTCAGTGTGAGGCCCAAAACCTCTATCCTGTCCTGGGATGTGGGATGTCTCCATGTACCTGTTGTGGATCATATGCCTATTCCTGCCCCTGTGCCCGAGGGCAGCTTGCAGCATCCCCACGTGACGGAAAGTGTGAGACCTCCTTCCTCAGCTCCTGGACAGCCACACATGGAAGCACAGAGCGGTCTAAAGCACGGCCTGAAGCGAGCCAGAGGAAGGCAAAGTGTGGCTGTGGAGCATTTATTTAACAGCAACATGACCCAGGTGCCTTGTGGTGACCCGCCTGCCTGCTGGGCAGGTACGAGCCGGGGGTCACACCAGCTGCTCACACAGACGTGGGGGCAGTTGGTCCCTGCAGTGCCAAGCCCCAGAGGACAAACTGAGACAGGGAGGGAAGTCAGCGGGCATGGAATTAGCACAGGCAAACCTGTGACAACAGGGGAGCTCCCCAGGGCTGGGACCAGGTCTGATAGAGGAAAAGGTCTAAATAAACAAGCTTCAGAGTGTCCCTGGGTCAGCAGGAGTGGCTGGGGGAAAGCAGCACGTGGCCGGCTGGCAAGTAATGCCATTGTCTGTGCTGGTGCTGCTTAGAAAGATCCTCAATGCCTTTGGAAGTCCTGAGGAGCTCCACTCACCAGGTGGAGCCTGGCAGGGGACTGTGCCCTCTCCACCAGACAGGGAATGCAAAAGCAGCAGCAGGGAGGGAAGAGCTGGTGTCACCCAGAGTGGCCCCATGGGGCTAAGAGGGAGAACTTGGGACACTGTTTGCCCTCTCAGGCAGTGCCCAGCCCTTATCTATCACGATGGCCTGGCAGAGTCCTTCCCAGAGCTGAATCCACTGTGGCAAGAGGAAGTGGAAGGAGGAAGATGCTCAGCCCTGCTCAGGGTAGACCTTAGACTGCAGCAGAAATTAAATGAGCCCTTCAAAGAGAGAAAGAGGTCAGCAGGTACCTCTGCGCCAGGCTCAGTGTCCAGGGCAGTGTCCAGGGCTGGGGAAGGGAACCTCTGCCCTTCCAGCAGTCTGCAAAGGCCCCCAGGAGACCCAGACTCTGTCCAAGGCTGTGGCAGCAGATCAGGCTGGCATGGGCAGGAGCTCTCAGCAAATCTCGGCAGGGCCTGTGGTCTGCAGGCAGAGCCCCTTACATGTGCTCAGGGTGCTTCTGGAGACACGTGATGAAGTCAGTGACAGGGCTTCCCTCGTAGCAGATCCGGTACACAGCAGTGAAGAGGGGGAACCTGTGGGCAGACAAAGGAAGTCACCACAGATGGCAGAGTCGGGGCACCTCGACTTCTGTCGTGACGTGCAGGAGCAGATGGGCCAGTGGCACTGTGCCCCATCCAACAGGCCATTCCTGCCCAGCTGGTGTGACGTGGGCAGTGCAGAGACACCAAGGGGCTTCCCCCTCCTGCTGCTTTTCAAAAGGTCCCAGTCCCACCCCAGCGAAGCACACAGAGATTCCAGCACTCACTTCTCCACTGCATTCTTGCTCTTGAGGATTCGGTGCAGCTCAGCAGATGTCGGGGGACCCTGCAGCTTCTGCCCATTCAGCATCTCCTTCTCCAGCTGCTCGATGGACTGAAACAACCCAGCAGTGAGGAGCTGGACCTGCAACCCGGCTGCTGCACTGTGTTCCAGCTCTGGAGCTGGGCTGCAGCACCAGCCGAGCGCAGGCAGATCCCACAGTGCTAACTGGGATCACCTCCCTGCCTGTTCACCAGGCTGATGTAGGTATCACGGAATCATGGATTATCCTGTTCAGTGCCCGACCACCCTCTGGGAGAAGAACCTTTTCCTGATATCCAGCCTAAACCTCCCCTTTCACAGCTTCATCCACACACATATCAGTGTCAGCCGCTTCCAGCTCTGCTCACCTTCCCAGTCTTGGCAAAAGCCTCGGCGACCTTGCGGTTGCGGCCCCCATAGCAGGTGGTGATGAGGTCGGCAATGCCGCAGCTCTCCAGGAAGGTGGAGGGGGTGACAGGGCCCTTACAGAAGAGTTTGGCAAAGCCAATCATCTCCATCAGGCCCAGGCGGATCACGGCAGCCTTCGTGTTGTCGCCGTAGCCAAGCCCATCACAGAAACCAGCTCCTACAGCCACCACATTCTGGAAAACAACGGCAACGTGGAGGGGTCTCTTCCCAACGGAGCTCAGGGCTTGGCTGCATCCATGAGCAGCCTGTGTGATCCCAAGCACTGGCTGCTGTCTGTGCCAGCGCCCATCATCCCTCCTCCCCCGAGCTCCCTGCAGAGCCCTGCAGACCCCCAGGCTCTGCTAACCAAGCCCTGCACACCCACCTTGAGAGCCCCACAGATCTCTACGGTGTCGGCTTCCTGCACCACTGACACACGGAAGTTGGGTGTCTGCATCAGGTCCTTCAGCATCTGCCCGTGCTTGATGTTCTTGCAGCCTGAGGAGACCAAGGGACGAGGAAGAAGACGATGGGGAAGACCCTGAGGTAGGTCCATGCTCTCGTGAAGGCCATCCAGTGACAGGAACCTATTGCCCAACCGATGGACGTTGCTAAACATTTGCAGGTCCACCCAGAGCCAGGCACACATTGCCTGACAGATAAGCAACGTTCAACCTTAGCATTCCCAGAAGACAGGGATGATCCCTGCTGCTGTGTCAAGCAAGACAGAAATGACCTACTGAATGCTCAGTAGGTTAAAGGCATCTTCAAAGGTTGCAAATTAGGGGTTGGAGCTTTTTGTCCTCTCTGTCCCTGCAGGGTCCTGTGTGCTCGCAGGGGTTGTGGACTCTGCTCCACCTCCCCAGCCTCCTGCCCAGCGTGTTTGCTGTTGTTTAATAAAACAGACACTTTGAAGGCCACAACTTCTGACCCAGCAAAGGGTTCTGTTTGTTTTGGCTCTGTGCATGGTTCCCAGCAGTGTGGAGGATGTTGGAATAGTCACCAGATGAACTTCCAAGCAGCCCTGGCTGGCAATAACATGAGATCCAGGTGGGCATCCTGTGAAGCCCAAGGAAATCAAGGATGGAACTTAATTCCTAAAGAGCCTCTTGGTGCCCACCCCTTTAATTTGTGCCAGGCAGCTGCCTGATGCCGGGTCCATGCTGGCAGAAACTTTTAGCTACACAACTCTGTTGTTAATGAAGCGAGTGTTGCCATCATAAACCCTGGGAATGAGCTCAGCCAGCTCCTATGGAGTCTGCTGTCTTCCCAAAGAACAGGGCCAGTTCACCCGAGGCAGCAGGAGTTTGAGCTGCACCATACTTTGCCCTTTGCCTCTTCCTGCTCATCACAAACGAAAGCTGCTAATGAGGAGGGAGGGATGCTGGCTCCTTACCGATGGTGGTTTCACAGAACTTCTCTTCTGCCACTTCACTGGCAATATTGGCCCCCATGAGCACGGTCATTTCTATTCCCAGTTTCTCATGGATGATGTCTGAGATCAGCCTCAGCCCATCTGGTCCTTCATCCACGCCCTGGGAGACAGCCAGGGACAGAGATCACAGAATCAATTAGACTGGAAAAGATCTCTAAGGACACTGAGTCCGGCCTTTGACTGACCACCACCTTGCCGACCAGACCATAAGCACCTGCCCCTCCTGGACACCTGCCCTCCACCCCAGCCCCGCCATTCCCTGTGCTGCACTGCTCCCACTGATCCTGACGCGCAGAGCTGCGCCCCGCTCCTCTCAGCACCTGAGATCCCCCATATGCCCTCACCCTTCTCCACCAACACCTCCAAATCCCCACGAAGGCTCTGCCCCCGCTTCCTTTCTTCCCCCCACTGCCCATTCCTGCTCCAAAATCCCTGGATTCCCTTAGCAGCCCCTCCAAGCCAGGGCGCTTCCATCTCCCCTGCTTTGGCCTGGCACCCTGGCGAGTGCTGCTCCTGCTCACACCTTGATGAGCGACACCCCAACAGCCTCTTTCTTCACGTGGCCCTTGAGCTGGTCACAGACTTTGCCGATGAACTGGTGGGGCACCACGAACAGGAGGACATCGGCCCCTGCGCAGGCTTTGAGCAGGTCTGGCTCTGCCACCTGAAGAGAACGTGACTGTTGTTAGGGACTGGGGAGCTGGAAGGGAAGGAAGGGTCCAAAGTCACCATGCCGAGGTCCCTGCCAGAGCTGGCAGGGCAGAGGGGCTGGAGCAGAGTGGGATGGTGCCAGCTCAGAGGCAGCCACATGGCCTCCAGCCCAGTCTGTGGGATGCCAGAGCAGGGGCAAAGGTGGGCAGTGAGAGCAGCCGGGGCTGCAGCTCATCCAAGCACAGATGAAGGTCAGTGGGAGGGCATAAGTGAGCACCGCACAGCCCGGTGCATCCCCTGCCTTCACACCCCGGGGTTCCAGCAGCCCCCCAGAGCTGCTGGCCTCTCCCCAGAGCCCAGCTGTCAGCTCTGCCCCTCGGAGAGGCTGCTGGTAGCCCACACTCACCACGTTGGGGGGCAGCTTGTGCCCCGGCAGGTACTTGACATTCTCGTGTTCCGTGTTGATGATGTCCGTGAGCCGCCGGCCGTTCACCTCCTCCTCCAGCACCCACATGTTCACCTGGCTCTCGAAGGTGCTCAGCCGCGCTGCGTTGCTGCCGGCGATCTTGGCGATGGCCGAGCCCCTGCGAGGGCAGAGGGAAGCCGTGGCTGTGGGCACTGGGGAGCCCAGGGCAGCACAGGTCACGCTGTGACCTGCAGGAATGGGGACGGCTGGCACCGGCTACCGGGGTAGGGGGGGGACAGGGGAGGACAGGGACCGCGCTGTGCTCGCCGAGGGGACCCGGGTGCCCGGCGCTCACCAGTTGCCAGAACCCACGACGCAGACCTTCTTGCCACCCATGGTGCCGGGACCGGGGCACTGCGGGCGCGGAACCCGCCGCTGCTATTTCAAGGCTGCCCGGAGCAGGGGCGGCCCCGGCCCGCCCCCGGCCCCGCCTCGCCCCGGGGGCACTGGGCACCCGCTCCAGGCACAGCCGGTGCTCGGTGCGCGGCAGGTGCAGAGCGCTGCCCTGGAGCAGCTCAGATCGAGCGGAACCAGCAGTCACAGAATCACAGAATCGTGGAATATCCCGAGCGGGAAGGGACCCACAAGGATCACTGAGTCCAACCCCTGGCCCTGCACAGGACACCCCAACAATCCCACCCCGTGCCTGACAGCGTTGTCCAAAAGCCCCTTGAGCTCCGGCAGGGTCAGGGTTGTGACCATTCCCTGGGGGGCCTGTTCAGTGCCTGAGCACCCTCTGGGGGAAAAAACCCTTTTCCTAATATGCATCCCAACCACCCTGACACAGCTCCAGCCGTTCCCCCGGGTCCTGTCACTGTCCCAGAGAGCAGGGATCAGAGCTGCCCCTCTGCTGCCCCTCGTGAGGAGGATGCAGACCCCGTGAGGCCTGTGACTCGTGACTGCTGAGCCTTTCTGCATTAAAGCATTTCATTGTCCCCCTCTTGCTAAAAAGTGCCATTTTCCTCGCCGTGAAGGAACAGGAACTGCCTGGTGCAGCCCCGGGACTCAGCTCCTGCCCCCATCACAGCCTGAGGCAGCAGCAC
The DNA here is from genome assembly GCA_013399875.1 of Gymnorhina tibicen. Lineage (NCBI taxonomy): Eukaryota > Metazoa > Chordata > Aves > Passeriformes > Artamidae > Gymnorhina > Gymnorhina tibicen. The sequence goes on from VXAZ01003011.1 coordinate 174,691, forward strand.
TTTCCTCTTCTGCAGCAAGGCATTTACATTCTATAAACAAGCAGGGTGAAGAGAATAAATCCCCTCTTGCATTTATTTTAAGCCCTTGTATGTAACCTTTAATACAGTTTCCTCCAACTTCTGCCCTACTCCCCTGGGATGTCCAACAGGCTGCCACAATCCAGCAGGACATGAGGCAGTTCAGGATTTATTAGCCCTGGCCACTGGATTTCCAGTTTTGCTCAAGTTACTTTGTTTACCACAAAAGCATTTTGCAAAGGCTTAGCAGAGTCTGCAAGCTGGGAGATCCCTCCACGAAGGGCTCGCTATAAATGGCCAAAACATGAAGAACATTTTCTCTCCAGTCACTTAACCCTGCTGGCTTTGAAAGGAAGCAAGCAGAGATAAGGCTGTCCCTTCCCTGGGAGTCACCAGCCTCATCCCCCATGGCAGCTGGGAGAGTGCGGCTGTCAGCGTGGAAGGAGGAGGACAGCTTCCTTCACAGGAGTCTTTTATTAAAACTGGGTGACGTCTACAAGGATACAGTACAAAAAAAAAATTTGGTCCATGGAAAAAACCGTAATATTCAGTTAAGAAAAGCAGTTACTCTGCAACAGCTACGTTTGCCTATGTAGGACTCAGCATCCCTCCTGTGGGAGTACCCTGAGGAGTCAAGGGTTGCTTCTCCAGCACCAAGACCTTCACCCCAGTACCACAGAGGAGCATCTCAGAAGGGCAAAGGAGAGGGAAAGTCGAGAGTCTATTACTCACAGACATGTAGAAACACAGACACGAGGAGTAGTAGGGCCACCCAGGTGTTCCAACTCACAGCAGCCTCCCCAGCCACGCTGAACTGGGTGAGGGCTCGTCAGTAACATGATCCTGCAGCTATTCCAAGAGTCAGATGAACTTTTGAGTCCATTTGCATTACAGTCCCGAGCAGAAACACTGAGATCGGGGTAAAGAGGAGCTGTTTCATTCTCCTAAGCCTGACCACCAGTAACTCATTCCAGGAGGAGGCATCAGGGCTGCTTCTCCTCACAGTGGAGAAAATCTATTTGTACATTCCTGAACCATGCTGGGCCCTATGGCAGCCCCACAGCCTAAAACTCGACTGAAAACCACAGGAGCTTCAGCATGGAAATACCTGCTAACTCACATATGCTTGGAAAAATGTCCATTTCCACGGACTGTCCTGTTACACCCTTGGATCCACACGAAGGAGCCTCTGGTCCCCACGGCAAGTGACACAGGACAACTGTCCCAAAGGAATGAGCCTACAACACTGTCCCTGCAGAATTCCAGGCAGCTGCTGTGTGCCCTCTCCCTGCTCCAGGGAAAACAAGCAGCCACGTGGTTTGCTGGAATCCACTTGTAGGTGTTTGAAGTGCAGAGCGCTGCATCACTCCAACGCTTCCACATCCCTGCAGGAAGCCAACGCCTTGTCTCCCTGTGATCCCAGCCTGGGACAGTCCGTCATGGAACGTGAAGGGAACGGGGCAGGGAAGAAGGGAGAAGGGAAAAAGCAATTCTCTACACAGTTCAGTAACTTCCTCAAGGAGGAGAGTGACCTATGAGGCAGCCCAGTGCAGCAGCACCCTCCGAGGAGGGGGTGAGGGCAGGGAGGTATGTCAGCTCACAGCATCCTGCCCACAACAGCGCCTGGCACGGGCTGTAAAATGTGGCAGGGAAGAGCCCAGCCACACCTTAAAGCAGAGCCAGGCTTCAGAGCCAGCTCTGAGTGCCCAGCCAGGTGCTGGCTGGGAAGGAACGGGCTGAGAGAAGGCTCTGAGTCACTCTGGCTACCGGGGACACTACGGGCAGTGCGGAGTCACGGGGACGCTCATGGAAGCCTTGGGACTAACAAGGCAACAGTCAGGAAGAAAACCAGGTAGAAATGTGTGCTCATTGGAGCCTGCCTGCTTGCCACAGCCCACGAGACCCCAGGTGTCCTGGACTTGCCCCAGCAGGGACAACGCCAGGATGAATAACGTGGGCCTCGCTGCCGGAGTGGGATTCTGTGAGCTGGAACAGTGAGCTCTGCAGCTCTGTCTCCACAAACAGCTGTGATGCTTCTGCCTGGGGAGGAGCAGAGCAGCCTATGTGTTCCGGATCCCCAGGGCCTGCTCCAATTCCTGCCGTCTCTGCTGCACCTGCAAGAGGAGCCGAGTCGCAGCATTAACACACTCGGGTGGTGCAGCACCAGAGCACCCAGTTAACACAGGAGCCAGCTGGGAAAGGCTGAGCTCAAACTGGGACCAAGATGCAACCGCCACCTTCCCCCAGCACCGTGCGCCCCAAGGAGGGACGGGCACGGAGAGGGACCCCTGCTCGGGGACGCTCACCTTGGAGTAGAAGTATCGGCACACGGCCTCCTGCGCCCACGGCTGGAAGTAGAACTCGGCTCTGCGCTCCTCCTCGGGATTCCCGACGACATCAGTCATTGTCTGGGGAGCACAAAGACACAACGGCTCAGCGAGTGCAAAAGCTCTGGCTGTGCTGAGCAAACCCACCCCCTCCCCTTTCCTCACAGACATCTCAGTGCACTCAGGTCAGCTTCTTATGCTTGACTCAAATCCCAGCCTCGCTTTCCGAGGAGGAAATTGCCTCTTTCTCTCTGTGGGAGCTCATTCTAATGAGGGAAGCGCGTGAACTGGACCGCCTTCCACACAAGACAAAGCTTTTACCTTCAAATCCCGGCACTGGGACTGGAGCCAGTCGTTGATGAAGCCCTGAGGATCTCGGGCAAAGCTCAGCATGAACTCGCGCTGCGTCTTCAGCTGGTTGATGGTCTCAATCGTTTCATGGATCTGAAGGAGACAAATACAGAATGGAACTGCTGAACAGGGAAGAAGTCAGAAACATCAAGAGATCCAACACATGAAGGCAAATTCTTACACTCTCTGCTTGACTTACACTGGCCAGGATTTTCAGTTCCCAGTTTCCTGCTCTAAGTATTACCAATTTTCCCATAGACCGTTTGCTTTAAAAACTGCATTTCCAGGTACAGCCACACGTTTGTAAGCACGGCTCATCCCACTGCAGCTTCCAAACAACAGAGCACTCCTGTCCTGTCCCGAGACAGCAGACCTGAAGGAGCTTTTCCTACCTTGTTATCCAGAGCAGCAATTTCCTGTTGACTGGCTGTGGAGAGCAGAAAGGAATTCATCTGAGTTTTCAGGGTATCGTCCACCTCCACGTCGATGTCATAGCAGGCTGTTTTCTTCTGGTCGTTTGGGTCAACACTGGGGACATCCACAAGAAGCCAAAATTAGGGAGCAGCTCCAGAAAGAAGGCAAAATCTGGGACTAGTTCAAGTAGGCAGCAAATGCAGCTCCTCTGGGATGCTGCAGCAAACGGACTGCAGGCAGGGACAGGGACAAGCCACACCGCTGTCAGCCTGAGCCCCAAAAGTAGCAAAAGCCCACCGATGGCTTTGCAGCAAAAGAAATGACTGATTGCTCCAAGGTTTCTATCCACAGCAAAGGACAGCAGGGATGTGGGAGTGCCTCTGGCAGAGGGATGTGGCAGTGAGAGAGGCGGCCGTTCTTGTACAAAGGAACAGCGATGGACAACACGGGAACTGCTGCTGAAAATCAGGACGTACCCCATTGTCTTCCCGTGCCAGCCTCCTCCATCCCTCCCACTGCTTCCTGGAAACAGGAACTCACGTGCAGCAGCCTCACCTGATCACGTGATTGATGATGATCGGTTCAGGGGGCATCAGCAGGGCGTGAAGCCTTTGTGGGATTTCAGAGAACTTCATCCGCTGCGACTCAAAGATCTGTGACAGAGACAGGGCTGAGGGAGGAGCAGGGGCTCAGTGCAGCCACCCCCGCCCACCCACATGGGGAAACCGACCCAGGTGCTGCTGCTCCAGCCCTGCTGCTCCTCACCTGCTGCAGGTACTTGTCACAGATGACGAACTCCCGCTCGTGGGGGTCCTGCAGCTTGTGGGTCTTGATGTACTGCCACAGGGCCTGGATGATCACGGGCCGCGTCTGGGTGTGGATGCCCAGGAGCCGAGCCAGGCGCGGATCCAGTTTGAACTGGGGAGGCTGAACGAAGAGCACAGAGAGGTGAGGCGGCCCCAGACACAGGTAATGGTGCGTGCCCAGCACTGCTGCTCCCAGCATGGAATCATGGAATGGGTTGGGTTGGGAAGGACCTTAAAGAAATCCCATTCCACCCCCTGCCATGGGCAGGGACACCTTCCACTATTCCAGGTTGCTCCTGGTCCCGTCCAACCTGGCCTTGGGCACTTCCAGGGATCCAGGGGCAGCCACAGCTTCTCTGGGCACACTGTGCCAGGGCCTCACCACCCCCCCAGGGAGGAATTCCTCCTTGCTATGCTACCTGGTAATCCAGCATCAGCAGGACAGTGCAGCGCACGTTCACATCTCCCGGCCTCTTCACCTGGAAGCCGTCTGTCTCCTGAGTCGTAGCAGTCCTGTGCCACTGGAACACGAGAGGGAATTTAGAAGCCCCCCCCCACATGATTCCCCCTGCTCCTGCTGCTGGGCACCCAAAAGCTTTGCTAGTAAATCCCACCCAACTGGAGAAAGCTCCAATTCTTCCCACTTAGAGCTTGAAACAAGAGCCAATACATCTGTTCTGACCTTCAACAAGTGAGAGGAAAAGCCAAAGTGAGAATTCATGAGCTCCTGGCTGCCAGAAGCCTCAAGGATTCCCATCTCCCGAGTTATAACCGACACACAAACCCAACCTGCTGAAACACCAACCCACTTTTAGAAGAAACACAGCAAAAAGCAGCTCACCTCTACTAGGTGATTGTCAGGGCCATACAGGTCTTTATCAAGTTCAATGACCAGAGATTTAAAGAAGGACGAAAATTTTCTTTTCTGCTTGGTGGCATCATATTTGGACAGAGCAGACTGCAAGCAACACAGGGAGGAAGAGGGTTAGGGCAGCAAGTCTCAGCACTCAAGCACAGCCACCGTGCACGACAACTCCTGTAAGTTCTGAACACCTGAATTCACCAACGTGTGCTCAAAAATCAAGTTCCCAAGTCAGAAAGGGAAAGACTGGAGTTAAAGATGAGCTCGCAGGAGTTAAACCCCTCAGCAGTTACGTACAGTGCCAGTGCCCTGGTTCTCAGAGCTGGGGACACAAGTGCCACTGAGCTGCTCTCACCAGTGATTCTCACAACTCTAAGAACTTTGGACAACTCATGTCCTGCCATGGGGATACCCATCGGTCTCCAAGCTGGGCTCTCGGTCTCGTCACCATCAGACTCCTTGGAAAACAGAGATGAAGGAGGATATCAAGCCCCAGCTGTGCTCTCAGACATTAGGAAACTGGTTTCGTTGCCAATTCCAGATCCATAGTCTCCTCTGAGGCTGGGTACTTCCCACTTACATCCTCCAACAGCCGTCCTTCCACCCGAAGCTCCCAGGAGGCGACGGTTCCTTCGCCGTCCTCCGCATCCGACTTGGCTGGGTTGAAGGTGTTGGAGATAAAAATACGCAGCTTTCGCTTTTGCTACGAGAAAAAGCATCAGCCCGGTGTTAATCCTCGTGTACAGGGCCAGCTGTCCTGCACAGGTTTTGCTAAAACTGAGCTCAAAGTTTTCAGCTGCCTCACATTCCCCCTCTCCTGGGGCAGACAGCGAGGACAGAGGTGTTGCTGTGTCCAGAGCACTGGGACCCCTGACATGCCACACTCACAGGACACGACCCTCCAGTGCCCTCCTGCTGCCTGAACTCAGGAGCCTCCAAACCCTGGATACGACCCTTGGCCTCCCCTACCTTGATGGGGCGTTTCAGAGCCTCCTGGATATCCAAGCGCTTCCTCATGATGGTCTGGTCCAGCTTCCTCTCGAAGGCCAACAAGTCCATGTAGGCCTGGGATTCGGGCACGAGCTCACGGATCTGCGGCCAAGCGAGGATGGAAACGCCCATCAGCTCCCCAGAGTGCCCCAGGCTGCCTCACCTCCCCCCGAGCCCCTCCCCGTGTCCCACTCACCCGCTGCGGGAGGATTTTATCTGCCATCTTCTTCTTCTTGGCGCTGGCAGGGGCAAGAGGCAGAACAGGTGTGAAAATGGGAACGGCTCTGGGCACAGGAACTCGCAAACCTGCAGCACCGACTGGCCAGTGACTCCTGGGCCCTGCTCCAGTGTGACTAACTGGTTATCTCAACGCTTCCCACCCCTCTGAGCACTCGGAAAGGGAGTGACATCTCTTGGAAAGCGGGCTGCGTCCGTTGGAAAGGGGGCTGCATCCCTTGGGAAGGTGGGCCTGACACAACCAAGTGACCCTCCAGCCTCAATCCACTTTGGAATGGCTTTTCCAGGGACAGCATTTTAAATCCAGGATGATTTCCCTTCTCCATGGGGCATCACATCGGGATGCAGGCACGTGACATAACCTCAGCCCTGCCCTGCCCAGTGTTGTCCGTGGGGAGCCAGGAGTCCCCCAGTCCCAGGGGAATGCACAAGGACCTGACGGGACCTTTCAGCCCCCTGAGCGCTGCAGAACTCCAGAATCCTTGAGGTTGGAAAAGACTTTCCAGCCCCTCGAGTCCAACCTGTGCCCGACCTCCACCCTGCCACCAGCCCAGAGCACCGAGTGCCACGTCCAGTCATTCTCTGGACACCCCCAGGGACGGGAACTCCACCACCTTCCTGGGCAGCCCTTCCACTGCCTGACAATTTCCATGAAGAAATTCCTCCTGAACCCCAAGACAGCCCAGGGGATGTCCCCTCTGCCCAGGGATGCTGCCGCTGCCCCGAGATGCTCCCACTGACTGGGGATGCCCCGGGATGCGCCCTCTCCCCGCGCCCCCCGTGCCTTACTTGTGGTTGCGGTTGGGCACCGCCTGCGGCTGCACCTGCTGAAGCTGCTGCGGCGCCGGCCGCTTGCG